>OZ024916.1:2918816-3073056 GCA_964017125.1 Flabesymbios commensalis
CCCCCCCCCCCTTCCCCCGCAAGCCGACAGTCGGCCTACAGCAAGCCGATACCTACCAGAGGAAAAAATAGAGCCGCGGCTCGTCGACAGTAAGCATGGCTTGAAATACCGCATCGGTTCCCCCTTTTCAAAATTCAGGATCAGTCCCTCTATCGTGATACCAAAGATCATAGACCATTTCAGTACAATAGCTCCAGTGAACACGTGGATAAATCAGATGGAGACGACCCTTTGGGGGCCAAGGGGCCGTCGCTAATGTTAGGAATGTTCCAAAATACGAACAGAGTTCATATTGTATTTGACCACCCACCTACCCTTCCAATACGAAAGAACGGGACATGAGATATTTGGTAGCAAACCCATTCCGTTTCTTGTGCAAAATTAGAAACCTATATGCATGTCTCTAGCTGGTGTTTCTATAAATTTGCAAAGAAAAAAATGATAAGCAACATTTTTTTATAGATAACAGAGCACGAAAGTGCACTTAAAAAAATCGCAAAACGTCAGATACCAAAGAGGCAGTCAACGATGTTCGTATCTTGGAACTTTTGCGACGGCCCCTAAGGGGTGTTCCCTGACACTCCATTAAACTGATGGTGTTTTAATGAGGGTCCCTTGGCCTAGCACCCCCGGCTACTCATCAACCCTGCATCCATATATGGTCAAGTAACCCGCCACTAATGTAACCTTTTGTTTACCAGAAGCAGCAAATTTTCTACTCTTACTCAAGTAGATAAAATGTTTCAAGTCAATCTAGCGGGAGAGTTTATTAAATGAGCAGACAACAAGCAGAAAAATCAGCTATGTCAGCAAATTTTAATGACGATATTGTCACAAAAACGTACACATTATTAGATAAAGGTATTTGAAACCTCCTTTGAATATCTGACATCTGTGCTCGTAACATAGCTTAGCACACAAAATAAATGGGCTTAAGACAAATGGGTGGACATATGTCGCGCTATACTGTGCTATACTGTGCTTCTTGTAACGGATTCGAACACAACAAATTATGTTTTTGTATCCCAGGTAGAACGACAACATTCTGCTCAGTTGGGTGATTTATATGTGCTGCAATTATAACGTTCCCCTATAATGTTTATATTCACAATATTGAACACGTCTACTATGTGCAATTTATAAATAATCCTATCTGAGATATTAAACTCTCCTCTATAATAATGTGATAAAACGAGTTTGTAAAACTCCAACACATATCATACTTAATTATCTGTGTCTATTCCTTGAAAGCTGGAAAGCTAAAGTCGATGTGATTTTTGTTCCTTGTGTGAAAATATCCCTTCACTAACGACATATTCACTAATGTTTGTTCAACCCCAAACCTACTAAATTAAACTTTAAGAGGTTGGAAATTACTGATATTTTTTCAATTTCAAAAAAAAACATTTGCAAATCTTAATATTTAGACACTCAATTCATTCTCAATAACTGTGATTTAACCGGGTATTAAAATGGATTGAAAACAACTATAGACTAGCTAAGCGGTGTAATAGTCAATGTCTGCGACCCTGGCCCAACATTAGGCCAACAGTGAAAAGCAGGGATGCTGATTACCCTTACCCCCCCCCCCCCGCCTTGATGACCCCCCCCCTCCCGCGGGTGATATATGACTCTGGGGGACGGTACCCAATTGTCACATTAAATTCCAATAAACCCAGGGTATTCCTAAGCAGCAGTGTTAACATGTGTCACTGACAATATCACACAAAACAGGCATTTGACAAAAAGTTTGGATAGTGTGTGATAAGGCACTATAACGGTCCGTCGACCGCTAAAGGGCTAATCCATTTTTTTTTTTGGGGGGGGGGTCTTTGACATTCATCTAAGATAATTCGTAAGTGAAATAAGCATTAAATTAGCTAAATTGTATATATTTGATTAATTTTTACTCACTTGTAATTGTGGATTCTTTAATTCAATGCTTTATAACTTCAAAAGGCTTAGCTGTCCGGATGAGTGTCGGAGAATGCATAGAAGTCATGCATTCTCAGGTTAATCTAACCTGGCACCGCGGTATTATCATATTCCCATGCATTTATCATTTGGCACCATGTTTTTGTACATATTCTTGACGAATCCAGACAGGGTCAAAGGGGAGGGGGGTTACCCCCTTTTCCCAAACGAGATTTCTTCCACATCGATTAAAATTGACAAAATATCAGTATAAAATGTGTTTTTTGTAAATTTGAAATCATCTTAAATGGCTCTGTCGCTGATTTGCTCCGATATTGTAAATGGAATATGCTTTTTGTAATTTCAACCGTGATACCAATTGAACACTCACGTGACAGATATTTTCATTGGCTTCCATTTTTAAACTTTTGAAAACCTATAGTTCTACAAATTACAATTTGATGAATGTGTACATAAAGATGAAATTTAAGACAGGACGATTTACAGGAATTTATAATTGCATATTTTACTCGAAATCAAATGAATCAATCTTGTCTAACGTAAACATGGTAAATGATATATTTTGCATTCATGTTCTTCTTTCGATCTCCTAGTAGACATATTATCGCTCACGATCACACCACCCCGCCCCATTTCTCATGACAGTGAGCCGGGTTCGAGCACTGGTGACAGAGAGGGGTGAGATATTACATTATTGATGTATCCCGTGATGATAAAGGTCATAATAAGACTGGTGATAACCGGTACATTATAGATGATCTGACCTTATTATTCACACGTCAAGGTCAGTCTGCGTACATTCTCAAACTTTGTGCTGTGGTTTTCACTATGAGACATAAATTGGTATCAGCCCATATCGCACTCTGTGCAGTGGTTTTAACTATGAGACATATATCGGTATCAGCCCATATCGCACTCTGTGCAGTGGTTTTAACTATGAGACATATATTGGTATCAGCCCATATCGCACTTTGTGCAGTGGTTTTCACTATGAGACGTATATCGCTATCAGCCTATATCACACTCTGTGCAGTGGTTTTCACTATGAGACATATATCGGTATCAGCCCATATCGCACCCTGTGCAGTGGTTTTCACCATAAGACGTATATCGGTATCAGCCCATATCACACTTTGTGCTGTGGTTTTCACTATGAGAAATATATTGGTGTCAGCCGATATCACACTCTGTGCAGTAGTTTTCACCATGAGACATATATCGGTATCAGCCCATATCGCACTCTGTGCAGTGGTTTCACTATGAGATTTATATCGCTATTAGTCGCTTTTCTACCTGTAGTTTGAACTGTAATGCATGCATGGCTGCAAAAATGCATAATACATATCATTATGCATTTCTGATGGCAGCTATATCGTATGTGAATTGATCGTGTGAGAAAAAACAAACTTTGTTCAGTATTCGTGCAACATCGGAAATACAACATTCGTTTAATGAATTAGGTGTGAGCCTTCAGGTTCACACCTTGTTCATTGGAGAAGTTCTGTATTTTCCCATATCGCACTCAAATGAACAACTTTGCGATTATGATACTATGCCCTAACAACCAGAGTGTCGTCCCCTTGCAACCAGAGTGTCGTCTCCTTGCAACCAGAGTGTCGTTTCCTTGCAACAAGACTGTCGTCTCCTTGCAACCAGAGTGTCACCCCCTAGCAACCAGAGTGTCGCCCCCTAGCAACCAGAGTGTCGGATGTGCCACTCATATCCTTTATAATATTTACCCTAATAACGCTGAAATATGTTTGTATCATGGAGCCTGACGTCTAAAGACGGTCCCCGGACTAAAAGAATTAACCCTTTGACTTCCAGGCCGGAGTGCATGCCAGGATCCAGATATACTGGTGTAGGAGTTCTATTTTTCGTCATTTGAAGCTGGAATTGCTAACGCAATTTCCAGCTTCAAATGACGAAAAATACATAAATGTAGTATATATTTGACGAAAATTTGTGTCATTTTATGGTTACGCTCATTGACGAATGACGACGGAAATTTCCGTCATGTATGGTAGTGAAAAGGTTAAAACATTTATAATGGTCGTAGACCCATAATATAGGTATTCAAATGAAGCGGAATGAGCTAAATAAGACATTTATGATGATTTCAAATTGATAAAAACCTTTGTTTTCATGGTTTATACAAAAATATGTTCAGCTTTGTTAAGGTTGAGTATGTGCTTTTTAGCAATTATTTATTAATTATTAAAAAAAGCCGTTGATCTCCATGGCTTGTACAACAATATTTCACCGTTGTAAGGGCTGATGTGACTTATACTATAATATGGCCGGCCCCGATGGCTCATTCATATCGACTGGGGCTTGTAACCTGGAGGTACCAGGTTCAAATCCCGGTCGGACCGGACATTTGTCATCGTGCTCCAAACTGTTCAAAGGCCTGGAGTGTACAGTGCTGCCTATGG
This sequence comes from Flabesymbios commensalis, assembly GCA_964017125.1. Taxonomy (NCBI): domain Eukaryota; kingdom Metazoa; phylum Annelida; class Polychaeta; order Terebellida; family Flabelligeridae; genus Flabesymbios; species Flabesymbios commensalis. Next base: position 2,923,187 of record OZ024916.1, read on the forward strand.
TACTGTGCACTATAAAGAACGCTTGAAGTCATTTGAAATATGGCAGTCCCGGCTCCGGGCTTCCTTCTGTCGCGATATTGCCATGATTGTGCAGAAAGCGACGTAAAGCAATATTCATATTCATATACTATAATGATTTTTCCCACTTGACCACAGATGACTAGATGACCGGCAACAAGCGAAGCGTTTATATGGAAGGAAATGACAACCCTGCATACACCATATGTTAACCAATGCTGGTTTAATGCTGGGCCAACTTCGCAGACGGTGGCCCAACATTAGACCAGCATTGAGTTGCATATGGACGGAAATTGACAACTGCGCATAATCAGACGTCACGAATATTGTTTTAATGTTGGGCCAGCGTCACAGACGGTGGCCCAATATTAAACCAACATTGGATTGTGTCCATATGAACGAAAATTGACTCTTTTTTACATCAATATGACAAGACGTTTAACCAATAATGGTTTAATGTTGGGCGAGTGGCGCAGACGGTGGCCCAACATTGAACCAACATTGTGTTCTATGTTTGCTCGGAAGTGGAGACAGGGGGGGGGGGGGTATAAACCCAATAAGGACACAGTGTAATAGGGGGGAAATGGAACACGCATGGCTTTAATAAATAATAATATTATGGAGAGAGGGGTGTTCTATAAAAAGACAGTACTGGTACTATGCTACCCAGAGAGAGGGCGTAGCGCATTGGTAGCGCGCCTGACTGTCATGCCAGTAATGCTGGCGTCTAGGGTTCGATTCTACGTAGGTATTTCAGAGAATTATCCTTGTTTCTCTTCCCTCAATGTGATTATGCGATCACGTTATTGGCGGCCTGGTCGAATAATTTTGCAAGCAGCGTATAAATGTTAATGTCGCATAGTATGTATATCCTAATAGCTCAGGGGTTACGTATGTATGCAAGAGAAATAATATAGCAACATAAACCATGTATTGCATTTTTGTATTGGTTTCAATTTCAAAATAAAACATGTTTATACAAAGCCGCTCTAAGGTCAATTCATCTCCGAGGATGGGAATGTCCCTCATATACTTGCTGACTAATTATTAATATCAAATCTGGCAGTCTGGCAGAAGTCAAGCATTCTATTGTTGGACGTGTATTGTATGATTTTAATAAATTATAGTGTTTGCCATTTTTTAAAGCATGTATGGTGCTGGAAATGCATTTCTGATATAGCCTAAATAAAAAATATAATTAAGATGTTTTCTCAAATTATCTATGATATGAAAATATCTTGCATAACTAACATGGATAGGTCTATTCAACTAAGTTTGATAGTTTTGACATAAATCGAGAGGGACACAAGGGACCAACAATATTTAATAGGGGAAGCAGCGACCTCAGGAAATAGTAAAATATCAACGTCATTCACAATTTTTAAAATACACCCGTGACGTCAGTCTATTGTTAAAACCGTAGATTCGGATCTACGAATCTACCGTTATATTGTACTGGTAAGGTCGGGCACAATATAGGCCTACGTGTTTACCATGAAAGTGCATGTCACTAATATTTCATGGTTTGGCCCTACTGACAATGAAATTGAGGTTTTCTATATCAAATCTAGGAAAATCTGCACATATCCTGTGTATTTTAAGTCAAAGAAAAAAATCCATTACAATAGATTCGTAGATCTCAATATACTCGGCACTGCGCGCCTCATACATTCAGATCTACGAATCTATCGAATTTCGTTTTTTCTCCTATATATATAACTGCACAAGCACCATATGAAATATCCCGAAGCTGGTTTAATGTTGGTCTATCGTCTGCCAAGGAAGCAGTGAAGCGAGACGATGGACATCGATATATGATGAAGGTCTCCAGCGAAAACAGGAAATGCTCTAATATTAATGACATTCACAAACTCATACAATACATCGTCACCTTAATAAAGTGAGAAATCGATATTAACATAGCTCCTCCTAATGATAAATTTAAAGAAAATTGCATCAATAAAAACATACAAATTTAATATAAATATTAAATCGATTGGTTACAGAAGAAAAAATGGCCGTCTGCAAAATTGGTAGAATTATACAATTTACTAGTTCGTAGATTGTATGAGACCAAAAATGTATGTAAACGTCCGGATAAATCCGTAGAAATGGGCAAAACTGCACCGAGCAAACAAAAGACTGGACCTGATGTGGTTTATTGCTATACCACAATCTGCGACACTGGCCCAACATCGACCCAGCATTGGATTGACGCTTTTTTTAACTAACGAGTTTTTTTACTATCCCAGCGAACACGAGATACTGAACCAGCGTTGGCTCAATGTTGGCCCACCGTCTGTGACAATGAGCCAGCATTGGTTAAGCGTCGTACCTTTGCTGGGATGCCAGTGTAAATAAGCCATAAGGTTTACCAGAGTTATGGTACAAACTGGATGACAACAGCAGGTCGTCTGAATAGTTTATATTTCTGATAACTCCATTTTCACGGATCATGGCTGCTTCTGTGCATAACTGTAAACAATAGACATTCAACCAATGTTGATTTAATGTTGGCCCAGCGGCTGCGACGCTGGGCCAACATTAAACCAACATTGGATAGTGTCTAGTGTCTGCTGTGTAAGGACTGAGTGTATTGGGATCGATCCTAAGGGGTGTTAACTTATGTGCACTGTGCCAAGGGATGTGTTCACGCAGAGGTGAAAATAAAGCCACTGTCTAGCCAACTAAAACTATTAAAAATAAGATGATCTAGCTTTTCCAATGGAAAAGAATGAATGAATGAATGAATGAATGAATGAATGAATAAACGAACGAACGACGAACGAACGAACGAACAAACGAACGAACGAACGAACGAACGAACGAACGAGCGAGCGACCGAATGAATGAATGAATGAATGAATGAATGAATGAATGAATGAATGAATGAATGAATGAATGAATGAATGAATGAATGAATGAACGAACGAACGAACGAACGAACGAACGAACGAATGAACGAACGAACGAACGAACGAGCGAACGAACGAACGAACGAACGAACGAACGAACGAACGAACGAACGAACGAACGAACGAACGGACCAACGAACCAACGAGCGAGCGAACGAGCGAACGAACGAGCGAACGAGCGAACGAACGAACGAACGAACGAACGAACGAACGAACGAACGAACGAACGAACGAACGAACGAACGAACGAACGAACGAACGAACGAACGAACAAACGATCGAACGAACGAACGAACGAACGAGCGAACGAATGGGGTCTGGAAATACCCACACATAATTATAAGCTGAACTCCTAATTATGGTCCGAGGTCTAAGACGAATATTTGTTTTCGCTGTTGTACATAATCCTTATGTAGTGGTCCAAATTGTTCAAAGTTCTGGACTGTGCAATACTGATGATATTGTGCACTATAATGACTCCCGAAATCAATCGACAGGGCATAGTCCTACATAGAAATCGGGGTAAAGGAAAACTCCCTCGCTCACTCGCGCACTCGCGCACTCACACACTCCCTCCCTCCCTCCCTCCCTCCCTCCCTTACTCCCTTACTCCCTCACCCCCTCACCTCCCTTACTCCCTCACCTCCTCACTTCCCTCACCTCCCTCACTCCCCTCACCCCCCCTCACTCCCTCACCCCCTCACTCCTTCACTCTCTCCCTCCCTCCCTCCCTCCCTCCCTCCCTCCCTCCCTCCCTCCCTCACTCACTCACTCACTCACTCACTCACTCACTCACTCACTCCGTTGCGTGTCGTAGCATGAGACCACGTGGCACGCTCTGGCTCACGTCTGACTGACAACTGCGTGAAATAAATATGACTGGTTCTGGATGGGTGATTTATTCCGGATGTCGGAGTCCCGCCGGAGTGCCGCCGGAGTCCCGTGGGACGTGTGAACTCGCGTGGGGACAGGACAAGGCCGACACCGCCATCTAACTTTGATAGCTTCCTCCCGGCGTGCACCACACCGGGCAGGATACAAGGCATCCCACGTGAGCAGGGGCGAAGTCCGTGGTTACAAAGTTTAAGTGTTCCTGGTTTAGACTTACTCTATGTTCTATTCGTTTTACAAAATTACTTGGTGAGGTTGTTTTTTGCTCACAGCTTTATAATATGTGTATGATCCACATAGTGATATTATATTTCTACGGGTGATTGACACCCAGGTTAGGCAGCATGCAGGTTTAAACCGAGACCATGTGACGAGTCACGTGATAACGTGTGTGACTAATACTGATAGAGAGATAAATAGAAAGAGGAGATGACGCAGCTTTCATGTCGTGCGGCTGCGGGAGCCCATAGCCTGCAGCAAAAAAACAGATAACATGTCGCTCACAATATGTTTCCGGTAGCCAATAGCCTGCACAAAAAAATAACCTGTCGCTCACAATATGTTCGCGGGAACGAATACTCTGCACGACAAAATATAACCTGTCGCTCATAATATGCTTGCGGGAGCCAATACTCTGCAGCAAAGACTAGATAACCTGTCGCTCACAATATGTTTGCGGGACCCAATACCTTGCAGAATAAACTAGGTAAACTGGCTTTCAAAATATGTTTGCGGGAACCATTACCCTGAAGTCTGTGCCTACGCCATTAATTCACCGTTTAATTCGATATCAAGCCAACGCAACTACCCGGGAAATTGTGTTTGCAGATTAGTGTATGTATAGATATGTAGTTCACTCGACTGTGGAAACGAAATAGTATACATTTTTGCTGATTTCTCAAATGGGATGTCGAATTTCTGAACGGAACAATTTCTGAACACTGTATTTTCTGAACAGTATAAATTCTGAAAAGTACAATTTCTGAACAGTACAATTTCTGCACAGTACAGTTCTGAAAAGTAAAAATTTTTAACAGTATAATTTTGCGAAATTTTTAAGGTTTTGGCCCAAATGACAAGAAAATTTATAGTACTTACAAAAGTTCATGAAAATCGCATAAAAATTAACTGAATTAATCAGTGAAAAGCTAGATTTCATTTTGGACAATCCTGTACCATCAGATGACATGTGGTGTAGTCGCCTGCTGTAATGGTTGAAAATGTGTGCCTATAACACCGGACCTCGCGAGGTTCGCACATTCACGTTTCAAAGAAACAAATGTTTCTTTCCCGCCCTCTCGTAACCCTTTGAGCCCTCACGATGCATTAAAGCATCATTTCACATCTCTGAAGAATGACTTAATTTCCTGGAACCTAGTGATTTTAGAACGAAAATTTTCATGGAACTGTTATGAAAATAACAGTATATTTTTTCATTTGTCATCCGCAGACAGCCAGGCCTCGAATTTCAAATATCATGTACGAAGAACAGTGTCATCTGATGCATCTCATCATCCTCAGGAGGTTCTCCTGGCCCTGATTAGCCTATATATGTGCACAAAGGTGTCATAATGTCCCATTTATGGATTCATTCCATCGGATAACCTGCCGTAATATTCTAACAAACACAGCATTACGCCAACAATGGGTCGATGCATCTGGCTCGCTTGGATGTCCGCCTCATAACGATCAATAAACGGGGCATATTTGCAATAAGAGCGATGCATTCATTATTCAAGTTTTAGTTTCCAGGTTGATGTCCCGGCAAACATGAGACGTTGGCCCAATGATGGTTTAATGTTGGGCCAGCGTTGAAGACGATGGCCCAACATCAAACTAACATTGGGTCAGCGTCTCGTAGTTGCTGGCTTAGATTAACACGTAATCTAACAGTAAAAAACGTAAAAATATCACAGAAATATTGCTGGTATTAGCGACATGGGGGAAATGTGGGGGATTCGTAATACTAATTGAATGCGTTAGTGGTGAGGTCTTGTTTATTGATTTGTACATAGTTACTAGGTGTGATTTCGGAGGCCTTGGTGCTTAAAGGGTCCGTCTGGTGTACATTATTTATGATGAGATGGCTGTGTGCATCACAAATAATGTGACAGGAAGCTGTGACCTCATGGCAACAACAGGGCAAGATAAAGGAGAACTGTGACCTCATGGCAACAACAGGGCAAAATAAAGTAAAACTGTGACCTCATGGTAACAAAAGGGCGAGGTAAAAGGAACTGTGACCTCATGGCAACAACAGGCCAAAATAAAGGGAAACTGTGACCTCATGGCAACAACAGGACGAGGTAAAGGGAACTGTGAAACCATGGCAACAACAGGGCAAAATAAAGGGAGACTGTAACTTCATGGCAACAAAAGGACAAAATACAGGAAAACTGTGACCTCATGGCAACAACAGGATGAAATCAAGGGAGACTGTGACCTCATGGCAACAACAGGGCAAAATAAAGGGAAACTGTAACCTCATGGCAACAACAGGTCAAGATAACGGAACAAGAAACTGTGACCTCATGGCAAAAACAGGACAAGGTAGAGAAAAACTGTGACATCATGGAAACAACAAGGTAAAATAAAGATGAACTGTGACTACATGGCAACAACAGGACAAAATAAAGAAACGAGAAACTGTGACCTCATGGAAAAGGACGAGGTAAAGGGAAACTGTGACCTCATGGAAACATCAGGACAAAATAAAGAAAAACTGTGACCTTATGGAAACAACAGGACAAAATAAAGGGAAGCTGTGACCTCATGGCAACAACGGGGCAAAATAAAGGGAAACTGTGACACCATGGCAACAGAATGGCAAAATAAAGGGAAACTGTAACCTCATGGCAACAACAGGGCAAAATGAAGAGCTATAATTTATAATCTGCTAATGACAGTGTTACACTCGGTGTTCCTCAGGGGTCAGTACTTGGACCTATTCTATTCACTCTGTATACTACACCTCTATCCTCAATAATTAAAAAAACATTCATTAGTGAACCACCAAATGTACGCTGATGACACTCAGGTGTACTTGGGGATATCGTTACAGGATGCGACTGCTTCGATGGAGAAATTAAAATTATGCCCAAATGATAACAAGGCCTGGATGACAAACGCTAAGCCAAAACTAAATCCAGCAAAAACTGAATTATTGCTGATTGGCACTAAGCAACAGCGGGAAAAAATTCTGTCACTATTTCCTACCTCTATTTTAGATCATGATACATCACCAGTTTCTTCGGCAAGCAACATGGGAGTCATCTTTGATAGTTAATTAAAATTTGATCATCATATTAGTCACAACTGTAAATCCTGCTTTTATTATATTCGTGATTTGAGGCGAATCCGAAGACACCTTTCTATGGACTATGATTGCAAATTCTTTAATCACCAGCCGACAAGACTACTGCAATTCTCTCGTTTTTAATGTTGATGACAAATATATGAAACAGTTACAGCGAGTGCAAAACTCATTAGCTCTATTCGTATGTAAGACATCTAAGTGCTGTCATATAACACCTGTTCTCCATTCGTTGCATCGGCACAAAATCAAGTACAGAATTGATTTCAAAATTAACACTGTGGTTTATAAAACACTCCATAATAATCAGTCTGTCTACCTTCGAGAATTATTGTCATTGGTGGAAAACAAAGAACCCGTGCCTCAGGAACAATAGAGCTTATTCGACCTCGCTCTCCTAAAACCAAGGCTGGTTTTCGTGCTTTCTATGTTGTTGCTCCATACTTCTGGAATTCCCTTCCTGCAGAAGTACGAACAGCTGAAACGTATTCCATCTTTCGCAAAGCAATAAAGACACATTTTTTTGCATCTTGTTTCCCATCCTAATAGTCTGACCTCATGTTGCTCTCACTTTGATGACTTTGACTGACCTTGGACACGATTCTTGACTATGATTTAGTTTGAAGCGCCTCTGAGCTTGTCATACAGGAATTTATGCGCATTATAAATGGTTTTCATTCATTCATTCATTCATTCATTCATTCATTCATTCATTCATTCATTTATTATTCATCCATTCATTCAATCAATGTTAAATACAAACATATCTGGTTGTTATTTTAGGCCTTGTACACACCCCTATATCTGCAAGAATAACAATACGTTGTCTTCCTTACTACGACATTCTATACCAACATCATACACATTTGTTACTGAATGTACCTTATTTGTTGGATATATCGGGCTGCATATATAGTCCACCAAATATACTGAATTGGAATAAATAGAACAGTACTTAGAGCGTCAAAGTTTTAATATTTTGTAGACTAGAAGTCATCTGAGGAGTAAGTAGTGAATCTTCCAAAACAAAATACATATTTCATTGTTCTCAGCATATATTTTATTCCGCCCTATGTTTTTGCCGATTTATTCTTACTCCCTCTTTTATCTTCTCTCCAACTGCTATTGCTGCTGCAGCTGCTGCTGTTGCTGCTGCTGATGATGAGACAAGTGATTCTGGCAGTAAGTGCAGTAGAGCTGTCTAAATTAATTGCTCTTGCCGCTCCCTCCTGACCATGCTGACACGGCTCGAGATATTTACTGACAAATATTGCAGCCATTTCCCTGCCCGATCTCTTGCGCGTATCATCTCCCCCCAGCTGCAAAAGGTAGTATCTGCTTATTTATATAGTAGGCAGATATTCTATTTTAGCTTTGCGTGTAACAGCCACTCCCTACCGACCATTTGCACTCCGTGGAGGAACTAAATATAATTTATTCAACGAGAAAACAAAAAGTGACGACGGTACAATTAAAAATATTGTATGTCCACATAGATGAAACTATGGAAACAAATCAATTACACTAATACATGGTGTGACCCAGTATGCCTGTGGCAGAGAACTTGATAGCTGAAGGGGACATTTTGCACACCCAAACACCAGAAAATAGAGATATGTCCAATAGTTTGAATGTTGACCTCTATAGCATGTAATAAAATGTCAATATGACAGGATTCGTTTCAACATCACCGCGAAACAAAAAATATATAACTAATTGTTATGACTTTAAAATACGCAACGAAATTCCTCCTATTTGGAAGGAAGATATAAAAATGATCCGATATAATTTGCACAACAAAATGTTAAATAGAGAACGAGAAAATTGGAAAAAGGCTTACCGCATGTGGTGAAACGACTATAGGAATTCATTGATTGATATGTATCATTATTAGATAATCATGGTTGACAGTCCTGTCATCAATATCACGGCAATATCAGGACGTTGTTGTTTAACCGTTTCTGTCTCCTTCTCGCGTACATGAACTACATGGCATGTTTTATATAAAATTCATCAAATAAAAAATTTAGGTGTGTTAGATGCATGTGTGTGGCTTAAGGTGAGGTTTGAACCTCTAACCAACTTTGGAGGTAATTCTGTGAAGGCAAACAGCAGTAACTCCTTGATTATCAAGTAAGCAGTTACTGTCGTTTGCTTTTGTCATTTAACAAAGACAAACAGCAGTAGCTGCTTACTTGAGAAGAAAGCAGTTACTGCTGTTAGCTTTTGCACGGCAGAACTGTGGGTCGGAGTGAAAAACATGGCATATTTTCAATCAAATTTAAATAATAATAATATGGCATAATTAATTAAAAACGACGTTCTGAGATCAGACTTGAGTATTTTACAAAATAACCCCTCAAAGCATTACATTATGAAATTATAATTTTTTACCTGCTTGAAGTTGTGTCTTGCTGCTCAATTTGAGTCAAACTATATTCCAGTCTAACAAATTTAACGCTCATTTCTCCTTCAAATAATGTGGTTTCAGAACAAACAATAACTGTAAAAAACGCTATAAACGCAGCCCCGACCTAAAACATAATGTGAGACTTTCACTATCTAAGACATGGCTTCGATTAATCAGGTCGATAATAGCTTGATTCGAATCAACACTATTTCAGCTGCGATTGGATGCTCATGCAGCCCCTTTGTCGCAACGTCATTAAAACGTTATGACATTTTTCGAAACGTAGGGTGGATTCGCTCTCCATCACTGCCATGTTAAAAAAAAGTGATTTTCTCGGGTGAAACGAATCCATGGCCTACGTGGTGTGGGCTCCTCAATGACGGGCACTGGCAGCTGTTCAGGTAATATATATGACAGTGACATATATTACCTGGGGTGGGTGGGTGTATGCTGCCATACAAAGCCAAAAGGCAGTATCTGATTACTTGTAAAGTAAGCAGATACTGCCTTTCGGTTTGCAGAGCTGTATGGGTGAGTGAATATTTATTGCTAAATATATCAATAGAGACAAGAACACATCTCGATCATGAATACTAGTAAAATGACAGATGACCTTGTTTGGTTGTTTGTTCATCAAGCTGTATTACAAACTATTTTGTATTGTTCAACTCCCATTTTACTTTTTCATTTTAATCTAATAATGTAAGACAAAAATGTATATTAACTTATGACTATGTTATATAAACTAAATAAATTAAATAGTGTATAAATGCAAAGATAATAATGGTGAGTTTTATATAACGCACACACAATGCTTTGTACGCTACACACACATCACCCCTGGTCACTGGATCTGTTCATGCATGTACCATATCAACTCCTTTTTGAAGCATGCAGCACTGCGGCCATTTCGGCGCTGGGAACTTATGGCCACTTTGCCATCTCTATCCTACCAGGTACTCATTTAAACCTGAGTGAAGTGAGGCACGTGTGGGTGAAGCGCAACTGGTGGCTGAAAAATCGACTTCTAAGCCCTTTTTATTACGCACTAATCTGAAAAAAAGTGTAGTGATCCGGTTCCCTTCAGTTTGTATGCCCGAAACGGACGCGGCGAATTGATGGCAGTACAGTTTCTACCAATCTGGAAATAGTTTAAGTCAAAGAAACCATCTGGTTTGGCAATCCGATTCCAGATCCAAATATACAGCCAATCTAGTTTGAGGCAAAGAACGTATGGTTTGGCAAACCGGTTCAAGATACAAATACCAAACCTACATGCAGACAGGTGTGATGGTTTGGTCAATCCGGTTCTAGTTTGGACTGTATTTGTATCCTGAACCGGTTTGCCAAACCATACGTTTCTTTGGCTCAAACTGTCTGGTTAGAATCAGACGCTGGGTGGTAAACCGGTTGAAGATCGGTGTGAATCGAACAGGGCGTAAAGCTCAGAATATAATAGGGGCACATTTTAGGTTATCTTACTGGAAATGTATTCCCCTTTCCACCAATGGTGATGGATGCGTAGCTTTATGGTGAAAACAATTGCGAAAATTGAGTTCAAAGACATGTACCCTTAAATTTGTAAACTATTTTCGGTATTTTTTAAGTTTAATAGGTCCATATATAAATTATTATAATGTAAATATCCGAAATGAAACAATTAGATATCATAATCTGCATTTCCTATGATATCTTCTTTTTTCCATTGGTGCTCTACTGTGAGCACCAATGTACAATGTGTACAATTTAATTTAAATGTATGCACCCTAAGGTTTTTATACTATTATCGTAAAAACAGACTTAGATTATTTTTGTTGAATTGGACCGGTTCAGAATCTAATCCCTTTTTATGATGAACAGTCATCATATAAGCTCTGATGTTATCTTGAAGTGCGCCTGGTAAAACATCTTGAATCATACAGCACAAGGAGTTGGCACGATGCTGGCTCATTGTTAACACGTATTTGTTAGATTGTGCTGCAGGCAGGAATCTGCTTATAACAGTCGATGTTTGAACAAACGCTGGATTATTATTGCGCCAGCGTGTCCGATAATGTTACAGCATTAAGACAAAGTTGAGTCATCGACCCACATCAGCTAGGCATGGTGTCACGCTTGACGAGATACAGCAACTTGAGGCGTTGGCCCAATTTTGGATTAATGCTGGGCCAACGTGGTAGATGTGGTCATACATAAAAACAACATTGGCTGCACGCCCTAACCCTTGAAGCCCTAAATTAGATGATTTAAATTTATACCCACTTCAAGTTGTGTCTCGCTACCGCGACCCACAACTTCAAGTGGGTAAAATTAATAAGATTTCTTGAATTTGAGATTAATTATTTGCAATTATTGATGTTTCAACATACATTTCGTTCGCAATAATTGTGAATTAAACGGCTAATAAAAGGGTCACGTTTCAGAGAGTTGACGATGATACATCGCTGTGAAAACCTGTACTCAGTCAAGTGTGACCCGCTCACCCATCAATGTCACCCCCCCCCCCCCCACCACGACATCTACCGTAAAACTGGTTACATTACAAGCAGCAAACACGAGACGTTGAACCAGTGTTGGTGTGATGTTGGGCAAGCGTTGTAGATGCTGGCCCAGCTAGCTTATGCATAGTGTTCGCTTGAAATGAGTGATAGTTATTGTAGCCCCAAAATATGAAACGATGGGTCAATGAGGTTTTATTGCTGGGCCAGTATCCCAGACAGTGGACCAACATTGAACTAAAATTATTTCAAATCTTTGTGTATATAGTGATGTCCTAACTCTTTGCCTGCTGGTCACGACAATAATCATTTTTAATCTGCTTAATTAGTTGATCAAATCGCTGATATTGGGAATGAAATGACTGTTTAAACATCAAAATTTTGCAAATGTTTGATCTCAAATTAAACAAATATGGGTAATTAACACCCATTTGAAGTTGTGGGTCGCGGTAGCGAGACACAACTTCAAATGGGTGATAATTTTAGGAGGATGAGTGTTAAAGCTTGCTTCTATTACACTGTGCATCAGTTGCCAGCTGCCGCTCACTTATAATTCACATTCAGCATACTTTCACTTTGCAATTTTAACCCTTACAGCGCCGGAATCGACTTTAGTCGTCAGAATATGTAGACGTCAGATTCTGACGACTAAAGTCGATCCCCGCACTGTAAGAGTAAAAATATTTCTACTGGCCGTAGACCTATAACATAGGTATTCAAATGAATCAGAAATCGCTTACTAAGACAGTTATGACGATTTCAAGATGAAAAAACTCTTTGGATGCGATGTTTTTTACAAATTAATTCAGCGCTTTAAGGGTTAACCCTTTCATAACTAAGCACGACGATAATCGTTTTTAATCGGTATTAGTAGCAGGTTAAGTCGCAGGTATTGGGAATGAAATGGGTATATCTAAACATCAAAATTGGAATATGTTTGGTCTCAAATTGAACAAATATGACTAATTTTCACCCACTTGAAATTGTGGATCGCTGTAGCGAGACACTACTAAACGTCACTATAAATCCCATCAGAGACAAGACATTGAACCAATGATGACTTAATGTTGCCCCAATGTCGTAAAAGGTGGGCCAAACATTAACACAGCATTGTTTCTACGTCTTGTGAATGCTGGGATATCACTCAGGTATCCCCATGTACTACGAGTGACCTTCACCTTGAAATGTGAATTCAAGGTGATAGCAAATGACCTTATTTTATAAATTACCCACTATATATACACCTTGTGAAGCTGATAATTTGGTAAAACATGATATCTGATAAAACAAGAAAATTTATCGAATTTATAGTAGTTATTTCAGAAGTTGGACCATTTGACATGTAATGATACCCTGTGACAAATCTAATGTGTTTATAGATGGCGACATTTATGAAATGTTATAGATACTAACTTTTAAAGTATACAATATTTGTTAATGAAATTCACAAGGTAATCGGTTTTCACTAGAAAATACAGCTTGTTAAATTTCATGAAAACTGAGAATTGACTGAGACATTAGTTTGATTACTTCACCACTCTTATTGTGAATCCGGGTGGCCTATATATCTTTTTAAGTCATCCAGAAAACAGGAGGCGTTGGCCCAAAAGTTGGGCTGATGTTGGTCCATCATCTACGACGCTGGAACAACATCAGATCAACATTGAGCCAGGCCGGGCAGCCAGATCTCGGTATCAATAGACGGGCCATAACACAACACTTAACTAAATGTTAAGAAGGTGACGTCAGCGCAAATGCTGAAATTGCTGAATGTATTTTATGGGAGATGCAATAAATGTGATCTGACAGCACGATAAATAACTGATAGAATATATCTTAAAAAAACCGAGGGTACACATAGCATGTTAGATAAGCTGGATTAAAATATAGATTTACAGCGGTGAATGATCAATCGATCGCGACCACTCGGCCATAAAGACACGTTTTCCGTGGTGTGAAATCTTAAAAATAAAGCTGATATGGACACAAGTGTTTGTGATAAATCCCCAAATAATTGAAGATGACTCTCTTTCATATAGACATATTTTTCGTCATTTGAAGATGGAAATTGCGTCAGCAATTCCAGCTTCAAATGACGAAAAATATTTGTTTTTATGAAAAATAGACATCTCCGATGTTGAAGTATTGCATTAACTAAGCATCTAACAAAAACTACTTTATCAAATTTAGTAATATTTCTATTGATCTAAAACATGGTTGCTTTAGAAATTTGCAGCTTCAAATGACAAGAAATAGAAACACACTATTCAGCACTCACGGGATACGTTTCAGTTATATAGTGCTTGCCCTGAATTTGCGAAGGCCATCTTTTGGTGGTTATGTTTTAAAGGTGCGTCTTTGACAAATAAGATGGTAGGCCTACTCTGGCGTTCAATGGGTGTCAAAGTAAGATGATACCTTGGGGCCTAATAGGTGTCAGGTGCGGGAGTGAGCTGCCGACCTGCACGTGTTATACAGCCCATAATATCCTGTGGCGGCAATTGCTATTTTCACGGTTCAGTGCACTCACAGTACACGGTACAAAACTAGACCACCAAAGACCTATACTGCGATGCAAAGGCAAAACGCTGTATCTGCTCACTTGTAAAGTGAGCAGATACTGCCTTTTGACTGTGCAGGGCACATAAAACTAGATCACCGATGACCAATACAGGAAATTAAACTAGAGTGGTAAACATTGGTAAACAGCAATATATTTATTTGTCTTGGGCTGAGCAGCATAAATATAATACGGATCTTGATTTAAATTACGTCTACCTCACCTGCTAATTGATCTTTTTTAAGTTTTGTCTGAAAATAGTCAAAGTTTCACACATGTATTTTTAATATACGACCTGTATATTTAACAATTTATATATTTACAAATATAAAATCTACCACAAATCCTACCACCAGAATCAACAAAACTTAGTTGAATACACACAGACACACACATATAATGTATATGTTTGTGCTCGTGTATATTCACATCCATGTGTGTAATTGTTTGATGATTCTTGTGCTACCATTTGCGATGAATTTTTATTTAGAAGTATGAATTTAAATTATGTGGTTATTTTATGATTAATAACAGCTTTATTTCAAAATAGTGTTTTATATTATTAATTGGTTTAATAACCAAAAGGGACTAATTATTGATTGAATAAAATAATAAATATTCCATAAACGTGGCACAGTTATGGTGCAAAAAGGTCTCCGCTCATGCGTGACGAAGATATCAGATTTATTTAACCAGATACAGAAGCGGACACCCTTTTACATGCAGCCCACCCCCCTCCCCACACACGATACACGGGGCAACATTAAAACACAATTTTGGCAAAATATATATACATTTTTTTTAATTGTCATACCAAGAAATCTTACAAAGTCATACAGCAGTAACTACGTAATTGTTAAGTAAGCAGTTACTGTTGTTTGTCTCCACTCGGTAGCGTACGTGCAATGTTCGATGTGGACCGATTTTCAGTAACAATCTCTGCCAATTATTCGCTTTGGCATCTGAGTCTCAAGATAAAAAATGACAAAATATTCCCCAAGTCATTAATAAATATACAAATACACAGAGAAATTATAATAGTTATAATTTATGTTATTATTATAATTTCTCTGTGTATTTGTATATTTATTAATGACTTGGGGAATATTTTGTCATTTTTTATCTTGAGACTCAGATGCCAAAGCGAATAATTGGCAGAGATTGTTACTGAAAATCGGTCCACATCGAGCATTGCACGAGCGCTACCGAGTGGAGACAAACAGCAGTAACTGCTTACTTAACAATTACGTAGTTACTGCTGTATGACTTTGTAAGATTTCTTGGTATGACAATTAAAAAAAATGTATATATATTTTGCCAAAATTGTGTTGTAATGTTGCCCCGTGTATCGTGTGTGGGGAGGGGGGTGGGCTAAATTCTATATTATAAGTGATGTAGTTATTTCTTATGTGTGTTATATAATACACTCAGGTGGCTGAGAAGCTACCCAGTAAGCACGATCAAATGATCAAATGCTGGTTCAATGTTGGGCCAACGTCGTAGACGGTGGGCCAACATTGAATCAACATTTGGGCTGAATTTCGGTTTTGCCGGTTATAACGACTTTTGGTCATAGTGTGAGTCTCCTGACTCTTGATGTAGGTCTAATATCAAATTAAATATAAATTATTAGCTTAATAATATCATGATATTGTATTTGACATGAACATAAATAATTAAGAAGACATTTTTTTTTTCAGGTTTTTAATTGATGCTCTTATTAATTAACCAATCTGTAGGAGTTTGATCTCGTCTGTGGAGGGAGCTGTAAGTAAGCAAGTAATTGTTTATTAAAGTGACCAGTACATATATTCACATAAATAGTATAACAATAATAATACAAATACCCAGCCCTCTAGGGGCCTATTAATCACTGTTTCATAACAACTTATTTATAACAACTATTACACTGCTTATATATACATATTTTAAACAGGGATGAAATAATAATAATATTGATATAAAAGAAATATGTATTTTAATTAAACATAATGTTCTGTCTAATCTCCCAAGCTTCCTATATAATATGTATCAGTTTTACTGTCTGTCGTCCATTAAAATTCTAAATTTCTCTGTATCTGTACATGTATATTGTGGTAAAAGGTGGCCTAAAGACAAAACATTGTGATATAGTTCATTTTTCAATTCCTGATACATAGGACAAAATATAGGAAGTTGTAATGTGTTTTACTGAGCCAGGATTAGATGTGATTTTTAGCGGTTGTCCCGCTGTACGAGTCCCCATGTCAGTCTGACGTCTCACTGAACAAGTCCCCCCGCCTCAGACTGATGGCTGTGACTCACAAACATCCGCGATTATCGTCCATATCGCGCGGATCTGCAGTTCACGCTTCGCTGCTCTCGGCTTAGCTGTCTCGCTCACTGTGTCCCTATCGCTATAAGAGAAAACAGACTGTTCCCCCCCTGGTCGATACGCAACAGCCCACACTGTCTGTATACTCAGCGTACTGTATTATCAACCGTTACAGCGCGGAAATAGTTTTGTACAAACACCTGAGACCAAAGTTTTTTTTTCAATTTGAAATCATCATAAATGTCTTAGTTAGCTCTTTTCGATTCATTTGAATACCTCTGTCATAGGTCTACGACCAAAGGAAATATTTTTACTCTTACAGTGCGAGGATCGACTTTCGACGTCAGAATCTGACGTCTTCGAACGTCAGAATTCGACGTCTAAAGACGTCAGATTCTGACGTCTTCAGTCGGTCGCTGCGCTTAAAGAGTAAAAATTAGTCCTACTCACCACATTGTATTTTATATATTGGTGAAATATAGTTGTCAATCTCATTTAAGAGAAAACAGGCTGTTTCCCCCTGGTCGATACGCAACACTCCACATCACTGTCTGTATACTCAGAATACTGGAACATCAACCGATACAACTCTAAAATAGTTGTGTACAAACCATGGAGTCCAAAGGGTTTTTTTCAAATTGAAATCATCATAAATGTCTCATTTAGCTCTTTTCGTTTCATTTGAATACCTATGTTATGGGTCTACGACAATAATACATATTTTTACTCTTACAGTGCGGGGATCGACTTTAGACGTCAGAATCTGACGTCTACAGACGTCAGACTCTGACGTCTAAAGTCGATCTGCTCTCTGTAAATGTCTTAGTTAGCTCTTCTCGCTTCATTATGTTATGGGTCTACGGTCTTTATAAATATTTAACTCTTTCAGCTCGGGGACCGACCTTAGACGTCGGAGTCTGACGTCTTAATACCTGCACAGTGATTGATGTGAACCGATTCTGACGTCTAAAGTCGGCCGCCACGCTGAGAGATTGTATATTGTATTTTGTGTATTGGTGAAATACAGTTGTCAATATATGTTTGTCATTTAACCTTTTAAACCTTGTAACCGCCAAATTATTTATTCGGATTTTTTACCCGCTTGAAGATCCACAACTTCAAGTGAGTGAGAATTATTCAGATTTGACACAATCGGAAGTCAACTCTTTTCAAATCGTGCTGATTGATGTCACATTATGGCTTTAACATGCTTAAAAGGCGGTACTGAATGTGGTAATAATTCAGTGAAAACCCCAATATATTCGGCACTGGCGGTCAAAGGGTTAAACCCTCACGATGCATCAAGCATCATTTTGCATCTCTGAAGAACGATACTACACCTGGGAGATTTAGAACGAACATTTTAATGGAATAAGAATAATTGTTTTGTACATTTTATGTTATTTCTGGCGAAATAAACAAAACAGTTATCCACCTAACTGGGCGGTGTTTTCAGTCAAAAACTTCAAAACTATTGTATTTTAACCCACAGAACGTAATATCAAAAGTATGAAGCCCCTTTAATAATAAGCTACTAGAATACAACAGTTACGGCTGTTTTCCTCAGAACAGTGGCATATAAACCCAACGAACAGAATACGTTGAGCCAATGTTAAACCAACACTGTTTCCTCGCCGTGTGTTATCTGGGTTATATCTCTTACACCCAGTTTAGAGTAGCTGCTCTACTTTCATTAGTAATGTAATTGAAACCAGCTCATTGAAGTTGATAAGTGGTATATGTTCTAACTCTACAGGTGCCAAGACATTTTATTGTTATTTATTGAAAAATCATTGCTGTGATAAATTACGTAATCATACTGATCTGATAGCCAGGGTGAGAAATTTATGCAGTAAACACAATGTATCACTCTTTAAGTATATTTTAGATACGTTATATGCTCACAGTGTACAAGTTTATATTAAAGCATCCAATACACCGGAAGACGGCCCATGTAGAAAGGGACAAGGCGCAATGGTCAGAGCGTAGCGCTCTGCCGATGTCGCTGCCTGCCGTGCGGTTTCGAATCCCGCTTGGTGCAGGATTTTCAGAGAAATATCATGTTTCTCCCCTCTCAATCTTGGGACATTGCTAAAATGGTGTGTCCTTGGGCAAAACACTTCCCTCTCAAATGCTTCACTTGACTCAGGTGAAAATGAGTACCTGGTAGGACAGGGGTGGCAATGTGTACGATAAGTTCAATGCATCGAAACGGCTGCAGGACTGTATGCTCCCCGGGGAGTTGAAATGGCACACGAATGAACAGGTCCAGTGACCAGGGGGTAAGATGTGAAGTCCAATGATAAGTCTTCAGACTTGATATTAGACTATAAAAAAACCTTTACCTTTACCTTTTATGTGATAGTGTCCGCTTAGTACTGCTTAGCCGCAATACTTACCCAGCAAACACAAGATTTTAATTCAATTTTCGTTTAACATTGGTCCACCGTCTACGTCGTTGAACCAACGTCAAATAAACATTGATTCAACGTCTTGCTGGGTATGACCGCTATATTTCAACCCAACAGACACAAGACGTGGAATCAATTTTGGTTTAACGTTGGTCCAGCATTGTTGACGGTGGACCAGCCTTAGAACAGCATTGATTGAATACCTTGTGTTGGCTGGGAAGTTTGCTGCTAAAGTCGTTTTATTACTCTATTTATACTGCTATTTTACAACTGAAATCTACGGTGCTTTTAAATGGACATCTGAAAAATAAAAATATTTCGAATCTGTGGCCACAGATTCGAAATATTTTCATTTTTCAGATATCCCTTTAAAAGCTCCGTAGAAATAATTTTATGCATGTTTGTTCTCTTATTAGGCCGAATAAAATGTATTCCCCCAGTGTACAGTAGGCCTATATACCGCGTAACGGTTCAGTGCGCACAATGACAGCTCAGGAGACGTGTTATGGTGCCTGCAGAAACAACATACATTAAAACTATGCTGGTTCAATCATGGGCCAACGTCTACTGCAATGGCCCAGCATTGCAGTAGCACTGGGTCAACACCGCGTGATCGAGGAATCCAGCAAACACGACGCTGGCCCAACATCAAATCAGCATTGGGGCAGCGCCTCGTAATTGAGGAACAGATCTGATGAACATGACGTGTCACCCCCCCCCCCCCCTCGTCCCCCCAGCCCCACACCACCTAGTGCTACCGTGCACCCTTTAAAACCCACAGTGGTTATCATATACTGTCTGACCCTGTGTGGGTAGTTATATATATATATATATAATAATAAAGTTCTATAGAGCCTAAATCCTCTGTGATCCGAGCTCATAGGCGCGACAAACATAATCGTTATCCGACTCATAGTTCAGCGAAATATCCTTAGTATATAATATATATATAATACGTCGAATCAATGTTGGTTTATCGCTGGTCCAACGTCGTAGACGGTGGACCAACGCTACACCAACATTGATTCAATGTATTGTATCTGTTTTTTCTCTCTTCTCAATGTGACTAGGCGATCACGCTAACGGTCTCGTCGAGTTAAGGTTGAGACCAGTGTACCGACGTTAATTTCACGCAGGGCCACGCGCTGCGCGCTCCTCCCATATATATTTACCAGAGAAGGGGACGTGGCGCTTTGGTAGAACGCCTGACTGCGTCGGCAGTCATGCACGCGTCCCAGTTTAAAACCCTGCTGACTCCGTGTGGGGTTTTCAGAGAAATATTGTTGTTTCTCCCTTCTCAATGTGACCAGATGATCACATTAATGGCGGCCTCGTCGACTTAAGGTTGCAAACAATTTATCGACGTTAATTTCCTCACGTTCTTTTTTTTCACTGAATAAATCAAATTAAATATAATCATTTTAATGTCCTCAGCATTGTATTAACCTAATAGTATTAATACGTTTTTATATAGGGGCCTACTCGACATCATTGTCTATTTGACTTTTTAGCCTATGCACTGTGTGACAAGTTTCACGAATGTATTATTATTATCGTGTTCATTTCAAACATCTGCTAATTTTATAGATAGCCCAAGCAGCTGCTCAGTTATTTCTTATAGTCAATATTTATCTGTCACACTCATTTGGATGTGCTCCTTCATGTAAACCATTTAATTGTTCAATAATATTTCGCTGCATCGTCTTATATTCTGGTAAAATATGTAACCTCACAAATTTTGTAACCCCACGATGTAGCCTCACGATGTAACCTTACAAAATAACAATTTATTACAAAATAACATTGTCAAATGACGTTTTTTTCAATTCGTACATGTTAGTTTACAACCCAGCAAATAAATGAAATGAATCGGGCTTTAGGCCACCTTTGTGCACATATAGGCTAAATTGGGCCAGGAGAACCTCCTCAGGATGGTGAGATGATTGAGATGACACTGTCCTCCAGACACAGGATTTGAAATTCGTACTCTGGCGGTCTGAGGCCGAGCACACTACCTCTCGGTCACGGAGGCTCCCCACAATACTGACTTACAACCCAGCAAACACAATACACTAAACGCAGAAAGTCGATCAATGGTAAACATCAGTGGTTATATGTCTTGTTTTTGCCAAGAAGTGTGTCAATTTATTTCGAGCTCTGAACGAGTTTCATTAGATCTGTATCTCCAAACAAAGTAACGGATGAAATTGCCGGCAAAGGCAACTAAAGTAACTGCTTAAGTGAGCAGTTACTGCTTTTTGCCTTCGCTGTATGTCAAAGGCAAACAGCAGTAACTGCTTATTTTTTAAGTAAGCAGTTTTTGATGTTTTTCTTTGCTTTCTCTCAAAGGCAAACAGCAGTAACTGCTTATTTTTTAAGTAAGCAGTTTTTGATGTTTTTCTTTGCTTTCTCTCAAAGGCAAACAGCAGTAACTGCTTATTTGAAAAGTAAGCAGTTACTGCTGTTTGCCTTTACATTGCAATCCAGCAAACACGGGGCCTCTACCCAATGCTGTTTCAATGTTTGCCCACCGTCTTCGACGCTGGTCCAACATCGAAACATCATTGGGTGTTTCGCGGGAATGTAGAAGTCCTCACTGACAGTATAATAACATGCGGCTGCCTGTCACGTTGTTGTTACAGGCTCCAGCGCGCAGCGGGTGAATCCACCAGCGCGTGACCGTCGCTCAATTTCAGCAGAAACTGTTGCAACCATGTCAACAGCTCAGGCACCCTCTACGCCCCGCAACCCTCAAAATGAGACACTCGGCACCCCAGAGCTGATGATAACACCTGACGTCACACCTGTGAAATGTGTACACCTGCAGGGTGCAGAAGTCCCGGGGTGAATTCCACCATAATAACTACAATTAAACCCACAGGTTTATCAGCCACACATCGGCCTCGAGCCGTCGACCCCAGGCTGCGTGATCACAGTCAGATACATAGCTATGGCTAAATATGTCACTGTACATTGGCAGAAACATGTATAGTTATTCAGTTATAGATACATATAATATGTAAATTCTATTTGTTCTAAGTACAGTACATTGTATGAACGCGATCTTTTATGGAATTGGTAGAGATCGAAATAAAGTATTAAGTATGTCTATACATTTATATCTACAGATTCATATCTGTAACTAATTACATAGAAAGAGTATCTGTATTATAAAATTTTCATTGAGACATAATATTTGTAGAACTGAATTTATATCTACGCATTCATATCTATAACTATTTTATATAGAGAGAGTATCTGCTTATATTTAGCCATAATATTTGTAGAACTGGCAGTTTCAGAATTTTAATTTTATTAATATCACATCTACTTAGCTCGAGCTAAGGTATTATATATACTTATACATTTATATCTATAACTATTTTTTATAAATAGAATACATATCATAAACCAATTATTTAGACATAACATAACATTTGTAGAACTGGCAGTTTTAAAATATTATGTGTTCAATGTTAATATGAAAGCTATTTAAACATTTATATAGATAGATAGATCGATATATTCAGTTTTTCAGATATACACACATATGTACCATATAATAGGCCTGGTAAAAACACCAGACATGAAAAGTATTTTTTAGGAATACACTGATTTCCACATTTCGTCGCCAACAATCAGAATGTCCTACCCAGCAAACACAAATTATTTGTTTAATATTATTAAATTCTTATTGTAAATTAAATTTAAATCATACAAATGTCATACAAATGTTTTGTGTTTACTTGGTATACTATGTGCCACTCAGATGAGTTTACCATATGACAATGTGTCTGCTGGGTGATGATACCATCCTCGGTTCCTAAAGGGTGGTAGATACAGCAGAGGCGGAGGGGGGGTGTAAACAGCCCCTGGCCGACAAACACCTGCAGGGCTTATGGGAGTAACGTTTCGCTTCAACCTCCATCGCAGCTACTGCTTGTGTAGCCGTGGACGGCCCACAATATAAAGGTGTGGGCTGTGGATTGCTGTATTCATTTTACCAGCAAAATCAATCTTTTTTAACAAGGAGCGATCTCCACCCAAGGTTCGCAAAATGACCATAACTGTTTAATGACGTTGCGACAAACCAACTGAGCGTGAGCTGTTGTAGGTGAAAAGTTGTTAATTTTAATAAACTTTTTATTGACTTGAATAATTGAGGCCAAGCCTTAAATATGACATCAAAAGAAAAGTCCCAGGTTTTTGAGTGGGCGCCATCTGTGGCTAAAATCTTCTGTTTCAAGTTATATGTCAGCCACATTAGGTTCGCGCATCATATGAGGAGGCCACGCGGGTATATACATGTGTACAGGCTGCTCTCATGTGAACCAAAATGATCCGCTTATATAGTAGTCATTCATCAGACCGAGGATCTGTTCAGTTGAACAACAAATTAGTCAAATTGAACGTTCGCCTGTATACGTATTTTTTTGCAGTTGTAAGGTATACACTTCTTGAAATATGGTATACGGTTGTCCCCTTGGATATAAAAGGGTGTATCTGCCACTTTGTAAAGTGGCAGATACACCCTTTCATATCCAAGGGGATGAAGTAACGTACGTTATAAACTGTACATTACTTCAAGTATTAACATATCTCATAAACTGTTGGGGCAGAAAATAACATACTTTATCAACTGAACACTGCTTCAAACTTCAAGTTGATATTTGAAAGCTGAATAAATATATGGTAGGCCATAGATTGATTGATTTACAACTTTGAAGGCCGACTGTTATGAATATATTTGATGTTATTTGTATAATACGAGTTAATATGTTAATCACACAAGTATTTCCAGCGATCTCCACCCACCTTGAGATACGAGGCTTTGCCGAAGATTGCATAAAAGATTCAGGAATAACATTTCAAATTAACCCTATAAAGCCTGGAATTACCATTTTCATCTTCATCCACTACAAGCCGCGAATTGCTTTCGCAATTCTCGACTTGTAGTGGATGAAGATGACTTGAAGTATAGGTGTCAAATGAGAAAAAATCGTGATATTATCAAATCAGTTCTATGAAAATGTTCCTTTAGGTTTGAGGAAATTTAGTAATTCTTCCGAGATGAAAAATGATACTTTGACCAGATACTTCGCCCAGCACGTCCTTATTGTGACGGATTCTAACATTTCCTATTCAATAAATTGTATTCAAAATATTTAATCTTATCTTAATTTACCTTGAGATGGGAATTACTGCAGCCATTCTCATCTCAAGGTGAATAAATATATCATGATCTCCTGATTCCATAAACTACTCGAGTATAAAATCTCAGATTAAAAATCAGAACCTCCTTATTATGACGGATTGTATCCAGGGTTTGAGTTTCGAATCCTGTGTCTGGAGCGCAGGGTCATCTCACTATCCTCAGATGGTTCTCCTGGCCCAATTTAGCCTGCATGTGCACAAAATGTGGCATAAAGCCCGATTCATTGTATTTATATCAGTTTACATTTGATAAGGTTGAGAAATATTATGATATGTACTGCTACAGCACGGTGGTTTGAAGGTTTTACCACTATTAGACATGTTTTAAACCTAATACAACACCAATAGAAATGATGAGGTGATAAGCATTGAAAGCTTAGTTAATCATATCCATTAAAGACGGTAATTTTTCTAAAATAAAAAAGTATTAAATTATGTGTGGTTTTAAGTTAGACATGTTTTAAACCTAATACAACACCAATGAAAAGGATGAAAAAAAGCATAGGAAGCTTAGTTAATCATGTAATTCCATTAAAAATTGTAATTTTTCTCAAATGATAATATTTTGCGTCATTTGAAGCTGGAAATTGCGTCAGCAATGCCAGCTTCAAATGACGAAAAATTAAACAAACAATTCAGCATAAGGATTAAAATCAAACCTATATATAATAATCTGTTGAATATTAAGTTGTGTATCTTTATGTTAGATTATACATTCAACCCGACAAACACGAAATATTCGCCCAATGTTGGTACACTGCTGGGCCAGCGTCGTGTATGTCATCCCAACTATGTCCCAATGTTGTTGTGGAATTCTTCTTGTGTTCAGTATATAGAATAATTCATATAGAGGGCTGTATAATGCGGTTTTATACATTCGTATAAGTCGTATTGATTTGAAATATCAATGCAAATATTGATGGTGGAGTGTGCGCCTGTCTGCCTATATGACTATATGACCTGCTGACACATGGCTAGAAGAGGGGGGGGGCAGGCGGCATCACTATATCATATTTTAACAGAAAAATGTATGTGTGCAATAATAAAATATTATGTAAATGAGATGTAAAATTAAAATATATTTACTTAATTTGTACATTTTATTTTAATGTTTTACTACATCAACCCATATTACATAATTGATACATTTTATCATGCTAGTATTTTAGAAATATTCTATAAAAAAACATTTTTCCATGTGCATGTGCATGAATATTAAATTAGCCGGGTTTTTTTCAAGTGCCAGAAAATGAAAGAATGAATGTATGAAAAGGGTTCTAGGTTTTTACATGTTTGGTGATTCGGCATACATTATCTAGATCTAATGGGGTATGATTCACAATAACAGTATGTTTCGCTGATTTCTAAGTTAGTCAATTCTCAATCAATTGATGGAATTCTAAAAGCAATTAGCGAAGACTACCCTGATGTATTTTAAGGATATTTTAGGGTTTGAATGTTAGTTTCTATGACATATAGTAAATGAGACGACAGATTCTGACGTCTAAAGAGATAACCGTGCAAAAAAATTTCCCTGATTAATAAGTCAATTCTCAACTATTTTTTATTGATATTAAAAGATATTATTCTTTGCACCTATTTGGTTCTATTGTGAATTTGCGATTTACCTATTTGTTTCTATTGTGATTTAAGCGCGTGTTACATGTAGTGGGTGTGTGGGTCGTGTACTGCACGCGCGGTACCCCCCCCCCCTCCCCTCCTGTGAGTACCGGGGGTGGGTACCCTGTACTTACTGGCGTGCCGCCTCTACCCCCACAACCCGTCATCAACCTCTCGGTGCCACGAGGGGCGCACGGCATTATCACTGCCTGGACAGTGCGCTGCGATACAATAATAATAGCACTCAATATAGTCAAGGTTCAAACCAGAAAAATGTAGGCCTCACTAAAATTAAATAGTTTTGTAAGGTGTTCTGATAATCAAATATTAATTATGTTTATGAAAAATGGACATCCGGAATATTGATTGATTTGATTAGCTGAGCATCTTGATGGTCTCAATGAGACGTCCCAGGTTTTGTGGATTTGTCACCCGATTCTGTTACATCAACAATTTATTGATAAAACCCTCAACTCTTTCAAGCCTGAATTTACCATGGTCCTCTCCATCCACTACAAGCCACGAATTGCTGCCGCAATTCTCTACTTGTAGTGGATTAAGATGACTTGAAGTGGTTGGCAAAAGAAAGAAAATTGTCATGTATTGGTAAAACAGTTTCATGGAAATTTCCTTCCTATAATCCCTAGTCATAGAAAAATTAAGTGTGTTTTTAGGGATGTGTAATGATGCTTTTATACATCGTGGGGGTTTAATGGGTTACTAAGATACCCGGCTGGCCCCGATGGCTCATTTTGGTTGGTTGTGGCTCGAAACTCAGAGGTACTGGGAGCAAATTCCGTTCGGGTGGGATGTTTGTCATCGTGGTTGAGTATATCATGAGTATATACTCCATGAGTATATACAGTGCTCCAAACTGTTAAAAGGCTTACAGTGTGCAGTGTTGTTTAAGGTGCTGTGCACTATAAAGAACCCTTGGAAGTCCGGGCTTCGGGCTTCCTTCTGTCGCGATATTGCCATGATTGTGCAAACAGCAACATAAAGCCATATACACTCACTCGCTATGATAGCCTGGGATGATAACCTAAACTACAGGTAACAGTACCTGGGGGGTGTTACCACGGGGCTAGATTGACATGAAATAGGCGGGTGGGTCACCTACCGTCAATCATACACCTGCCGCGTGCTCTACACCCGGGGCACCTGTAAGAGCTCCCCTCAGACATGTGGTCTAAAGGCTCGAACCCCGTGTCTCTGGGTTAGGAATCTAACACACAACATACACCTGCTGTATACCTAGGGCACCTACAACCTCTCAGCCATGTCTGGCTCGAACCCCGTGTCTACCCCTGGGTAAGACATAACCTATTTGAACCTTACAACGCTGAAATATTTTTGTATAAACCATGGAGACCGAAGGTTTTCCGATCATTTTGAAATCATCATAAATATCTAAGTTAGCTCTTTCCGCTTCATTTGAATACCTGTATGCAATGGGCTTACAGCCATTATAAATGTTTAATTCTTTCAGTGTGGAGATTCTGACGTTTAAAGTCGGTCCCCGCACTGAAAGGGTTAATAGACATATTTTACTTTTGGATATATTTGTCAACTGAGCAGACGAAAATGGAAGTGAATTTCGTGTCTTTCTTCAATAAACCGACCTGGCAGCGACTAACTCACCATGCACTGTGCATGAAAAAAAACTATAATTCTGACAAATGTCTGTATTACGGGCAATCTATTTAATTCTCGGTTATAGCCGCTATAACGGAAATAGTTTTGTTTATATCACCTAATTACCCCCATCAAAAAATATTTTCAATCAACAGCGGGAATCTAATTCAGCTGCAGTAACATGATTTGATTTGTGTTTTTTCCTCTTCGGGAGTGAAATATGACAAGGCGTTACAGCGTATGGCAGCCATCTGTTACAGTGAAATAACTCGGGGAATAAGGTGTTTTAAAAATATACGTCACGGAGCGAGAACACGTATCCCTCACAACACTGAATCTGTGTGTATAAGCCATGGAGGAGAGGGTATTTTTCAATTTAAAATCATCATAAATGTCTCAGTTAGCTATTTCTGCTTCATTTGAATAATGGGTCTACGACCACTATTAATTGTTTTTCAGTTCGGTGATCGTCTTTGAGACGTCTAAATCTGACTTCTAGACGTCAAATTTTGACGTTTTAAGTCTGAAAGGGTTAAACATAGAATAAATATGCTAAGCAATACAATACGTTGATCCACTGTTGGTTTAATGTTGAACCAGCGCCGGACACGCGGGCCCATGCAACAGTACACAATAATTGGGTCAAAGTTCCGTTTTTGCTGCTTTAGGATAACGTGCATAACGGGCGGTCCATGCAATTTAAATTTCCATCAAATCTGAAGGCCTTTCTATTCCATGTTCTTTATATGAGAAAAATGTTCCTCGAAAAACGGATTAAAAAATGCATAGAGCAGATTTTTGTAGATTAGTAGAATAACTTATGTTTTTGCCAGATGCCAAAACCTGAATGTAGGTTCTGCAAAATTACTGATTTAAAAATAATGTCCCTCCTGGATTTTAGCCATTAACATTATTACTCACTGTTACACTAACGTCATTGTATATTTTAATGTACAAGTCCTACAACAAACCACAACGCTAAGACGGAGGGGGGTGGGCGGCAAATAAAGCCATACATGAAAGAGAAATGTCACATATACAGCCCACCTAATCATCCCGTGCATCAGTAAGGGAGTACACTATACGC
The DNA here is from genome assembly GCA_964017125.1 of Flabesymbios commensalis. NCBI lineage: Eukaryota > Metazoa > Annelida > Polychaeta > Terebellida > Flabelligeridae > Flabesymbios > Flabesymbios commensalis. The sequence continues at coordinate 2,952,073 of OZ024916.1, forward strand.
CGTATCGCTAATACTAGATTTTATGCGAATGCAGGAAAAATACTCGAAACAAATATGAAAGTGAAAACCCGAAACCATTAAAAAAATACTCTGATTAACGATGCATGTGTTTTTTAATGAGGATTGCTGAATATTTTCAACCCTTTACACACAAGGTATTTTGGTGAATTTTCGCCCACTTGAAGTTGTGTCTCGCTGCCGCGACCCACAACTTTAAGTGGGTGAAAATTACTCATGTGTTTAATTTGATTACAAACATTTGCAAAATGTGATGTTTAAACACTCATTTCATTCCCAATAACTGTGATTTAAACGCTAAAACAGATTATAAACAATCACAGTCGTATGCTTGTCGTTCAAATGGTTGTTATTGGAGTATTGCATAATATATGTTTTTTTCTTGCTAATCAGTTGGATTATTATATCCCAGCTCACCAATACAAACGTCAAGATATTAAGACAATTGAGTTTTGATAAAGGAGGGATGAGTGGTGGTCAGTACCGCTCTAGATTCCCCCTGAAAGATATGAGTATTCTATTATTTATCTGTAGCTATAAATGCGAAGTTATAAATATATATGACCCATGACATGTGCATGAGGCTTCATGCGGCAAACCCAGAAGTAATCATGAGACATACATTGGTTAATTGTTGGGCCAGCGTCGTAGACAGTGTACCAGCATTGGCCCAACATTATTTCAATTCATCGAATTTGCTGAGCAGCGAATATTATATTATGCTATATTATATATACAGACCATGCGGTATTAATATATAATATGTGGTGTATCTGGGGACAACTATACGACGTATGTGATACGGGTCTGACTTTTATAATATCACCAAATGTGATCTACCCCCCCCCCCCCGGGTCTCGACATGTGGCCCTGTTTTGAGGTGATCTTTACCTTACAAACGCTGAAATAGTTGTTTTTAGACTATAGACACCGAAGGTTTTTTAAATTTGAAATCATCATAATTGTCTTAGTTAGTTATTTCTGCTTCATTTGAATACCTATTTTATGGGTCTATACGACTATTTTGAAATTAAAAAAAAAATTCAGTAAGCGGACCGAATTTACACGTCACGTCAGAATCTGACGTCACGTCAGAATCTGACGTCTATGAACGTCAGATTCTGATGTCTAAATTGGATCCCGCGCTGAAAGGGTCAAAAGGTCAACTATGAGCTAAGCTTCTAATTCACTGCATGCATGATTCTACTGGATAAGTCTTAACCAGCCAACCGTTAAAATGATCTTAACTATCAACTCAACATTTAAGATCGTCTTAGATAACTGCTCCTGTGGCCATGATCTCAGGCGATCTTAAAATGTAAACAATTATTAAAGTTATTCTCAACCAGTGTACATTAATGTATCGAGTTAACATACCTTAATAATTAAGATCGTCTCAGAACAAGGCTGCTGGTGTCTTAATGTTGTAATCATACACTGCTAGAAATGTGTTCCTTAATAATCTAATCTTTATATAGTATAGTCTAAAAATAATCTCCAAATATACCGTCCCCTTGGATATGAAAGGGTGTATCTGCCACTTTACAAAGTGGCTGATACACCCTCTCATATCCAAGGTGGACGATATATGTTGGATATAACCCATCATATTACAGGAAATTGCATCCCTTTGAATACGAGATACTTTTCTATTATATACCACACAAAATATTAAAAAAGACATATTCAGAGACTATTATAGTAGTCTAGTAAAAAGTCTGAATAAATTAAATAAAGAGCAGTTAGACACTTGCTTGTGCGGCTAATTTTGACCAGTGTTACGTTTATACAGTATATTTGCAGAGGTTTTCACAAGCTTGTTATAGCGCAGCAAGTCCAATCTACTATGTTGAATATAATATAATAATGATATAATTTTGTTTTTGTATCTTAAATATATGTATTGGTCAAAAGCTAAGTAAAATAAAATAGCTGACAGTTGCGATTAATTAAAATAGACCGGACTATTTAACTTTGTATCCAAAATGAAATCAAAACTGATGAGGCCAAAATATATATGGTACTAAATTAAGAAATTACACGATTGAAAGACCAGATTAGAACAAGGAATATGTTTCTCACTTGCCGATTTTTTGCGTAGAATAAATTAATCCTTTCGGTGCGGAGACCGTATTTAGAGGTCAGGATCTGACGTCTGGAGACGTCAGATTCTGACGTCTAAAGACGGTCCCCGCACTAGCGGTCCCAGTAAAGAATGAGAACATTTCTAATGGCCGTAGACCCATAACATAGGTATTCAAATGAAACAGAAAGACACATATGATGATTTTAAACTGAAAATAGCCCTTTGATCTCCATGGCTAATATGAGCATATTTCCGCGCTGTGAGGGTTTTAAGTCTTACAGTGCGGCGATATACTTTAGTCGTCAAAACCTGACGTCTGTAGACGTCATATTCTGACGACTAAAGTCTATCCCCGCACTGTAAAAATTAAAATATTTTTAATGATTGTAGACCCATAACATAGGTATTCAAATGAAACAGGAAGACATGTATGATGATTTCAAATTGAAAATAACCCTTTGATCACCACGGTTTACATAAAAATATTTCATTGTTGTGAGAGCTAAGGCATGATATTTTATTAATCTATGCTTAACCCTTTAGCCGCCAAATTATTCAATCTGAATTTCCACCGACTTGAAGTTGTGTCTCGCTGACGCGATCCACAACTTCAAGTGAGTAAAAATTATTTAGATTTGACTAGATGGAGGTCAACTGTTTTCAAATATTGCTGATTGATGTCACATTTTATCTTTAACATGTTCAAAAGGTGGTACTTAATGTGCTAATAAAAACTGAAAACCCGAATATATGCGGCACCGGCGGTTAAAGGGTTAAGATTTGCATCAAATGCTGTGTCCACACATGATGTATCTAATGGTTCTGTAAACGCCTGGTCTAACAGGCTGTCACGTGTTCAGAAAACAATCAATTTCATCATTAATATTAATAACACTACAACGGCGCCCTATCACGCGATATAGACGTTAACAGTCTTACTACACGGGCATTTTTATCTCGTTTTCATTCATCTAAAGGTGGAAATTACGGCGTGCATGAAAACGAGCATGTAAGTGCGCTGTTCCGTGATGATCATGGTAATTAGACTGAGAATTAGTTAAGACAACATAAAGCGCAAACACAAATTATAAAAATTATAAAACACACTTTTATCATTTTCAAAACACAACGCGGAGGCCAATTTTAGTCTTCAGGCTGGTGTGTTTTGGCAATTAGAAAAGATTGTGTTTGATGATTTGGTGGGTTTTACGCTTTTAATGGCCTTAGTTTATCATAATTCCTAGTAATGGCCTTAGTTTATCATAACTCCTAGCAGTCTGAAAAATGGTCCCTCCTTTCCTGAAATACACATTGTACTGTGTAGAATTCTTCACAACAAACACGATACGTAAACCAATCTTGGCTTACCATTGGACCAGTTCCTTGGACGGTGGGCCAGCATTAAACCATTATTAGTTCAAGTGTTTATTCGACGAAAATGTCACCAATATTTAATAGGAAATCGTGGATTGTGGTATTTTAGTCAAAATATTTCATGTGGTCTGTCCTAATGCATAAACACAATCAGAAACACTACTGAGTATCTCAAACGAACAAAACACAATGGATTCTTACAATAATCGTCATTTTATTTCATTTTTATCTCTCATTTGTGAAAAACGAAAGGCGTCGCAAAGAAATGAATCGGTATAGAATTGTGCACTATGTACAAAAAACACATTTTGTAGAATAATAATAATAATAATAATCATCATCGTCACAGGACACATTATCAAAGCACACTGTATCAGGAAATAACCTCACGGGTCACCAAAGGTCATTCATAGTTGACCTATATACGGGTCACAAGGTTCACAATAATTACTGGCATTTCAAATAGTTGCCCAATGTTGTTTTACTGTTGGCCCAGCGTCTGCGACACTGGGCCAACATTAAACCAACATTGACTCCAGTTTTTTTATAAAAAAAATGACCATGACAAGAAATTAACAACATTTACACAGAACATACTCATTCAGTGACATGATGACGTCATCATAGACTCCGTAACATGATAATGTGGGGACGTCACATATAAGCGGACATTATTTTGCCACACGTGGACAATGATTTAAGGGAGAATTCATTATCTAGTGTTTCATACCCAATATTAGACCAGCTGCCCCGAGCATTGACCAAAATTCAAACAACGTTGTGAAAATATCTAGTATGGAATTTCAAATTATATTAAACCGTACATATATATTAAACTTCAAACATCCAATCCTCATGTTTGCGTTTGTGTGTATTTTCGTAAAAAATAAAGGTGTTGATGTCGAGAAACAATCAGTGAAATGGGTAATAAAGGGTGGCAGCAGTTGTTTAAACAATTCTGCTGTTGGATTGTTCGTTTCTATTTTTCGTCATTTGAAGCTGGAATTGCTGACGCAATTTCCAACTTCAAATTACGCAAAATAATTATCTTTATGAAAAAAAATATATAGTTACTCACAAAAAATTATGATAATTATTGCACCTTGTAATAAAAAAATGACCAAAAACTACAAATAATATTTTGCGTCTGTCAAAACCAATACATTCGTAATCTCAATTTTTATGCGCATAAAAACACAGAAAATGAATCACAAAGATGCATTTAAATGGTTCTCGTTTAGCAAAGAGTATAATTCAGCAATAATGAATTAATGAGAAAACATTATGGGGAGAGGTTTAGGCCGTGGGGTGTTTGGGGCGTGTGGGGTGAGGGGATAATCCACCCCACTTAACGGCATCAGCAAAAACGACTGTCATTTTTAGAGTCAATTGCCTCGCGGGACTAGTGCGCTCTGAGTCTGACAATATCAATTACAGGAGCCGGAGCAATCACCAACAGGCCGGCACTGCCGGCAAGCACGAAGCCTGGATATCATGCTGGTGTAATGTTGTGTCAGCGTCGCAGACGCTGGCACAACATTCCGCCAATATTGTATAAATTTCTAGGGGCTTGTCCGGGTGCAGCGACATACTTATTTAACAGAAAACAAAATCAGAAATTAAACAATTTTCTAGAGCGTAAAAAATATATAAAGAAGAATTCTGCTCTGATCAAATCTTGAGTAACACTCATTTTAATGAAAATAAGTTATAACATTAAATATTTTAAAGCTATAGCGTCGCATTTCTGTAGCCTACCACATGGATAACAATAATTTTGAAGGGTGACAATGATTTTGAATAAAATTAAAAATAAGATAGGGTATTTAATAAGTATAATTTTTACAGTAAGCATATTTGGATCTTTGCCCCCTAAAGCGATCCACAACTTCAAGTGGGTGAAAATTACACGTATTTGTTCAATTTGTGTGGAAAACATTTGCAAATCTTTAAGCACTCATTATATTTCCACTAATCGTGATTGAACTGAAAACAAAGCAGAAATAAAGCGCTCAGCGACTGAAGGGTTAATTTGGATTACAATACTTTGTATTTTATTAAATCAGGCAGGTATTTTCTTTTTGCCCCGAGATTCCAATCTCAAGTAGAATAAAACACGGCCCGTATTTTCGTACAAGTTAATATATATCGCAGGCTACGGATTGGTCGAGATGGCCATCTCGACCAATCCGAAGCCTATACGATATATATTAGCTTATACGAAAATACGTAATTGATACGTATTTATATTTATTGTTTATTGTATATGTTGCTTGTACTAGCTCGTTAGAGCTAATGTTATATGTTTTTACTATGTGCGACTTAAAATAAAACTTATCCATCTATCTATCAAACATTATTATCTGATAATCAAGATTATGGTGGATTCTACCTTTTCTTTTAAAATTGGGGACGAAATTTGTGTTTTAACAAGATTTGCCAATGTTTGTCCTGAAATTAAACAAATATGTGTAAGTTTCACAGCAAGACAAGTTCAAGTGGGTCAAAATTTAATGTTGAGTTTTAAACGACGAAGCAACGTAAAAATAGTACTTCCATTGTTTACGCTAAGAGGCTTTTGCTGTCTCTATGTATGAGAAACTGCATGTAATATGTTCGGCGGTACATGAACATGCCAACATGTTTACGTTACATGTTCACACAACGAAAGGCAAGAGTTACACGTGTTTCAAACACAATCACGTCGACGGTACAGTACTCATCTGCTGTGTACACTAATGGTGTACACTAATGATGTACACTAATTGTGTACACATCTGGTGTACACTATTTGTTTACACAATTAGTGTACACTGAGTATACAGATATATATCATGACATATACGCTAGTAAGCAGTAACATAAATGTTTATATTCGGAATCACATTATAATAGCCGCATGGTAAAGGAATTTCGTTAATTTCTTTCAGTAAATTCTCTAACACTTTTAATGAAATTTCACAGCACTTTTTTCCAGTGATGCGGCGACTACACCAAAAAATGTCATCCACGAATATTTGTATGGTTTAAAAGTAGCTATCCATAACATGCATGTTGCCCCTTTTTAAACTCAGTAACTTCTGATCAGAATTACATTATATGTCAAATGGGCTAGCTTCTTAATAAAGGTTCAGTATTTTTCTGTGTATAGTCGCTGTATCTCTAGAAATTAGAGCTTTCAAAATTTCAAAAAAACATTGGTTGAAAATTGACGGAGAAATCAGCGTAATTTATTCCCGGCGGTTTATGTGAATCCTGGGTGTAGATTTCGATTCCTCGTCTTAGTGAAGGCGGGTGTGTGGCAGGCTGAACTCTGTCAATATTTGCCATTAATAATACAATTATACCTTCAAGTTCGAAATTCCTTCCTATAGCCAATGATATATTTTAAAGTAAAAGTCTTATAGGATAAATTGTTTAAATAACACAAATTATAACTGAATTTAAAATTACATAAGTACTTTCCCTTGCCTGATTTTGTGGATTATCGCATATAATATAGTGAAAACAACTAGTGGATGAGAAAGGTTCAATTGCGAGTTTACAATTTGGGATTCAATAGAAGACCCGCTTGACCTAGAAAGATAAATCATTTAAAATGGGCGACATGACAAGGCCGGTGTATAGTTACACATAGGCATCTGTACGCCGTGAAATGATCAACACACGCATACAGTATGCACTATACGACATTTTAAATAATTATACTGCTCTTAAAATTCAGCACGGCCACTCAACGTACCCGTACTGAATCCAAACGAGTAATATAAACGAGAAATTTGATATTTAAGTATGTAAATACCCTGCTACTGAATACTGAGATGGGAGGGGGGTATTTAGTTATGCTCGGTGACTGTATATATAGGGGACAAGGCGGCGAGCGAACAGACTGAAATCCGCGAAAAATAATATTAATAACATCAAGAAAATAACAAATAATTCTGTCTTGGTGCAACGGTGCGACTTTATGACACATTAACTAGACCGTGTTCGCGAACACAACCGCGAACACGGACATCACACGAAATAACAAAATATTCACATTGAACAAATTAAATACAATAATATCAAACCCTTGCAATGCCAAAATCAGACTTTTGATTTCGCACATCGCGTTTTTATCGCGGTGCGAACCGCGATAAAAACGCGAGGTGCGAAATCGCACGACCCTACAAATTATAAAATACCTAATTTCGCGCGCGGCACACCTGGTGCTCTAGCGACGCGGAATACTAACAGATATAATTAAGTATTAAAATTAAAAGCGTATTTTGGCAGTGAAAGGGTTCAAGCTCGGGAAACGTATAGTCGCCTCAGCTGTGTGATGCCTTAATATCTACTCACAGTAGTGCGTACATCTCGTGCGTACACTCGTACAGTCTCTGCGTACACTAAACAGCGTACACGTTTATTTTGCGTACACTAATCAGCGTACAGGTATATAATGCGGGTGAGATTCACTTGATATTCTCTAATACATTTTAACAGTTCTCTCTCTATAATATTGAGACGCCCGCGGCACAACCTTCACAAAATAAACAATACTGATTGGAATGTAATGATAATAATATAAAATAATAATAGACACTGTACCCGGTATAGGCTGATTATGACGTCATGGTGACGCGGCCAGCTCGGCACGCGTCAACATGTCTCCTTTGGTTCAAGACTCCTGGAATAAGAGTCGGCATTATAAGCGTACAAAATAATAACGTTTGATTCTGATTCGTGACGTCATAGTTCTGTATCGTGACGTCACAATTGTCTGTCCAGGAATGCGTAGTACGTCACATGGTATAAGCGCTTGTGACGTCACTGGAATGTGTGTAGATATTCATGGAATGCGTTAAACGTCACTGGAATGAGTTTAGAACGTCATCGAGGGGGATGATGTGTAGAATGGAGAGAGTTCTCTGGAATGGAGTGCGAATGAGTGTAGCACGTCACTGGAATGAGTGTAGTACGTCACTGGAATGTGAGCAGATCAAATTGAAGACGTAGGTGTTCAGTGATGTGAAACTGTGACATCACAACATACTTGTGACGTCACACTATATAGAGCACATTGTAGGTAGACATCTATGTATAACAGTGATTGCCCAGCCAGCACGAGACATCGACCCAATGCCGGGCTATAGACTGCACCAGGGGCCCATGTGGTGAGACAAGCTTATCCTAACTCATTCAGAGTTAGTATAAGATTTTCTCAGTGAAACTAATCTTAAAATCAAAATTATCTCAACTTTCTTTGATTTCTATTTGAAAAGTTAGGATGAATAACTTTTCTGATGGGAATAAGATAGGTTGAGATAATCTTAATTTAAAGATTCTTAAGGGCTCCTGGTGCACCATGTTCTGAGATGATCCTAAAAGTTAAGTTGACAGTTAAGTCGATCTTAACCAGTACATTGATGTAGAGGATTAGTAACTTAGGTGATAACTTAACTTTACAGATGACCTTCTCAGGACCCCGGTATAGGGTGAGCTCGTGCTGTGGGTACAGTCAGTGGGGGGGGGGGTTACATGTGGGTGAGGGGTACTGTGTTTGCTGTGGGTGGGGCGTGGACGGCATGGGGGTACTGTCCTTGTTGATGCATGGATTGCTGCATCGCCTGGAGTCTGGATTGGGCATTGGGATCACCTGGCAGGTACATGCTGATCATCTCACGGAGATCCCCCGCACAGGGGGGCCTGCCCCTCTGTCCCCCGCCCATACCGTCTGCCCCCGGGGTAGAGCTGCCGCATCCCGGCTGACCGGGAGCACTAGAGTCCTCGCTCTTCACCGTCACCCCCGGTGACGTGGATTGGGGATGTGTAGCTGCTGCCCCCGGCATTGACATGTAGGGGGCCATGGAGTAGGTGTAGCTATTACTACCGTTCATGTAACTACCTGTGGTCATCTGACCGGACATCTGAGCCGCCGCCGCGGCTGACCCCGCACTGGAGAGGTTATACCCCGCGTACTGACCACTCAGGCCGGCCATCTGACCAGCTGACATAGCCTGCTGCTGCTGGTACGCCATGTGGGGGTCAGGGTGCATCATAGGGTACCCGTTGGGCATGTACCCGTTCATACCCATATGGTACGTCATGTCTCTGCCCACCTGCTGGCTGGGTACACCAGGTCCCATACCAGGAATGGCGTACTTGTCTTTCTTCATCAGGGTCTTAGTTTTCCTCCTTGGTCGGTATTTATAGTCAGGGTGTTCCTTCATGTGTATGGCACGCAGTCTCTTAGCCTCATCTATGAATGGTCGCTTCTCCGCCTCCGTTAACAGCTTCCATTCTGCTCCTAATCTCTTACTGATCTCGGAGTTGTGCATCTTTGGGTTCTCTTGTGCCATCTTCCGTCTTTGACCACGTGACCACACCATGAATGCGTTCATTGGTCGCTTCACGCGGTCATCTGCGATCTTAGCTTTACTGCTGGTATTGTTATTATTGTTATTATTACCTGCGCTGCCGGGGGAGCTGGACCCTGGGCTGCCCACCTGGGTCTGTCCTGTAGGTGGGCTGTTACAGGGGGCAACCACCATGGGAGGCGGGGGTCCTGCGGCAGACAGGGCCGTCATGTGGGAGACTGGGGGTAGGTGCTGGGGCTGACCCATTTCACGACTCATATCACGACTCATATCACGACTCATCTCTCTGCTCATCTCTCTGTGACCCATTTCACGACTCATGTCACGACCCTGCATCTCAGCACGCATGTCTCTTCCCTGCATCTCGCGGCTCATGTCTCGGCCATGCTGCATCTCGCGGCTCATATCGCGACCCATATCGCGGCTCATATCGCGGCCCATCTCTCGCATGTGGCTGTGTGGTGGGCCTAACCCCGGGGGAGGCTTGATGTCGGGGTGGCCCGGGTCGTCCATACTGCTATAACAGCCGGCCGCCAGCCCTGCGCTGGAAGCCTCCGTGACTGAGCGTGGGGTATAAATGATGACTGATTACCTGTACACCAAGGGAACAATCCTCAACACGCGCGTGTTTTTGTGTACACGAGGGTGTACACCTGAACCTGTGAGTGTACGCGTACAACACGTACACCACCTGTATCCACGAACAAAATCCAAGATCTGCACGAGTTGTGTCCCTGCCGGTAACAAGTCCAGTGTGCAGGTAGCTGACAGTGACACTGAGCTGTAGACACTGTCACTGTGTCAGTGATGATGACACTTGTTCGCTTCTTGCCTCTATATTGTCTGGTCGGCTTTGCAGTTAGTCTCTCAATACGTCACAATAGGCGCCTATTCAATGTGAGCTGGGCACACTACCTCAGAATGCACGGTGCTATACAACGCTCGTCGCCGCCTGCACTGAATGAACACAAGCCTTTCACGGACTTAATCTCTATGAATAGGCGCCTGTTATGACGATTGTACGCGGGCCTCATAGCCAATCACAGCCCACCCTGAGCACGGCCCGGCGCGCTAACCGTGTCAGGCCCCTCCCCTGTCAGCCAATCAGCGAGGGGCTGAGTGAGGGCTGCGGGCCATGGGGGGCGTGGCTATGGGCGTGGCCAGGCGTCACTGCCTCTGGCTTAATCTGCACACGGCGACGCTGACAGTGTCACTGACGGCGGTGACACCCCCCTCCCCACCCCTCACACACTCAGTGCGGGGGGTGGGGCTACCGTGTGAGCTGCAAACTGTGGCACGGCGTCTACAGCCTCAGCATCGCCTGTCAATCATGGCATGTTGTGTTCAAGTCGTCTGAGTTGCTGCCATCAGGCATTGCCCTAGTGTTGTTTCAATGTCGGGCCAGCGTCTACAACGCTGGACCAACATTGAAACAGCACTGTCTGTTATTAGTGTTATAGTTGTTAATCAGCAGCTGCACACCTCCACTACCCTGGGCTCCAGAGGGTGCGCGGAGGAGGGGGTAGAGGGGAGGGGTACTGTGCGCGCCAACCCGTACACATGTAGAGAGACCACAGCTACACCAAACCAGCGTGCCAGCATAGCAGCCCAAATACAGCGTGATCAACAGAAAAACTGAACAAATTAACACACAAATCCAAGCTCACAAAATATAGTTATATCTACAAAATATGTAACAGTTATATCTGCCAGTCCAAATACAGCGTGATCAACCGAAATACAGAGCAAAATAACCAAAAAATCCAAGCTAACAAAATATAGGCCTATTAATATTTGAAAATAGAATAGATATATCTGACAAAATTATTTAACGAGATTAAATCATGAAATATCCAATAAATTGTATGCATTTCAAAATCGGTAGGTCTAATCATATCAATATAATTTTAATCTAGGAGGAATATATATATGAATAAATGTTCGCTTATATTTTATTGGAATGATATACTAAACAAGAAAATGATTATTGTCATAACGATGCTATATTTGCAGCATAACATTACCGAAATATTAAATGTGAAATCCCTATTATAACGTCAATAATCAGGTGTTTATTGCGTGTAATCCATCTGATCCTATATTAGTCACTTGTCACAGTGTAGTATTTAGAGTACACAACAATCACGTTCACAATACGTGAATTATGAGAGCTGTGAAAACGCGTGCACAATATCTGATTATGACAAAGCCAGAACGTCGTAACTGATTGCTTTACAAGCAATCAGTTACGAGGTTCTGGCTTTGTATTGTGAGCATTGTATCGAGCAGAATAGGGTGTTGTGTGGGGACTCGTGCCACATAAGAATACAATAAGACTTTACGGAACACAAGCGTTTTTTCCGCGGTTGCATAATGCCCATGATAGGATAATGCCCGGCCAGATTCCCCGATAACAATGTCTACCAACACCTTGTTATCCTTTCACCATAACATCAGCTATTCTGTGCAGATCATGACTATTGTGGCAAAGAAGTTCAAGTACAATACAGAGATCACCTGATATATACACTGTTTGTATACAGGAATTATACAACCATATTTACCGTTAATATATCTATAGAGAAGATCGGCATAATAGGCTGTTAACCCAGTAAACAAGAGACATGTTGGTTTAATGTTGGGCCAACGTCGTAGACGGTGGACCAACATTAAACCATTATTGTTTCAATATCGCTTGCTTTCTGTGGAAATCAGCTACAAATCTACGCACGATATATGTTTTCAATGAAAATGAATCAGTTTATTATCCCATACAATGCAGTACATTATTCTTATATATGAACTAACTATACATAGCAGTATATAATGCTGTTAGTACCTAATATAGCTATAGGAGATACGTCATAATAGAATCCCATATAAATATCAACTTTATACCAAAGCACCAAAGACCATATGCATGGCTTTACTTCACATATAAAATAGCCGTAGATGGTTTGTAATAATAGCTTACAGACTGAATGTAATATAGCGTTATATTTAGGAATCAAATCAAATAATTTATTTGTAATATTATATAATAGAAAAACAAATAAACTCGATATAATATATCGTAATATTCTATAAATATCAAACAAATTATGGTTTAATTATAGGTTTCCAAGGTTGGGTTATATATTATACAATATCAGGCCTATATATTGCCATGCGGTGTTTTATAGATTGCATCCCTCCTTCTCATTTTATTAGTATTTCGTAAGTTTAAAAAGTTTGGAAATAAAGGGTTGTACAAACTGGCGTTACCTATGTTACCATGGTGACGTATCTATACACCTCACTGCGCTGATAAAGATACCACCATTTTTTGTAAAATCAATCAATCAATTCTATAAAACATGGCGCAGGTTAAGCTCATATCATCGATATAAACATACAACTTGATTTGATCAGTTATTTTCTGGAATTCTGTATTGTCAAGCTGCGGGGGTGCATGGTGTACACAATCCTATTTTTAACTTGATATATGATTGATATAATTTATTTCGTCGCGCATGTGTTGATATTTTAGCCTGGTTATAATTACATGACTGTTTATAGATGTTGATATATGGCAACTGCAGAGGAGTGTACACAATTATATTATTAATCCTTGTGTTACTATATAGGACTATACATACATTTACAAGAAAGTTCCATGCCAAATAAAATACCTATAAAATTAATTAAAAATAGTATGCTCAGTTAGGCATAATGAAATATAGCTCAGTTGGGGATAAGTCTATTTTTCATAAATAGACATATTTTTCGTCTTTTGAAGCTGGTACAGGGTAGGTCATCAAATTGATGCTTAAACCTCAATGGAAGTAGCCCTTCTTATAGCTTCTCATAGCTATAAATAATGATCCGGTTTAGCCTACGGAGTATATGCTTGATCTATTATGACTACGACGGGATCGAAATGAAAAGAACCGAAATCGAACAATCAAAACAGACAATAACAAATTAGATTGACGAAAGTGTCCAAATCCAGCTCTATCTAGTCAAGCAAACACATGTGGATCCAATGATGTTTCAATGTTGCTTCATTGTCTTCGACGCCGGCCAACATTTAAGCAGCATTGGGTGGAGGTCTGGTGCCCTAAGACGCCCCATTCAGGTGTATATGAGCTAAGCCTCACACCACACAATAAACACGCGACTCTCTATTGTACAGACATTCCAAGATCCCATCAAACACGGGAGCTAGCACAATGCTGTTTCAATGTTGGCCCAACGTCAAAGACGTTGGGCCAGCATTGAAACAGCATAGTTTCAATGTCTGATGGCCGCTTGGATTACATGAGAATTGCCCTGTTGTTTTCATTTCACAATAATACCTCGGTATTTTACAATAGGTATTACCGCGGCACGTGGCTGCATTGTGTTTCTCTGCGATGTCTTGTGAATTGGTCGTCCTGAATATAATATACAATAGACCCGCGGCGCGGGGTTTGACACCGAGATGTGTGGAGACGTTTCCGTAACCACAAAGGCGCAACTGAATACCAGCATAGATAATATGCTTCCCGTTCCTGTCTGAAATTGATTGATTTTGTTTGCTTCAAGCAGCAATACAAAGGTAAACAAAACCGATTTCAGATTAAAAAGTAAACATTTTTTAAATGGTCTGAGGGAATTTATTTGTTATTAATTACATGCAATTACATTGACGTTGCAGAGCAAAATACACATAATATTTTGTCCATTTGTTGCATAATCGCTTTATTTTTTCCATTGCATGCATGCAAGGAAAATAAACCGAATTAAGACAAAACTCAAGATATTTTCCTGCTGATGCTCGGAGGGAATTGATTTTGAAATTCCTTCTCTGCTTCTGCATGGAGATGTGTCGCGTCAGAATACCAAAATACCAACACACAAAATAATATTATACTCTGTCTGAAATCCGCCTATTTCCCGCCGCATTGCTGCTTGATAAATTCGATTTTTATGAAGAATTTTTCTCCTGCGTGGAGAGAATTGATTTGCTATTCGTTCTCCGCTATGACGAGACAATGGCTCAATCCTGGATTAATGTTGGCCCAACGTCTGCAACACTTGGCCTGCAATAATAAAAAATTGGGTGAATGTCTTGTGTTTGCTGGATTGTCTGCTGTGGGGGGGGGGGGGGGGACACAGCCCGGACGAGACGTTGACCCAATGTTGTGGTAGTGTTGGGCCAGCGTCTTCGACGCTGGGTCAACATTAACCCAACATTAGGTCAAGGTCTCTTCTTTGCTGGAAAAAGACAGGAGAGATTCTCCTGGCCGTTAGTAATCTGGGGGGGGGGGGAGGCACGAGACGCCCATTGTCATGGGAACAATACCTGCCCCGGCTCCACCATCTACTGGGGCCTGCCTGCCTGCCACAAGACCGGGGTGTGCACGTGCGGCGAGGGGGGGGGGGGTCTTAGCGGATTTCCACTGCAGGATGCTGCACAGTGCAAATACCTCACAATATACACCGCCAGGAATATGGGTTTTCTGTCGCGCCTCAAAATGATTTTTTGATTATAAACTATTATAATACTAGTTATATTAGGTAATGTCATATATTAGCTTATATAATATATTACTTTTATTTTAGTCAAAACTAATATATTAGCATTGATCAATAAGATATTATTTTTCGTAATATTATTATTCTTAGTGTAAATATTGTAATGTTAAAAAGTAAGCTTTATTTTTATTCTAAAATACTTGCTAATTTCCGCCTATTATTTGGTACATTTTTGCTTACAAAAAAAGTGTCAAATTGTAGCCGTTGCGATTCAGGATTTGTTGCTTCTATTTTCAATCCATTCAAAGCTGGAATTTCAAACGTATAATTTCCAGCTTCAATTGAAGAAAATATAATTTTTTTAATGTACATATTTATCCACTTAGGCTAACACAGTCATTTTTTGTGACATTTTATTGGCTTAGAATTAATTTGCGGATCTTTCAAACCAATGGTTAAAGCGTCAGTTTGAATCAAGGGTTGGCAATGCTGGCTCGAGTAAGCAACATAATGTTTTATTGTCTATTCAATGCTGGACCAATGTTAAATACGGTGGCCCAGAATTTGCCCAGCATTGACTATATCATGCTGGTATCACGTGATTTACAAGCTGACCTCATCTGAAAGGCTAAGCACCCTCTGGGTACTAGGGTACTAGGTTCTGACCCGCATTATGACCCTTGTCATGCTAGAATCCTATATGTTTTCTAACAGAAAAAAATGTCAGTGATCTTATTGACATAATTAGTGACAGCAGCTTATATCGTCAAATCCGGCTATTTGCTAGGCTTATGTAAATATATTACTTTTTCGTACATTAATATTTTTTGTCATTTAAAGCTGGAAATTACGCATACTAAATATTATATGTAAACGATTAATGCTTAGAATGTTTTTTTTCTGGAAGAGTATTTACTATCTGCGACACTGGCCCAACATTAAATCAACATTTTAAATGTGATTAAATAAATCATGTCTTTTATTAATTCATGATGTGATAATTTTATTGCCCTACAAGGTGAATATTCAGTAAACATCCAACGCTGGATCAGCGTTGTTTCAATGTTGGGCCAGCGTTTGAGACACTGGCCCGACATTGATACAGCGTTGGGACAACGTCACTATGACCTGACCTAATCTGATGATATCAAGACGAATCTGAGCCGCCAGAATTGTCATTCTTTACAAAATCTGCAGGTTTGTTTTCAAATGAACAAACCCCCTGTCATTGTTTGCGTGCGTGTGTCCGTGATCCGCTGAATGTGACGTACGTATTTGACGTACGCACGTGGTATATTTCACGTGCGCACGTGACGTATTCTATACGTACACGTGCAGCTATAGAGATATCAGACATTCAAATGAAATCCATACCTCAGTCTGTGTCTGCGAACCTTCCCAGCAGATGTGGAATCAATGTTGGTTTAACGTTGGTCCAGCGTCGTAGACGGTGGACCAACGCTAAACCAGCAATGATTCACACTCTACAGACTTATCCAACTTTAATCATTTTATTGCCCTATATATAATGTAATACTTTTTAACTTGTAGGCCTATATACGTAAATATTCATGTAATATTTCCGTATCAAATATTACGTAAATATTTACGTGCATGATGTTAATTTATTGCTATAAATATAATATACCTTAATAAATTATGAGAATTCCACATGAATTTGATTGGTTAATTAGTTTATAGGGCGAATAAATTAGAAAATATATAATGTAAATATATATGTAAATATATAATATTATGGCCTATGCAGCAAAGCTATATTTAAGTAGATAAGTAAATAAATGGGCATCTAATTTTATAAGTATATGGCCACCTTGAACCACAAAATATCAAATCAACGCTGGCACGCAGTGTAAAAACACTCACCAGCTTTGCAGTCACTGCTTGTCACTCAAACATTGGCCGCAGCGTGGCAGCACGTGCCGGACCTCACCACGGGTCTAGGTATTGTGTGAGATGTATTCATGGTATTATATTATTGTGTTATAACAAAACCAGTGAATCTATGACCGGCCTGTCCCTAGATTAACCGCCGTACACAATACCACAATACAGCCTGGCACGTGGACTGTTGTAAATACGTATACACTGTCTCTACACTCTATGTACGCCTATATATCGCAAGGTTTTTTCACATACTGCATTTATTTTCTATCCAGGTGCATGTATATATTATTCAATTTTTACCCACACAATTTTTTCTTATTTTCGTCATTTGAAGCTGGAAATTGCGTTAGCAATGCCAGGTTTAAATGAGGAAAACTAGAAACAAACAATTCAACAGTAAAATGGTTGATTCCAGCGAAAATAGTAAAATCCATTGAAATACCAAAATTCAAAGATGTTTTGATATTAAGTTTGATGAATTACAATAGGATATTCACCAGAATCAGAGCAGCTTCATTCAACTTGTGATGGGGAATTAAATTGATTAATGATGATATTTTGAATTTAATTAATCTTTATTAATATAATAAAATAGCGTTTCCAAAATTGAAAAAAATAAATAAAGACAGATATGATAGACGACAACCAAGAAAAATGACGACATAAAAAAGTTCTAGAATCGGTAGAATATTTAGAATGGACAGGACTGCAAAATGTAAATATGATTTGTTTATATAGTTATTATACTTCAGGCTTGTGATTTAGTGCAACATTATTATTATTATTTAAACATTATATATCCACCATTATTATTATTATTATTTATTCATCGAACCCCCTCACAACCCAGCAAATAATAGACATTGCACCAGTGTTGGTTCAATGTTGGCCCGCTGTCTAAGACGTCCGCTGTCTAAGACGTCGGCTCCACATTGACAATATCTCGTGTTTTCTGGTGAGTGAGGAAAACTTAATACACATAGGCCTACATAATGTAGTATCCCAGATCAAAATGTTTGTATTAAAATCGGGTCAATATTTATACATATTGTACAATACCTACACATGTAAATGAAATGAGTCGGGCTTTAGGGCACTTTTGTGCACATACAGGCTAAATTGCCTGAGGATGGTGAGATGAGTGAGATGACACTGCCTCCAGAAACAGGATTTACAGCTGTACAATAAAGATTTCATATCAAACAATATCATATCAATGCACCATACACAGTATGTGTTATGTAAAGTATGAGTTATGAATGTGTTATATGGTTGCAATACACCCAATAAAATACGATACATTAAACCAATACTGGGTTAATTTTGGGCCACCGTCTTCGACGCTGGCTCAACATTAATCCGACATTGGCTTAACATCGTATGTCTGCTTCATCTAGGCCTACATGAGTGTACAATACAGATACACTACAGATAGATAATAGCAAACAACTCAATACAGCAGCCATGACAAGCCTATAACGGTAAATTGCGGGTAAATTGCTCTATCAGTTTGTATGGACATCTTTTGTATTCAGTCATAATAGCCATACAACCCTCAGACACATACATCTAATGCCGGCTTATTGCTGTGCTAATGCCGCAGGCATTGGCACAGCATTAAGACAGCATTAGCAGAGCAAGCTTTCAAGCATTTGATTTTGACAAGACGTTTCTGGTTTCGCAACCTGGTTCATTGTTATAGTTACCATGGGGTTTATTGTAGGGGTGGTGTAACGAGTGTGTTGTTATGGTAACGGGTGGTTAGCTGTTTACCCCCGGGTCCTGTCCCCCACAGAAGTCACCCGCATAACCCCAGGCTATATAGGTCAATCAGGGGCAAATTAGGTCACGCAATGAACACAATCACGCTCTAAATGGATTCTGTTCATATTCATTATCATATTAAACAGGTGATGGACTGCCACCTGTTAACCTCTAGAAGGCGGAAATATTTTACATCAAACAATGAAGATTAAAAGGTTCTTCTAATTTGAAATCATCATAAATGTTTTAATTAGCTATTTCCACTTCATTGAAATACCTAGATATAGATATGGGGCCATTATAATTTTTTAATTCTTTCGGTGCGGGGATGGACTATGAAGTCAGATTCTGACGTCTAAAGTCGGTCCCCGCACTGAAAGGGTTATAGCCTAGAGGCACATGCAATAATGGTTCGTCCCTTTCTCAGTTGAACATCTTTTTCTTAGCACAGCACACATGTCTTTTGATGGGTTCTCAATATAACGAGTTAAACAAGGTTAGTTTGCAGAATATTTTTAGAATATTTTAACGCTGAGTTTAAGTCATTTAAGATCAAATACAATTAGCTACAAACTCTTTACAACTTGCTTTGAGAGTGTAGTAAATCTGTAGAAAATGAAAAATTCAATGTCAAGTGTTACAATATTACGCAGATTTAAACATGTTTCATGGGTAAAATACTAACCATTCTGTTTCTACAAGTATATACACTCGTTTGAATTAGAAACGTATCAAATGACATGTGTTTTGTGCCAAGAAAGTGATGTCATACCACAAAAGGAGAAACGATTTTCGCATATGAGCGAGTAGCCTAGATTCGTAATTTACAATCAATAAATTTAGTCCAAAGATTGAAAAAAACATATATTCATTGAACTAAACAAATTTAGATGCTCATCCTATATAAACATTATTATTAGTGTTTTTTTTATGTATCAAAACATTAAAAAATATGAATTTAAATAAATAACATTTAATGACATGCAAAAATATCAGAATATTAAAACTAACTAATTGTATTTCTGTATGTTATTACACACTTTTAATTATTTAATTAAAAACATTTCTTATTTAAAATATGTGCAGAGCTTTCGAATAATGTAGCCACGTATATAGCAGTCTTTAAACGTCGGAATCTGACGTCTAGAGACGTTAGATTCTGACGTCGAAAGTCCATCCCCGCACTGAAAGAATTAAATATTTCTACTGGCCGTAGCCCTATAACATAGGTATTCGATTGAAGCGAAAATAGCTTACTAAGGGGTCTAGTCAAGTTAAAAAAAATCAAAAAATCCGAGAAAAACTCGGATTAATCAGACCCCACCCAGCCACTTTCCAATCCAATTTTTTTTTTTTTGAAACATTTGGAAACATGAAAACCACACAAAAAACACAAAAAAACACAAAATGTTTCAAAAAAAATTATAATCCGAGCTGGAGCTTGACCCACCCACTTCCGAGTTTTTCTCCGATTTTTAGATTTTTTTTAACTTGTCAAGACCCCTTAGACATTCATGATTTCAAATTGAAAAACACCGTTATTCTCAATTGTGCATGCAAAAATATTTCAGCTTTGTGGTGGTCCCTCTGAGCTCGACCCTCTGAGGTGCTATGGAAGCGATTGAATTGATTCATCCATTAAATGTTGAAATATTTGCATAACCAGAGGGGTTTACGGCTATTATAAAAAAACGCATTAAAATAAAAATCATGACCAATATAAATAGAACCCGAAATATTAAACTATGTAAATTAATTTTACTTTTGGTATTCACATTATTTTGATCGAGTGAAGTTTAATTTTTGCAGTTGGCTACCAACTTGACAAAATTAAAGCACCACTGTTGATATTGTTAAGTTCGATCAGCTGCACATTTTTTACAATGTTGTAATTCTGAATGATCCCAGTTTTTACCTGGTGTGGCGATATGATGCCAGAACGCACCATGGAAAATCACTCCATATGATTTTATAAAACTCATCCCACACAATAACAAGCAAATCTTTAAAAAGGGAAATTAAATTAGGAGTAGGCCTATAAGCACTCAAAATGAAATTAAAGTAATGATCCACTTCTTTCATCTCGTATAAATCACAGTATGAATTAGCATATACTATAACACGTGATCACAGGGCTGTAGCTTGACGATGCTCACCAATTAGAAATAGGATAATTGGACGATGACCCTTGTCGATCTAACAGCCAAGAAACCAATAAAAATACGGTCATATTAGGTTATGTTACACAAATTGTCGATTGTTTTTGGTGCTGGAAATTCATTTTGAAAATCAATGAAAACATAGGCCTGCAATGTTTCGTATTTTGTTGCATGAAACTGGAACTGATATAACAATCAGAATTCCTAACTAAAATATAAAATATTTTTGGTTTGTATTAATCTCGACATCCTTAACAGTTTCAGGTCGTATCAAGAGTGATTTCTTCTTATCACTTAATAAAATCAAATCAAATCAAATCAACTTTAGTGGAGACATGTAAAACACAAATTTATTTATTATTTAAAAAAATATTTTTATACAGGGTGTATACATATTAGCAATGATGCTATTTTTTAAATATGTGACCTGTCAAAATATTAAAACAGGAGATAATACAATGGTATGAAGAACCCAAATGAAACAATAAATGTTCAATGCTGGAAATCAGAATGCGCGTTTTTAACTGCAGTCAAAATATTATTGAGCGAACCCGGCTTACCCAAAACTTTCATCACCAAAGTCCACTTTTGTGAGCTGAACGCCATGGCATTCATCTCACAAAAGTGGACTTTGGTGATGAAAGGGTTTCAGGTATAATTAGTTTGATCAACAGGAAGTGGTGACGTGGTGTGTTTTCGCACAGGGAAGTGGCGGCGTGTGGTTAATGTACATAAGCTTCCTGGTGCTGACAGCATAGTTTGCCATAATGACGGCCTGTGATTGGTGATCACTGAGCGACGTCAACGATATTATCATACAGACTGTGTCCACCCTTTCACTGCTGGGGACATAAACCTCATGTGACAACCCTTCAACTCCTAGGGACGCACACATCTGACATATTTTTAACACATTTTATTTAATAGAAATACCAACTAACATCCGCAGGTAATTAGTAGGTTATACTTCACATTATAGTTCGCATCTTATCGTGAATGAGAAATTCCCAAGTTTGTAAACCACCTGAGTGAAATGCATCAAATTCAACCTGCAAACACTCTGAGTCGTGAGTATTCAATTATAATTATTTACAGCTAATAAAATGTTAAAAGAGGTTTATTCATCATATATTTATAATATATATATAATACATACAATATGTAAATATATATACATGGTGACGATTAGAATAGGTAAAATTTGATATGTATATTTCATAGATAGGCCTACTATCCAAATACTATTTTTCTGAGTCGTGAGTATTCAATTATAATTATTTACAGCTGGTAAAATGTTAAAAGAGGTTTATTCAGCATATATTTATAATATATATATAATACATACAATATGTAAATATATATACATGGTGACGATTAGAAAAGGTAAAATTTGATATGTATATTTGATAGATAGGCCTACTATCCAAATACTATTTTTGTGCGACGGAATATGCGTACCATGAAATGTAATAATGACAAATATAGTTATATAAGATAACACATATACAAGTCAAATCGCTATTTTTCTGGCTGTTAAGGGTTTTCGGTGACGTCGTTATTTTGATGATGGAAGTAATTTACTTTGCTGCATAAAATACAATTAATAAACTCGATTTAAAAATTAGATTAGATTTTTCGCTGTTTCGCATAAATTAAATTGCTGACTGATTAACAAGACGCCCAGGAAGTTAAAAAAAAAACTTTCTGTCAATCTTGAAAATTGAATGATTAGCTTTTTAGTGAGCGAAAATTAAATGATCATAAAGTAAGCCTGTAATTAGCATGAGGGTCTAGATGTAGGGGGTACACTTAGATGATCAATTAAAATGCTAAAAGCAATCACTGCGCCCCTCCCCTTGTGACCCCCACGAGTCCTGAGAACAAAAGGGCTTAATTCACCCCCCATCAGACCACGTGATCACATAGTGACATAAGTAAATCATCCCCGCATCTAAATATTTGCCGCCCCACCCGTGTGATTGTGTGGACAAGTCGGGGGGGGGGGGGGGAGACGATTAAAAAAATAACACGCGGGTGATAAGTGGCCAGTTGGTCATAACCTGATATACTTCCTGGATTTTGAGTCTTTACTCTCTGGAGTCTATAATTTAACACATTAACCCTTGTCCTGCTAAGTTAATTTATTTAAATTTTCACCCACTTGAAGTTGTGCCTCGCTACCGCGATCCACAACTTCAAGTGGCTGAAAATTACTCAGATTTGTGAAATTTTAGCACACATATTTGCAAATCTTGTTGTTTTGACACACACTCCATTCCCAATATCAGTGATTTAATCGGCTGATGAAACAGATGAACGACAAAAGTTGTAATCAGCAGGGTAAGGTTACCAAATGATTTCCATACATTTTATTGTTTTGAGGCACATAATACGGTCAGTATTCTGCCCTTTCTTGTTATTGATTCGTGGTATTTTGTAAGTACAGTTTCAGTACTGTGTGATTAGCCCTTACAACGCTAAAATATTTTTTATAATCTATGGAGACCAGAGACTTTTTTCAATTTGAGAACACTATAAATGTCTTAGTTAGCTGTTTCCGGTTCATTTGAATACCTTAGTTGAGTATGCGGCCATCAGGAGTATTTTAATTCTTTTAGTGCGGGGACCGTCTTTAGACGTCAGAATCTGACGTCTAAAGACGGTACCCGCACTGAAAGGGTTATTATGTATCGATCTATTTTATTTTATTATTTACCAGAATTTTACCTGTTTGTAGGCTACTCAATGACAAATAAATACATGTTGAATTAAATTTGTTTTATATTTATAATATAATAATGAATTATTCGTACATTGCTTATAGTAATGATTTATTCGTACATTGGCCAGTACGCTAGCGACCTAAAAGCGTCTTAGTACGGGTATCCATCTAAAAAATTGTGTGTTTTTTATATTACGTCCTAATAAATACATCTGAGTCTGAATAGAGCATCAGGTCATATCACGCGATATTTCACGCATGGTACTATCTTATTTTTTAATATAGAGAGCAAATGTGAGCCTGATATACCAGTAAGCATTTGGTCAGTGTAGGCATATTGTTGAGGCAGCCTCGCAGACGTTGGGTCAACGTTAGACCAGCATTATATCAATGCATCATGTTTGCTGCTATACTTCCTGCATCTATTATAGTTATGTACTCACTAGAGTCTATTATTTAACCCTTGCAGTGCTGGAGGTATTTTATGTTTTTATTTTAGTTAAAAAAGGATTATTTATTCAATTTGAAATCTCCAAAACTCATAATTAAAAACAATATTTATTGAATTCTTTTTGTGTTTCTGTTAACGTAATTCCCACCCTATAAGGAATTAATATCTTCCAATTTTAAAATTGTGAAATATAAACTCATACAGCGCGGGGATAGTGTACATATTTATAATGACCGTAGACCTATAACATAGGTATTCAAATGAAGGCGAAAGAGCTATAATTAAGACATTTATATTGATTTTGAATTAAAAAAAACTTCGATCTCCATGGTTCATACAAAAATATTTCAGCGCTTTCAGGGTTAAATGTCAGATGTTAAGCAAGAGTTCTAGGCCTAATGTCTAGCGAAAGCTTGAAACATTGTGAGTTCAATGGGTTTTATTATTTCACTTTATTGGTTAATCGTCTGATCATTCTAACACATTATGGCTAACACCAGTGTAAATAATATACAAATAGAAAAACAACATTATATCTGGTTTAGAGGATTATCACTAAATCTGGATTGTTTGTGAAATCCTGAGTGAGAAAAGCCTGTTAATCTACACGGGAATTGAAGGGCTACTCCAAATATCAGATAAGCCTAATAAAACTCTAGGATTTAGGATGTGTCCTTTAAGAGTTCTTTTTAAGTCTTAAACCGCTAAATTAAATAATTAATTTTTTACCCACTTTAAGTTGTGTCTCACTACCGCGACCCACAACTTCGAATGAGTGAAAATATATTTGTTCAGTTTAAGGTCGCTATTTTTTCTTATAAATTAAGGGAATTATTTTTCTGTAGTTCAGAACTGAGAATGGCATCAAGTGACGAGAAATAAAAATTTGAGCAAACAGACAGTTTAGCAAAACAAGAATTAGATTGTCCCGTGGATCGCGGTAGCGAGACACAACTTCACGTGGTTGAAAATTCAAATAAATAATCTCAGCGATCCACAAATGAATTAACACAGCGGGATAATGGCCAAAATCTAGTATGCTTTAGCAAACGTCAATGCAGTTTGTTGTGGCAATATAGGTCAAACTATAAATTATGAATTAGGCTAAATATAACAGCTTGATATATTGACCCTATATGCTGTGAAAATATATTGGGTAATCGGAACAAAGTTTTTGTCAACTGTACAAATCAGGGTTGGGATCGATTACAATCAGTCCTTACGATTATAGATCATTTTATAACCTAAAACCAACATAACTTGGTTGGCATCAGTCAATCGAATTGGGGGATTTAATTACAATTGACTGTCTGATGCCAATCAAATTATGCTGGATGTTGAGTAGATATTGTGCAGGTCCATAATTTGCATAATAAACAGCGATGAGTTCAAAATACAGCAACTATGGCCTAGATTTTGTTGCAATCTCTGTCAAGAGTGAAATCCCAGTTTAATTATGTGGGGATGTACCTCACTGTTGTATATATGTATATGTGTATGTATGTGTTGTTTCATTCGATCGGTAAAATAGCTAATTCATGGCTAACAAGCACCGATCAAAATTAAAATTGTTTAATTTGATACAAATCCTTCTCTGGGAAATGCATGATCCGCTGTTTGGATTCGAACCAGAGATTTCTCGCCCAGCAGGTGCTGGATTCCCTGTCACAGTAATCTGTGTTCAATCCATATATCAGATTATAAGTTTGTAGGTCTACTACTTGATCTGTGTCACAGTGTCATACCAAGTGTCAAAATGTAAAGCACTGAAAACTGCATACATATATTTTGATTGCATATCTACATAGATAACTAAATAAATAAGTGGTGTTAAATAACTTTTTTATTTTGTATTTTGTAAGTATTTTATTTATTTCAAGAGTTTACTTCTGATCTAATTTGGTTATTTATTCAGACATCATTTATAGCTCACATTCAGTTAGTTAATTATAATTGTTAAAAATATAAAATATTTCATGAACGTTTTCAGCAGTATTAGGTAACACACTCTGCTTTAGTAAATAATAAATCGCCTTACAAACTCTTGAAATGCATATGTTTTATATCTAGGTCTATGTATATTATATTGTACTTAGACCTTAGGTGGGTAATTAATTAACATTTTTGGCTCATTATAAACAAACCCATATTATGTTTATTTTATATCTGTAGACTGTTTATTTTCTTCTATATCTAGCGCACGGAGTTTATCGTGTATACTATAGCATAGACAGACAGACATACACATATATACTATAACACATTTAGGGTTATTTTTTACATTATATAGATCCATAGTAATCTTATTATGCTCTTATATATCTAGCAGATAGAGGGTTAATTATGTACACCTTAGATCAGAAAGTGTTATTTTCGACAGAGATTTTAATTTCCGTCTATATCAAGCATACAGAGGGTCAATCATATAGATTTTAGTCCATATAGGATTAGTTCTGACAGCGATCCATGGCGATCTTGACCAGGATTGCAGGAATCCCTGCCGGCTTCTGCGATCAAGAGCTCACTATGGATGGGAATTACATGTTTATAATCCCACTAATCGTACAAGTAGAGGATCTCAAGCTAACAAAGCCTGTGTAAACCTCCTATACTGACCAATTAATATCTGAATTAAAACGGTGTGCCAACACTTTAAGTACGAAAACCTTATTTAACCCTTCCAGACTCTGACGTATAGTGATGTCAGATTCCGACGATTAACCCTTCAACCGCCAAATTATTCAATTTTAATTTTAACCCACTTAATGGTGTGTCTCGCTGGCGCGATCCACAACTTCAAATGAGTGAAAATTATTCAGATTTGACAAAATGGAGGTCAACTTTTTTTCAAATCTTGCTGGTTGATGTCACATTTTATCTTTGACATATTTAAGATGTGGTACTCAATAAAAAATGAAAACCCGAATATATGCGGCACCGGCAGTTAAAGGGTCAATGTCAATCCCCGCACTGAAAGGGTTAAAAAATTATAATGACCGTGGACCCATGACAGGTACTGTAATAAAGCAGAAAGAGCTAATTAAGACATGTATGATGATTTGTTAGCTTATTGCATACTCCAGCTACTGTAGCATAATTATGCACTTGTATATATTTTAGGTTTCTACGCTTTCCAGAGTGTCTTTTTTGCTACTATATATAATTTGTTTGTTATACATAGTACATTTAGCTATTTTATTTCTGGTTTTGGTGCGGGAAACAAAATGATAGACCCCCATCCATGTTATCTTGGCAATGCCTTTTAATCTTATTTTAAGTTGTAGTCCTTTATATTATCGTAATAACCAGTTTTTTTATGGCAATGCAAGTTAACATGATTTAAGTTATGTATGTCATACCATGTATATTATCATATGATTTTAACAAATTACCAATCTTGTATATACATGTACATATATCTCTCTTATTTCTATGACAAATAAATCTGGATTGACTTTCTTTCTGTCAAAAAATATCTGTCTGTTTGTTTAAACCAATGTAAATTTTAAAGAAGCAGAGTAGAAGCTATGAATGTTAAAAAATGGTATGTATACTTAGTATATAATATTTAACTACATTGATTATTGATAGTCATCATGTGATTTTTTTAATTTTTTTCAGATTATTTAAGAAATATGTGTGGGCTCATTGTACATGAAGACCCAGGGTTAAATTAATCAGTTTAAGCTGAGAAAACTTGTCAATTACTCTCAGTAACCTGTGAACTAGCTACGTCAGCCTAGGTGTCACTCATGCTAACATAACGCCAGCTCGTATTCAATTCAATTTTCAAATAAATTAAATTCAGTTTATTCAGTGTAATAAGAAATGAGTGTTTAAACATCAAGATTTGCAAATGTTTGATCTCAAAATAAACAAATATGAGTATTTTTACCCACTTGTGGGGGTCGCGATAGCGACACGCAACTTCAAGGGGTTGAGAATGTAAATAGGATAACTTAGCGCGTGCGACACTAACGTGTGTGTTTTCATTCTGATCCCCAATCCATTGTGCAACGTGTGAATTATCACAAATAATGAGTATTGTTGACACTAAGGACGTATCAGCTCATCGCCCGTTTAGAACATTTTACCCTTTAAGCCCTCACGATGCATTAAAGCATCATTTTAAAGCCCTGAAAACACACTTAATTTCCTACAACTAGGGGTTTTAGAATGAAAATTTCCATGAATGTTGTTTACCAATACATGTCAATTTTCATTAATTTTTCAACCACTTTGATTCATCTTCGTCCACTACAAGTCGAGAGCTGCGGCAGCAATTCGCTGCTTGTAGTGGATGAAGATGACAATGGTAAATTGAGGCTTGAAAGGGTTAAAATACACAATTCCATGGCTTATTGTGTATAATTAACCCTTACAGCGCTAAAATGTTTTTATATAAACTATGGAGTCCAAAGGTTTTTTTTAATTTGAAATCATCAAAAAATGTCTTACTCAGCTCTTTCTGCTTCTTTTAAATACCTATTTTATGGGTCTACGGCCATTATAAATATCTTGATCTTTCAGTGCGGTGAACGACTCCAGTCGTCATAATCTGACGTCAGATTATGACGACTACAGTCGATCCCCGCGCTGTAAGTGCTACAGCGCTCAAATAAATCATGGAGACCAAAGGGTTTTTTTCAATTTGAAATCAGCATTAATGTCTTTGTCACCTCTTTCTGCTTCATTTGAATACCTATTTTATGCGTCTACGGCCATTATAAATATTTTACTCTTTCAGTGCGGGGACCGACTTTAGTCGTCATAATCTGACGACAGATTATGACGACTACAGTCGATCCCCGCGCTGTAAGTTTTACAGCGCTCAAATGTTTTAAATAAATCATGGAGACCAAAGGGGTTTTTTCAATTTGAAATCAGCATTAATGTCTTTGTCACCTCTTTCCGCTTCATTTGAATACCTATGTTATGGGTCTACGGCCATTATAAATATTTTACTCTTTCAGAGCGGTGATCGACTTTAGTCGTCAGAATCCGACGTCTACAGACGTCAGATTCTGAAGGTTAATGTTGGTTAAGGTTAATGTTGGGCTACCTTCGTGTATGACATAGAAACAATGTAGTAGTGTGCCATCAATAATTTTTGAGAGACCGCAATAATCTACAATATACAGTTCCACATCGTGGGACAGACATTTGTAATTTGTCCATATAATATGTTTTTATTTTAGAGAGAAAAGGGTCATTTATTCAATTTGAAATCTCCAAAATTAAAAACAATATTTATTGAATTCATAAATGTAAATGTATACAGCCTTTTTTTAAATGATATTTTATTTTATATAACTATGTGTTTGTAATATGACTATAGTTTACGATTTAGCACATGTAAATGTATGTGATTCTGCCGATACAATGTTAATTGTTGCGCAAATGAAATTATTTGACTCTGATTTGATTTGATAATGTAGAAGCGTGTCAATTGAACACCTTATTTATTAATCAAAAGTTAAGATGGTCTGTATATGGGTACGTTCTGTATATTGTCGTTTTCTAAAGTTAGGGTGATGGGTTCGAGTATTCCTCATTATAATAATTAACCCTTCAACCTCTAAGTTATCTTAATTACATTTCCATTCACTTGAACTTCAAGTGACTGACAAGTACTGTTATTCGTTTAATTTGATATCAAATATTTGCAAATCTTGATGTTAAATACTCATTTCATTCACGAAATGCCATATTGATTGTACTTGCATGATAAAATGTTTATTTAAAAAAAATGCCATATAATTTTTAACATTGTCCTAATCAGAGTTGGGGTCAATTCCGGAATTGAATGGGAATTGAGCTCAATTCCTGACTCAATTCCAGGAATTGGACTAGGAGTTGGAATTGAAAAAAAGGAACTGGAATTGAATTGGAATTGACAAAAAATGCTCGGAATTGATAAAGGAATTGACTTTTTCTATCCATGTTTATTTTTTAAACGCTATTAAACGCATGAGTGATCATCACTTTTGTCATTGCAGTAGAATTTTACCTGATCTATGTTGATTGATATGTGTATAATAATAATAATAATAATAATAATAATAATAATAATAATAATAATAATAATAATAATAATAATATTAATAATAATAATAATAATAATAATAATAATAATAATAATAATAATAATAATAATAATAATAATAATAATAATAATAATAATAATAATAATAATAATAATAATAATAATAATAATAATAATAATAATAATAATAATAATAACCTGAAGTATGTATTAGGACTCCTAATACATACTTCAGGTACTGTAGTATAATTATGCACTTGTATATATTTTAGGTTTCTACGCTTTAGCATGCTATACATAATAGCTATTTCATATCTGGTTTTGGTGCGGTAAACAACATGATAGACCCCTACGTTATCTTAGCAATGCCTTTTTTTAGTAGTAATTTGTCATTTGTATTTCAAAATATCCAGTGTTTATTATAGCAATGTCACTTAACACGATTTCAGTTATGTATGTCATACCATGTATATTGTCACATGATTTTTTTACGGGTTAACAATCTTGTATATATCTCTCTCATTTCAGTGACAAATAAGCCTGTAATGACTGCCTTAATGTCAATAAAATATCTGTCTGTCTGTCTGTCTGTCTGTCTGTCATTCACAATAGCAGTGATTTAATTCGCAAATAAAACAGAATAAAAACTACTGTAGTCTTTACTCGTGCTTAACCCTTTCAAGCCTGACTTTACATTGCCATCTTCATCCACTACAAGCCGCGAATTGCTGCCGCAATTCTCGACTTGTAGTGGATGAAAATGACTTGAAGTGGTTTAAAAATTAAAGAAAATTGCCATGTATTGGTAAACCAGTTTCCTGGAAATGTTCGTTCTAAAACCTTGGGTTGTAGGAAAATTAGGTCTGTTTTCAGGGATGTAAAAAGATGCTTTAATGCATCGTGAGGACTTAAAGGGTTAAATGGGTAATTTCATTGGAATTAAAGGGTAAATTTCATTGGAATTAAAGGGTGAATTTCATTGGAATTAAAGGGTGAATTTCATTGGAATATTTTTATACATTGAACAATTCGGGGGCACTTTTCCTGCCTGAAAGTATTTGTGGCAAACTTGATAAAATGTCTATTTCACACCTCGTGACAGTGACAGCTGATTGGCAGTCACTGTGAGTGACATGTCATTAACAGTTCAATTATCAGCTGATAGACCTGTTGACATGAGATACTGAAATAGTGTGACCTCTTGTGACCTCTGGTGACCCATCGTGACAAAACTTAGCACGAATAAAAATACTTTAAATATTTTTGTGAGGAAATTGAGAAAATGTCATTTCTGAGCCCTAATCTAATGTACATAGGCCTAAACCATGCGTATACATGTATCTTCCATATAAAAATAAAAATAACATATCTGCCACCTACGTAACTGCCATTTTACGACTATTTGATTTGACACACGTCGCTCACATGTTTTAAAACAGCAAATTGCGATCCACAAATTGCACATGTTTCACAAAATCACTTATTAATGTCATTTTCACAGGTCATAATCTGATGTCTATAGACGTTGACTGACGTCTCTAGACGTCAGATTCTGACGTTTGAAGTCGATCCCCGCACTGAAAGAGTAAAATATAGGTAGTGACCGTAGACCCATAACATATGTATTCAAATGAATTAGAGAGAGGTAACTAAGACATTTATTTTAAATTAAAAAAAACTTTGGTCTTCATGGTTTATACAACATATTTCAGAGCTTCAAGTCATATCAGAAATAGATAGGACATGTCTTATCTATTTCTGCTCGTATGTATTTGAACAATGATATATGATCAGAAATGAGGGTTATTATCTGATCATTAGAACACCGGGCTGGCATGTTTGACATCACAATTCACTGATACAGTGCTCCAAACTGTGCAAAGGCCTGGAGTGTACAGTGCTGCCTATGGTACTGTGCACTATAAAGAACCCTTAAATTCATTCGAAATAAGAGAAGGGCATAGTCCCGGCTTCGGGCTTCCTTCTGTCGCGATATTGCCATGATTGTACAGAAAGAGACGTAAAGCAATATTCATATTCATATCACAATTCACTGATGTAAATACTCCACATGATATATTGCATTATATGAAATAAACCATATATCTATCTATAACGCTGACCCGTAATCTATGACGTCACAGCTTTCCCCACACATCTCTGAGCCCTGTCTTATTGTACAGTGAGTGACGACACGTGTCTAGCACCATATACCATAACGCCAACAACTTCTCCCGCGAAAAAGGGGAGGGGGCATCCCACGAAAAGATCTTCAAATTAAGATTATCTTAATCTAATTTCCATCAGAAAAATTAAGATGCTCTTAATTTTTCTCATAAAGTGACTTTTAGTGAGAGACCAACATCAGTGCCTGTGCTGATGCAGGAGCTGCACTGGCACCGCTGTTGAGCAGAGGAACCAGGGTACGCCGCTGGCAATCCGCCCGAAGATTATAGTCAGACACGTGGATTATCGCTGCAGACTAGTGATTCCGTATCATGCCGTACAACATGCAACAGACGGGACACATAATATTCGTAATGACTCTCTCCAGGGTGGGCGAAAAGCAATACTAGAGAGGGACGTGGCACAATGGTTAGAGCGTTGAGCTTTGTCAATGTAGCCGTGCGGTTTTTAATCCCACTTGATGCAAGATTTTCAGAGATATATCGTGTTTCTCCCTTCTCAATCTTAGGACATTGTTTCGATGTTGTGTCATCACATACTTCACTTGACTGAAAATGAGTACCTGGTAGAGGACAGAGATGTCAATGTGTACGATAAAATCAATGCGCCGAAAAGGCTGCAGGACTGTATGCTCTCCGTGGAGTTGAAATGGCACACGAATAAACAGGTCCAGTAACAAGGTTTTAAACTGTGAGTCTTCAGACTTGATATCAGACTATAAAAATTTGTTGATAATTATGACGGGCGGCAGTAAAAAAAAAAATAAGAGACATTGCCCCAATGCTGTTTTAATGGTGAATAATTGTCTGCGACGATGACCCAGCATTAAAACAACAAAATCTCGTATTTGCTGTTCAGCAAATACGAGATTGTTTCCAATTCTTGTCAACAGCATTGGGGCAATGTCTCGTATTTTTTGTACTGCCGTGCGTCATAATTACCAACAAAGGAAACATTGAGAGGAGACGTTGAAACAATGCTGGTTAAATGTTACATTACGACAACGACCCAACATAAACCCAGCACAGGACCAACTTCAAAAACGAGGACGGAAATTAAAAATTATGATTGTGGCCAGAAAATATAATTATAGATAAGGCGTGATAAATCTAGGTGTGCTGCATACCTCCCCTGATGAAGGGATCGATTACGCTACAGGCCGGCTGATCGATTGATTATCGGTAAATCAGTGCAGTCTAAACCCAGCAAGCTCACAAACTTGTATTAACCCTTCAACCGCCAAATTATTAAATTGGAATTTTTACCCACTTGAAAATGTGTCTCGCTGACGCGATCCACAACTTCAAGTGAGTGAAAATTATTCAGATTTGACAAAATGAAGGTCAACTGTTTTTAAATATTGCTGATTGATGTCACATTTTATCTTTAACAAGGAGGTACATAATGTGCTAATAAAAAATGAAAACCCGAATATATGCGGCACCGGCGGTTAACGGGTTTTTTTTAAGGCCCTGTATAACCGTTGTTAAAAATAAGATATGCTTTCAATCTTGAAACACTGATATATGTTGGAACTTAAATTTCACAAATAACACAAGTTTTCAGTCACTTGAAGTCGTGGATCGCGGTAGCCAGACACAACTTCGACTGACCGAAAATTTAAATTTCCTAGCTCAGTGCTCTAAGAGGCAATTATTACAACGCTGGTATATTTGTGTATAAAACATTGATATCAATATCTTTTTCAATTAGAAATCATCATTCATAAATGTCTTAGTTAGCTCTTTTTGTTTCATTTGAATACCTATGTTATGGGGTCTACGGCCGTTATAAATAGTTTAATTCTTCCACTGCGGGAATCGGCTTTAGTCGGCAGAATCTGACGTCTATTGGCGTCAGATTCTGACATCTCAATTCAATGAAGTAATAAATCTCATTATAGAAGGTTGTATATTCACACAACAAATTGAACAATGAGATTTTTATGTGCCTCTAAAAGAAGTACAATTAAATCCATTATTAAATCGGCAAAACCAATTTATTATACAAGCTCAACTGACTGACAAGAACATCAAATTAAGTTATTGAAGTAGCACATGTTGTCTTCACTCAGAAGCTCATTGAACTTAATAGTTATGAGCTATTTCATTTGGCTCGGTTTTACAGTGTGCCAGGAGGGGGGGGGGGGGTGGGGTAAGTACCGGGGGGGGGGGGGGGCGAGTCGATGAGTACACCTGACTCCTATCAGTACTCAAACTCCTGACATTCATCACTCACTGACGTGGACCTGTTGATAAGCACGGACACCCTTTGGGGGAAAAAAATAATAAATTAATATTTAAAGCATTACAGCATTTCCTTAGGCGCCAGAATCTGACTCGTAATGGCCGTAGACCAATAACAAAGTTATTCATATGAAGCGGAAAGAGCTAACTAAGACATTTATGCTGCTTTCAAATTGAAAAACGACCCTTTGTTATCCATAGTTTACACAAACATATTTCAGGGTTATAAGGGTTAACCATTTACGCGCTGACTATAACTTTATCAACTATTTGTCCTTAATTTAAAGAAGAACATTTGATGGGGAGATGAACATTTGCTAGTTTCTTCAATGTTTGCTTCTGATTACATGTAAATATTTTTACACATTTTAAGTTGTGGGTCGCGTTAGCGAGACAAAACATTAAATGTGTGAAACAATAATTTATAACATAATTAATAACTCAGCGTTTAAATGGTTAAGCCACCTTTTCAGTGTACATGGGCTAAACTGGGCCAAAATATATCATGTGGAATATTCAATTGATAAATTACTAAAATCCCCGGGATTTACATAGATCACCTTTAAATCCAATTTTGGATTCAATAGCAGTAGTCCAAGCAGCATTTAGTTCCCAGCAAGATCTTACGCCTACCCCGACATTTTTTGGTTCCGACATTACGCCCGCCGCGGAAGCCTTATTTGGTTGAAAGCATCATTTTTCATAAATAAACACTCACATTATGGCTCTGTGAAAATTACATGTTGTTTCGGATAGGTGGTTGTCGCATTCGTGTTCGTGTACACGTGAGAGCACCCTCACCAAAATAACATAAAGGATGTTCACAGTGGACGAAAACCACCAAGAATAGAACATTTTTTTTATTTGGTGGCTTTCCTATTCGTATGCGTGTCCGTGTATATGTGAGCCACCACACCAAAATAATATTAGGTGTTTTTGCCGAGTTTGTATTCGTACTCCCAATATCTTTATATAGGTACAGTTCTTGGTAGTCCAATTCGTGTATGTGAACAGACTTTAACGCGAAACATATATAGGTGATATTTCATTTCTTCAAAAATTGTCCACTTGTTCAGAAATCGCCAAGGTGACGTCAAGGTCACCAATGACTGCTATCTAACACGTGTAATTGGTATATTATCGCTCACTACAATCAATCTCAGAGTTTGTTAAGGGCCGCTCAGAATCTGGCTTATCGCGGACAGCAGATCAGCGCTGCCCCGGGCGGGGTAGGCTCCTTGTCAATAAAGTTCTTGATCTGGTCAAGCGAGAAGCTAGGGTTCGAGTTAGATTGGATCAATCCTCAAGGCATTATAAATGTTATGTTTTTGACATTACTGATTGCGAGGCTCACTTTGTTAACCCTTTCAACTCTGAATTATTTTTGTTTAAACAATGGAGACCAAAGGGTTTTTTAATTTGATAACATTATAAATGTCTTAGTTAGCTCTATCTGCTTCATTTTGAATAGCTATGTTATGGCTCTACTTATTTTGAACAGCTATGTTATGGCTCTAAGGCCATTATAAATGGTTTAAATCTTTCAGTCCGGGTATCGACTTCATACGTCAGAATCTGACGTCTACAGACGTCAGATTCCAGCGTAAAATGAATGCAAAATATAAAAAAACAATTCAACAACACAATGGTTAACACGATTAGTGGGAGGATAAGACGAATCTTACATGGTACAACGCTCATACAAATAAGACTGTAGTCGCTTATGATATGTCTGATTAGCAGAAAAAATAACGGTTATTGGGGACTAAATGAGTGTTTAAACATCCAGATTTACAAATGTTCGGTCTGAAGTTAAACAGAGATGAATAATTTTAACTCACTTGAAGTTGTGGATCGCGTTAGCGAGACACAACTTCAAGTGGGTGAAAATTTGAATTATCTGATTTAGCGCTAGACGGGTTAATATAGTTTTTAACGGTTTAGAAATGGGCCCTGCAGTGGGTAATGCTGGGTCAATTCTTCTCCACCCGGGGTTATTATAAGTCACCTAGCGACTACAAACAACACTACACAGAGGTGTGTTTCGGGCCAGAGAATAATCGATTAAAGTTTGGGGATAGCCCGGATTACTATGCGGTTGTAGGATCCGCATTACGATAAAATCATATGGATCGGAAGTAAAATAAATTTGATCCACTAGCTGAGTGGAAGACTATTACATGACGTCATAGCACATAACTGCTGTGTATGGTTACTAGATATATACCTGAATGAATGAAATAGGTTGAATCTATGACGTCATATTTGATCATTTACAGTTAAGTTTTACTATATAGTACAATCTTAATTGTGTGAGACAATACAGCACTTGTTCAAAGAATAAAGGTGTTCGCCTAAGGGCGCACGCCTTATTCATTGAACAAGTTCTGTATCTCCCCATATCGCACTCAGATGAGCACCGTTTGCATATCGTCTCATTAGATGAGCAGCGTGTTTTATGATGAGTCGTACATCGGTATCAGCCTATATAACACTGGGTTTTAATGAGCAGTACCAATGAAATTTGATAATGGTAACAAATATGGCAACGATAATACCTGAAGGTGAAGGTCGTTAAAGACAAAAGGGTTGTATGTTACTAAGCTGTAGAGGCGGTTATGCGGGTTATTGTGTCCGCGTCGCAGGGGGTCGTAACGGTCGCGGGGGGTACAGCGACAGCTGTGACCTTGACCTTTTTATCCCTGGTCGGGTTGTTACCCCCGCTGGTTCTGGTGCCCCTCGTGTAGAGGGCGCTATCCACTCCTTGCATGGTTACCGCCCTGCGCTATCCACCCCTTCCCTGGTTACCGCGCCCCACTAGCACAGATCAAAGTCACGGTTGACGACACCTAGCGGGGGGTAATAAGGTCGTCATTAGCGGGAATTAGCGGGGATGCTCTAAAGGGGGGGGGGGGGGTGAAACACGATTCAAATTTCCAGGATAATTTACCAACAACAAGTTTGAGGTAAGTCAGTGTAGTTAGAGGTCAGCGAAGGACATAAGAAGGACATATAGAGACATATGAAGGACATATGAAGGACATATAAAGGACATATAAAAGCCTTATGAAGGACATATGAAGGAGGACATATGAAGGACATATAAAGGACAAAAAAGGACAAAAAAGGACATATGAAGGACATATGAAGGACATATGAAAGACAAATGAAGGACATATGAAGGACATATAAAGGACAAAAAAGGACAAAAAAGGACATATGAAGGACATATGAAGGACATATGAAAGACAAATGAAGGACATATGAAGGACATATGCAGGACATATGAAGGACAATTGAAGGACATATAAAGGACATATAAAGGCCATATAAAGTACATATGAAGTACATATAAAGGACATATGAAAGCCATATAAAGGACATATGAAGGGAATAGGAAGGACATATGAAGGACATATGAAGGACATATGAAGGAAATATGAAGGAAATATGAAGGAAATATGAATTATGTCCTTCAAACCAACTTCACCGTCTCGCGATTATTTAGCTTTTCATACACAAAAAAACATCTGTAATCGATTTCGATCATTTGATTAAGAATTTTAGAAATGCTTTTTTAAAGTGTCTTCATAAAGCTCAATTTAGAAATACTTAAACTCCGTTTTTTACAAACAAATGTGTGACTAACGGTAGTTATACACTCTAAGAACAAATGTTGTTGGATGTTGTTTTCCATATACAGACAGACAGACAGACATATAGTAATATAGAGAAAGGTAAAACATGCATACCTGGTATGTGTGTTATACCCTTCCACATTACAATATGGAAAACAACACTTGGAAGAACATATTTTCTGTAATATATTTATATGTACTCCTTATGTCATGCGCATCCGTCAGTCACACACGGAAAAGGAAATTACGTCACGAGGAATATCAGAGGTAATGACGTCATGGGGAGAGCCAGGAACTCCCCCAGCGTACACGTAGCGCCACCTGGGGTGTTCACGGGCAATTACACGGATCCCACCAGGTGTCGCCAACACGCGTGCGGGGTGTCAACCAATAAAATAACTGCAGATAGCCATATTTAAGCGCTGTCTTTATTTTCAGGAATTTCAAAAGAGTGCGAAAGTGAGCTAATTCTGCTAACTCAATAGCCTTGACCTCCAATGTTTTCATCGAGCTGGCTAATACAATAAAGTATAGGGGAGGTGTGTTATATAACTTTATTTTCAACGAGTTGCTATTCAATATGGTTTTCAGTGACGTTACTGCGTTTCGCAGAATTCTAAATATAGTCTATTTCTAATGTTTTTCCTAGTTTCATAAGCGCTAATTTTTTCCCACTTGAAGTTGTGTTTCGCCACCGCGACCCACAAGTGGTTAAAATGTTCTTATATTTGTACAGTTTGAACAATCTTGCAAATGCAAAAAATCTATATTAATTGGTTGATTAAAAAGTAAACAATGAGTACTTTATGTTTGATACCCTGTCATTTTTACTACTAATATGCAATGAACATAATAATGTTACAAACTATATAATTCTTAAGTGAATTCTTAATATGGTTACATATTTGAGCTGGTTCCAATAAATACACTTGATTGTCACAACAGACTTCATTTTCGCAATTTTGTTAGAGTACATTTTTCTAGTTTACAGTAAAGGTGCGCCTAGGTGTGGCCAGGAAGGGGTTGGTTGTCGCGGTCTCTCCGGGAAGTCCGCAGTATAGACACACCGCCAGGATCAAACAGACATGGTGCGGCAAACATCCACCATCTACATATCATGGCAGGGCTACTATTATGTAGATTTAGCCCCTAGGACACTGATGTCGACTACAGTTGACTATAGTAGTGTTTTCTCATGTTTTAATTATATTGTATAACCAGTTTTTTTGCAAATTAAATAGGTCTCAAATCTGTGATTATCATTTACATTTCAACCTAGATTTTTAAAATTAAATTAATTTTTAGTTACTTGAAGTTGTGGATCGCGGTAGCGAAACACAACTTCAAGTGATAGAAAAAAAAAAAATTTCTTGGTTCAGTACTCTAAGGGTTAAACCCTTACAACAGTGAAATATAAAGACCATGGAGACCAAATGGTTTTTACCAATTTAAAATCATCATTGATGTCTTAGTTAGCTCTTTCTGATTCATTTGAACAGCTAAGTTATCTGGTTATGGGTGTACGGCCATTATATATATTTTAATTTATTCAGTGCGGGGATGGATTTTAGACGTCAGAATCTGACGTCTACAAACGTCAGATTCTGACGTCTAATGTTGATCCCCGCTCTGAAAGGGTTAAATGTATTGTTCTTGTTTAAGTTTAATACTAACAAGCTTCATTTTGTTAGATATCATGTATATTTAATCTTATTATACTTATCCTGTTATATATATGTTTATATTATAATGAGAAATAAGTCATTATTGATCACGTAATTACACATTTGACATTGACCCAAAGCTGGTTTGATGTTGAACTAGTGTCGCAAACGGTGGCCCAGCATTAAACCAATATTGGGTCAATGTCTCGTGTTTGTTGAGATGTTATATTCCAAATCAGAAGATAAAATTGTTATCCTTAAGCATGTTAAAGCGATAAGCTATATTATTTAAGTTTTAAAGCAGTAGACCACTTCATGTATGTTTCTGCTTTTAGTTGTACCCCAGTTGCCTATCTCTGTGATCAGCGTGGTGCTTTCTGGGTACAGATGTCTCCCACGCGTAGACAGTGGAATACTCCTTTAACCCAATTGAGGTTGTGTCTCGCTTATTATTCATAATGTGTTCAATTTACGACCAAACATTTGCAAATTTTGATGCTTAACCCTTTGTATTCAAGCATCATTTTAAATCTCTGAAAACGGACCTAATTTTCCTACAACCAAGGATTTTAGAATGACTATTTCCATGAAACTGGTTTACCAATACATAGCCTTTTTTTAAATTTTCATCCACTTCAAGTCATCTTCATCCACTACAAGTCGAGAATTGCGGCAGCAATTCGCGGCTTGTAGTGGATAAAGATGACAATGATAAACTTAGGTTTGAAAGGGTTAAACACCCATTTTATTGGCAATAACAATGATTTAATCGATAATAATAAGGATTAAAAACGACTTTCTTAGTGATTAGAGGGTTAAATAAAATGAATGATTAGGGTTTTAGTCCACCGTTGTGCACACATAGGCTAAACTGGACCAGAAGAACTTCCTGAGGATGGTGAGATGAATGAGATGACAGTGTCCTCCAGACACAGGATTTGAAATTCGATCTGTGGTGGTCTGAGCACGCTACCTCTCAGTCACAGAGGCGATCCACAATATTGAATCGGGCTAAAACGGATCAAAGGTTACCATTAATGCTATTTTCACTTCTTGAAAAGCAATGCAAATACAGTGGTGCAAGAGCTAGTGCTATCATGGCTATTCGGGTTTAAAATACACCGGTGACGTCAGTCTATTCTTAAAACAGTAGATTCGGATCTACGAATCTAGGCCTACTGTTATTTTCGGTCGGACCCAATATACAGTTTTTCCATACCACTGCATAACTGCATGGCTAATGTTTCACTTTTTACCATGCTAAGTATAAATTGTTTTCTAAATTTTGTCTATATCAAATCTTGAGATGTACCTATTCCGTGTATTTTATGCCGAAGAAAAAACTCAATTACAATAGATTCGTAGATCCGAATATCCTCGGCGCTTAGCGCCTCGTACATTCTGATCTACGAGTCCATCGAATTTCGTTAAATAACAATACAAAAACAACATCAGTTGACATAATTTCGTTCTTTCTCCTTGACATATTACAGAGAGTAATTAACTTAATTCCTCCGTGTTCAGGTGGCTGTCATTTGGCGGGAGTCGCACGTGGTCACGGTGTGTCATGGGGGTGGACTGTACAGGTGGATTGAGTTATCACGGACCCCACAGACGACGGCCCAGCGGTGGCCCAATGCATGGCCATCGTCGGAGGCGCTGGGCATGCATTGGGCCACCGCTGGGTCACAATTATAAAGTCAATGATACGGGCAGGTTGTCGTGACGCAGCTGAACAGTAGATCTGCAGGTTGTCGGAATAAGCATTTACAGCGAACACGAAACGTAGGCCCAATGTTGTTTTAATGCTGGGCCAGCTACTACGACGCTGGACCAGCATTGCAACGACATTGGGTCAATGCTTCGTGTTTGTTGAGTTACGTGTCAATTATCGTGTCCTT
This sequence comes from Flabesymbios commensalis, assembly GCA_964017125.1. Classification (NCBI taxonomy): domain Eukaryota; kingdom Metazoa; phylum Annelida; class Polychaeta; order Terebellida; family Flabelligeridae; genus Flabesymbios; species Flabesymbios commensalis. The sequence goes on from OZ024916.1 coordinate 2,994,095, forward strand.
ATAATGAAGCTATGACAGTTGAAATATGGCATAGAAATATGGCATCTCAACACGTGTCCTAAGTGTCATTAGAATGTAATACCACAATTCAATATGTTTCTAGAAATACGGGCTGCTAAAGCGTGTAAATCGTGACGGGTGCGCAGGTGAGGCAGTGAAAAAACGCGAGATATGCATGGAGAAGGCATTATGACGCCATCAGTTTGTTTATGGCCAGACTATTGTACTGATTTTGTCAGGACCTAGTACTACTAGCACTGCTAAAGTTTAGCTATATGCAAGCCCTAGGGGCTTAATAAATGGGCGAGCGAATGATAGAACAATCGAACTGTCAAACGAACGAGTTTAGTTTTGCTTGGATTCCACAATTGCTTGCAATTGTAGTTTTCCACATTTTTCGTAAGCAATTTAATTATCTGAAGTACTTTTGATCAGATTGACAAAGCAATATCATCTGTTATTTTATGTATAATTATGATGTTTTCCAATTTTGTTTGTCGTACCAATAAATACATTTAATTTGATAACAAAAATGAACTCTTTCAGTGCGGGGACGTCTATATTCTGACGTGTAAAGACGGTCCCTGCACTGAAAGAATTAAAATATTTATAATGGCATTAAACCCATACATAAGTATTCAAGAGAAGCAGAAAGAGCTAACTAAGACATTTAGGATGATTTCAAATTAAAAAAAAAAATTCTCTCCATCAGTCGCATGAAAATATTTCAGCTTTGTAAAGTTTAAGTCACTGGTACTTATAAGGTGTATATTAGAATGTAGAAGAGTGATATACTGCCGTGCAAAGGCAAAAGGCAGTATCTGCTTACTTCACAAGTAAGGAGATACTGCATTTTGTCTTTGCGAAGCAGTATAGATGTGATATGTGGCCTGACAATAAAGGCGGATCATGGGCACAATGGCGACCAGCATGTCCACACCAATTAACACACGTGTCTATATAATATGTACAATAGACAGAGACATGGCATGTCAGACCAGCAGCTCATTAGATCAACTATAACATGCTTATGCAAACAGCAGTAACTGATTACTTGTAAAGTAAGCAGTTACTGCTGTGTGCTGTTAATGTATGTTAACCCTTTAAGCCCTCACGATGCATTAAAGCAGCATTTTACATCCTTGAAAACAGACCTAATTTTCCTACAACCAAGGTTTTTAGAATGAAACTTTCCATGAAACTGGTTTACCAATACATATCAATTTTCTTTGCTCTTTCACCAACTTCAAATCATTTTCATCGACTGCAAGTCGAGCATTGCGACAGCAATTCGCGGCTTGTAGTGGATGAAGATGACAATGCAAAGTCAGGTCTGAAAGGGTCATATGTAAGTAACAGTAGCTGCTAACTTGTAATGTAGGCAGTTACTGCTGTTTGCCTTTAATGTATGTCACAGCTGCAATTAATTTCCAAATTACAAGTATTTCTCCTGTTTTTGATAGATTTTCGGTAACTTTTGAATATAAAATACACATTGTCACCGTATAAGTAAGAAGATTCAAGTCGCGTCTATCACTCATGCGGTTAAATTTCTTCCATTGAAAATAGTTGGATTAGATTAGGCCTAATTGGAAGCTAAGCACTGACATATTTAACTTTCTCAGATAACAGGCAAAATGTGTTTCATTTGCTTTAGTTACTGTCTAACATCTACAATAAAGATCTAATCAAGGTAAAAAACATTATATATATTTTTTATTTTGAAAACCAGATTATATGAATGTGTTGCTGTCACTACTTGATCCAATAATATTCCGGACGACTGTCCTCCGTGTCATTCAGTCATCGCTATTTTAATTAATTTTAACCCTCTAACCGCTATAGCCACGACAATAGTCATTTTTAATCTGTTATATTAGCAGGTTATAATTATGTTTTATCGTAACCCTTACAGCGCTAAATTAAAATATTTTTTCACGCACTAGAAGTTATGTCTTGCTACCGCGACACATAAGTTCAAGTGGGTGAAAATACTTACATTTTTTGTTAATTTGAGATAAAGCATTTGCAAATCACTGATTGTGATTTAACCTGATTGACCTCTACCGTGCAGCGATCGACTCTTGTCGTCAGAATCTGACGTCTGTAGACGTCAGATTTTGACGACTAATGTCGGTCTCTGCAATGTAAGAATAAAAATATTATTTTTTCAGTAGACTCATAACATAGGTATTCAAATAAAACGGAAAAAACTAAGATTAAGACATGTATGATGATTTCAAATTGAAAAAAACATTTGGTCTCCATGGCTTATACAATAATATTTCAACGTTGTGAGGATAAACTCAACTTCGGTTTAAAGGGACATACCCAGGCTAAAATCACAAAAAATCTGTGATTTTATTTTGGCTTTTTAATATGACCATATGATGTAAACAGTCCATGGACTAGAACTGCCGAAATTTTTTAATTTTTCTGCGCATTTACCAGTTAGGCTAGATATAGATACAAAATGACCGTATTTCTTATTTTGGACAACATTTAATATCTGGCGTTATAATACTAGGAAGAGGCAAATACCAGACGTTTAGTCAATGTTGGTTTAATGATGGGCCATCGTCTACGACGTCGGTCCAGCATTAAGTCAACATCATAGAAACCTGTCTCATTTTTGCTGGGCTGCATGGAACGTGGCTGATGTGGCAGACAAACTGAGTGAGAAGGGAAGCGATCCTTGCCGCAGGGCACCAGGAAACTGCCCCCAGGGGTAAGGAACCCGTCTTCCCCTGTCGGCAAATACTGAGCCTAATTGGGGAGAGAATTAACCTCTGAAGCCCCGGGGTGCCTAAACCAGTTCTCAGCTTAATTATCGTGCAATTTGTCTTAGGCACACATCAGATTTCCACAATTTCAAAAGTATGTTAGAGATTGCAGTTTCTGTTTGTATTGTACGTATAGATTGTTTTAAAATCGTTCATAGTGATACTACTTGTTGAGTTGTTATCGTTCTTTTCACTCCCTGGGCCCCTAAGGGTGTACATATCCCCCGTGGCGTACAGAGTGTCACATGACACCATGCTGGCCACACAAACCGTGGGTGGCGGACCACAGGGGGGAAGCTATCACCATGGTAACACGACACCCCCGCACTGCCTCCAATTACTCGATGGCAATTAGCGACGTCTGGCGGCAGAAGACGGAACTAGACGGCGGGACAAGTCGACAGCGAGCAATGAGGAACCAGAAGGAAGAGAAACCACATTGGCCAAACTGGAAACTAACTGGGAAAATGGCCAAACATTCAAACAGCGCCGGACCAACTTTGCAAACTTATCAACCCTTTCTGTGCGGGGACCGACTTTAGACGTCAGAATACGTCTATAGACGTCAGGTTCTTACGTCAAAGATCGGTCGCCGCACTGAAAGAATTTAAAAATTATAATTGTTGTAGTCCCATAAGAAAAATATTCAAATCAAAGAGATTATGCACATGTCCATATAACCTCTTTGTTCAAATGCAACAGAAAGAGCTAGTTAATACATTTATGATGATATCAAATTGATGGCCACATATCGTGATCTCCAATGATGCTCTATACAAGATGTCAACGTAGCACCGCTGTACGTCAGGGTGAAGCAACAACGATGGTCCATGTTTGGCCATGTGCTACGAATGCCAGAGACCACACTTGCTCAACAGGCACTGGAGCTCGCACTATTGGGATCCAACAAGTACAGATCCAGGACAGACCGAAATTGAAGAAATCTTCTCAGTTTGCTGCGAGCTGACCTCAAAGAAACAGGAACATTCAAGTCAAAAAATAAACTGCAGGAGCTGCTTGCCAAAGAATAAGAGACGGTGGCGCAAGGCGAAGAAGGACTGATTGCAGCTATGAGATGATTCTTCACCCACAGCCGCAGATACTAATGATGACGATGATGATCAAATTGAAAAAAAAACACTTTGGTCTTCATTGTTTATAGAGAAATATTTCAGCATAAGAAGGGTAACCCTTTCAACGCTAATCGACGACAACCGTTTTGATCTGTTTATTAGCTCAGTTTAAATCACTGTTTGGGATGTTAACCTCTAGACCCAGCAACACAAAACATTTGTATAACATTTATACAACGTCACCCAACGTCTTCGACGTTGGTCCAATATTGTATAAATGTTATACAAATGTTTTGTGTTTGCTGGGAAGCATTATCTAATTTAAATTTTCACCCACTTTAAAATGGTGTCTCGCTACCGCGACTCACAACTTCAAGTGGGCATGTATGGATATGTTTATTACCTCCAATTCTGAAGAGCATAGAATTCATTCTACAGTTCACTCAATATGATTCTATTTCACAAAAACATGCAACATATTTGCATTCATTTAAGTCTTATCTCGCAGTCATTTGCTATTCAGTGATTTTCGAACTTTGTACATTTTAGAGGTGAAAGATAATATTGCACAGTATATGTTTTGCCATTCTTGTGTGAAATTACATTTCATTCCGGACAGTAGAAAACAAGCCTTTTCCATGCTGGTTTGTAAGGTATCTCAGCATTGGAGTAGGCATGACACCATATATAGTTTTCAACATTTTCTCTCGTATCACACCAAGGGAAAACACTAATATTTGTTTAATTTCAGACCAAACATTTTGCATATTTGCCCAAATCTTGTTGTTTAAGTCTTCATTTCATTCCCAACAACTCTGTTTTAACTGCTAATAACACGGATTAAAAACGACAAAAGTCGTGATTTGCTTATGAAGTTCAAAGCGTTAACACATTTAGCTCTATGGACCAATTAATGTGACCAGAACTGTAAAACAGCAATTGAGACACCGACACAGACAGAACGAGTGCAGTTCACTGTCTGGTAATTAGTTTATAAAAATACGAAGCGAAATTTCATTTGTCTATATTTTTTAATTTGATCAAGAAAATAGAGAAAGCTGCCATAAGTGGAAACAAGCTGCATGGCGGATCCGTGTAGTAAATTTGTGTTGAAAAGAGAAAAGTATTGAGACGCTTAATTATACAATTTAAATTTTCACCCACTTGAAGTTGTGTCTCGCTACCGCGAACCACAACTTCAGGAGGGTGGAAACTACTGACATGAATCAAAACATATAATATGCTAATCTAACTATTTTATTGCTTATTTCTCTTTGACAGTTAAACCTTTCAGGCCTGAATTTACCATTGTCATCTTCATCCACTACAAGCCGCGAATTGCTACCGCAATTCTCGACTTGTAGTGGATGAAGATGATTTGATGTGGTTTAAATATTAAAGAAAATTGCCATGTATTGGTAAAAGAGTTCCATGGAAATTTACCTTCTAAAACCGTCAGTTGTAGAGTCTGTTTTCAAGGTTTTTAAATGATGCTTTAATGCATCGTGTGGGCTCAAAGGGTAAAATGGAGTGCAAAAACGGCTATAAAGGCGATGTTAAGCCTTAGACTTATAACGGATACTCAGGTGTTGACAGTTAAAGAGACCAAATTAATATCAGCACATTGAATCTGTCTAGGTGGCGTGTTTTGGTTGTGCGACGGCTTCACGTTTGAGTTATAAAGTAATAGTGAACCATTCTTAGCAGTAACTGTTGACTTGAAAAGCAATCAGTTACTGTAGAGAGTTATTTTGCATCACTGTTCATTGGCTTTTCAGTTCATGCATTAATACGGAACATTATTATATACAACAATATACAATAAATAACAATGCACATTGCCAATCTTCATCCCTTCGACGGTTTGTTACAAATATATCATGATGTTTATGATGCAATTGTAATTATTTTAAGGCAGTGGCTAACCGTACGTGATTATTTATAATCTAACTCTACGGACAACCTCGTGCTCCAACTATAAGTTTGCCATATGAAGAGCCACGACGTTATTTTAATTTTCAGATAGAACATGAAGTGAAAAATTCCACAGTTTATTTCTTGTTATATTATCCTGTATGCTTCTGTACAAAAATGTCGGGTGGGGGGGGGGGGGGGCGGAGGAGGGTAGATGGAGAGATAACTGCGTGGGATGTGGATGAATAACATTGGTAAAGAACACATCAGTTCAAAATCGATTACATTTTGGCCAATGTTACAGACGTTTGTCCACAATTGAGCTAACGTTGGCCGAGTGTTACACGTTATCTTTAAAGATATATCTGTTCTGACTTGTTCATAGATTCAGGTCAGGCCGAATTAACATCTGCATACCTGAGACCATGACCCTGTGATGCTGGCCCAACATTAAACCAACATTGTATCAACGTCTCTTGCATATCGCCCTGCAAACAGAAGACGCTGAACCGTCTACGGCCATTAAACACATTTTACTCTTTTAGTGCGGGTCTAAAGTCAATCCCCGCAATAAAATAATTTTGTAACATTTTGTAAAAATGACCTCGACTTCCTTTGTCTTCACCGAGCTGGCTAATACAATGAAGTATGGGGGAGGGTTCTCATATAACCTTGTTTTTACCGAGTGACGTCACTGCGTTTCACAGAATAAAGTATAAGGGATGGTTCTTATATAACCTTGTTTTCACCGAGTGACGTCAATGCGTTTCACAGAATAAAGTATGAGGGATGGTTCTTATATAACCTTGTTTTCACCGAGTGACGTCACTGCGTTTCACAGAATAAAGTATGCGGGATGGTTCTTATATAACTTTGTTTTCACCGAGTGACGTCACTGCGTTTCACAGATATCTAAATGAAGCAGAAAGAGCTAACTAAGACATTTATGATGATTTCAAACTAAAAACAACCTACTGGTCTCCATATTTTAAACAAAAGTCGCTCTCCGCAGTGAAAGGGTTAAAATATACATTGTAAGGACTGTATTACGATGTACTTTTTAATGACGCATAAGTCTGTACTGGTATAATCACTGCCGTCGATAAATATCTACCTATCCTCATTGCAGTGCAAAGACAAACAGCAGTAACTGCTTACTTTAAAAGTGAGCAGTTACTGCTGTCTGCCTTTGTGGGTCATAAGATGCAAAAGCAAACAGCAGTAACTGCTTGCTTGCCAAGTTGTTTTTTGTTCAGCCGTGCAAAGACAAACAGCAGTAACTGCTTACTTTTCAAGTGAGCAGTTACTGCTGTTTGTCTTTACTCACACGTAACAGACGTAAATCAGAGCGCGGCTAGAATTATAATCCATCAATGTCTCTCTCAGATATATCGCCTTTTGCACCAAAAAGACGTATCTACCGCTTATTAAAGTGGTTGATGAGACGTTTGACGACACACAGCCGCGCTGTAAAAACTACTAAGTTAGTCTAACGCTAGTTGATTGAGTGAACATATTATCACGATAAATCAAGCTCACTGATTTTTAAAGATTAGGGTTTCAAATATATTTAACCCTTTGGGCGCCAATATATCTAATTATTAAAATATTTTATTCATAATCCGAGTGTATACGTATGTATGTTTACATAATCACGCATTCTTACAGTTTGTGTGGTATATCATATAATTATGTTTTATCTATTACAATGCTACTTGTTATGTATAAAGTTATACGTGGCTTATTCAATAAATGACGCGACACAGAACTTCAGCATCACCGTCATCACCACAGTTTCGCAAATTAATACATATATTTTACATCAGCATATATTTTTCCAATTTAACAAACACACTTTATAACTAAAGCTGATGCGGCACACAATTTCAATCGGGTGTAAATTTGTCAGATTTGTCAAACGGGTTGAGGTGAATATTTTTCAATTTTGCCCACTCCACCTTGAAAACTTGTATTCAAATAGAAAATACATGCCGACATTGGTACTGAACAAGTTGGAACAGAATGTATAACTTATATTTAATGTATAGTTTAAGAAGCTTTAATAATTTCATTTATACACGGAACAGCCAATTATAATCTGGCTACACTTGCCAATATAATATATGTTAGTCTACTATGCAAAGTTTTACGATAAGAAACACTCAAGCAGTCTTATCACATCGTTTTTTACCAAAAAAAGGTATGTCTTAACACTTAATTTAGATTAATTTTTATTGATTATTCTTGAGGATGATAACATTTTTGTTGCTATCTTATCGCAATATTTAGTAAAAAAAATTCGCGAAATATGAGCAGAGAGTTGGAGTGACCTATGTACCCAGATGTACGGTATACTTTGCTGTCTACATAAATCGGCCACATATAATATACCATACATGGACAGTAACTACTTACTTGTAAAATGAGAAGATACTACCTTTTGGCTTTGCACTGCACAGCTATACTCAATTTTCCCACGTTATCACGCGGATGACGCTTTCACTACCAAGGCAATTTATTTTTAATCGTTGAAATCAAGTATTTTCTGACAGTGAATTTTGCTCTAATACTTCCATCTAAATACTGGACATTGACCAGTTGACATATGGGGCCGCATTTGCCATTACAACGCTGAGATATCTGAGGTATAAACCATGGGGACACAATGGTGATTTTTAAATTGAAATCTTAAAAAATGTATTAGTTAGCTCTTGTCGCATAATTTGAATACCTATGTTATGGATCTACGACCATGTTAATTGCTCTAATTATTTCAGCGCGTCAGAATCTGACGTCTAAAGTCGATCCCCGCGCTGAAAGGGTAAACGTAATCCATCAGCGTCAGTGAAAAAATAGGTCATAATTTATCATGAAAATTGATAAATTCGCAAGTAGAATAGGATGAGTTATGTACTGACAAGCAAACATATAATTATATATTTTTTCCGGTAAAAATGGTAGCACTTATAGTTCGCAAAGCAAATATAAATGATTACATAAAAATTTCCAATTCCTTTTTTGCAATTAATTTTATTCCATGTAATACAGTACATAGGGCCTACATGTGATGTAAACGAACATTACAGTATATATAAGACAAAAAAAACAGAGCATAAAGTTACTAAAATATACGTACAAGAATATATAAAATGATAAAATATATACATAATATATATTGTATTACGTAGTAAATTTTCATAAGGAGCGAGGCTATGCCATCTACCTGACCTCGAGGCTCTGTGCAGCGTGACACTCTCTAGTTTTCGCATCTATTCTCTTAGTATTTCAAGTGTCAGTTGAAGCTGATGATTTTGGCCATCATAGCGTGACCAGCTCCTCCCACCTCTCAGGCATTCCTACAGTTTTTTAAGTACACCTTTATTTCTGCGACGCTATTTGAACCCCTTGCATCCTACAGTTTTTTAAGTACACCTATATTTCTACGACTGTTTGAACCCTTTGCATCCTGGAGTTTCTTTAAGCACGCTTATATTTCTGCGTCGTTGTTTTAATCCCCAAAGTACTTATGTCGACTAGTGGTATTTGTGTGGTTTAACCCTTTGAGCGCGTGGACCGTCTTTAGAGGTCAGAATCTGACGTCTACAGACGTCAGATTCTGACGTCTAAAGTCGATCCCCACACTGAATTGAAAAAAAAATAATAGGCATAGACCCATAAGATAAGTATTCAAACGAAGCGGAAAGAGCTAACTAAGACATGTATGATGATTTTAAATTGAAAAAACCCTTTGGTCTCCATGGTTCATACAAAAATATTCCAGCGCTTTAAGGCTTAATACGCACTCCTGTAACCGTTTGTATTGGCCTGAAAAATGTCTTCGATTTGTGAATTGAATATTAAACATTGTGACCTAATTTTACAAATCTGATTCCTTTTAGTCACTTGAATTTGTGGTTCGCGGTAGCGAAACGCAACTTTAAATGATGAAAATTGCAATTGAATAGCTTGGGTAATTGAGGGTAAACCCCTTTACATCCTGGCGATTTTTAAGCACACCTATCTCAGCGTCGCTGTGTGAACCCCTTGCACTAGATTTATGCGCAGCTGTTTCAATCCGTTGAATACTGGAGTTTTTTTTATGTCTCTGCGTATTCAAAACCTTTGAGTGCCCATCGCGTTATAATCATTTAACAACATACAAATCTTGAAGATAAACTTTGTCATTCTTGTTAACTAACCGAATATATTACCTCCAAAACGCGTAATATATTTGGTTTATTACCAAGAATGGCACAATGTATTTCTCAAAGGTAATCAAAAATCACGAGTAAGTTTTAGCCACTAGAAGTTGTGGATGGCGATAGCACGATTCAACATCAAGTAGGCACAACTTGAAATTGTATTACAGTTTGTGCCTCAACGCTTAACAGTCTTATACCAGTTGGCAATGCCTCAGCCCCATAGCGTGGTCCAAAACATGCCGTGGAAGCAAAATCTTTCAAACCAGATTATTGATGCAAAATGAAACATAATTATATAGTCTTGAAAAATATATTATCTCGACATCAAATTTAAAGGTTTAGTCTTTAGATTGTAATTATTTTTAACGATTTTTTGTAGATGATATTATTTCATCGGCCATGTATCGCCACATTTCAATTATTTTATTTTATTTTTTTTATTTAACTGAAACATAACAGAAGTTCAGTTTTAAATTATTTATGAAGGATTTTTTTTTTTCTGATAGAAATAACGCAGCAAGCACAATGCATTGAGCCAATGTTGGATTATTGTTGGCACACCGTCTTCGACGTTGGGCTACCATTAATCCAATATTGGCTCAACGTTTTGTGTTTACTGAGGACAGCCACAGGTCCTGACAAGTATCCGTTCTGTCGAGGCATTATTTACTGGTTGATTTCACGTGGAGAACGGATTCTGGGGTGGTAGTGGGGGGGGGGGGTGTGCTACACCCTTCACAGCGGGGTAGCTACGTCTTAACCCACCTTACCGACCCCCTCGTCAACCTAATTCAACCCCCCCCCCCCCCAAAGCGGCAGCAACCATTAGCACCCTGGGGTCCATCCCAATCGAAATCTTATTTATTTTATTAATTAAGATTATCTTAACTTTCTCTGGTTTTTATCAAAAAGTTAAGATGGTCCTAACTTTTCTGATGAAAATGATATAACGGTAACATTATATAATCTTAAAGATTGTTCCATTTATTTTTCTCAATAAGCTGTTCGAATAGAAATGAGAGAACGTTAAAGTTATCATAATTCTAAAGGTTTGCAGTGCGATGAGCTTCAACACAACAATGATGAAATCTAGCAAATACAGATATGACATACTTGTATGATAATTATACTTTTTAAGTGACATAATATAATCATGATATATTTGTATACTTTTGTTTATATCTTTAAGTTTCTATGCTCAATAAAATATATGTCTGTCTGTCTGAATAATGTAATGCAGAACATAATATACAAGTTCTTAAACGTGTTGAAATGACTGAAATTATTAATTATAAATCGAGTCGTCTTGAAAAGATTGGATTTAGTGTGGTATTCTTCCCCGTCATCTAAATAACAACTAAATGACGGTGGTGATTGACTGATCTGATCATGTGACAGGGTGAGCCCTGCACTCTTTCGTTGGTTGGGATAGAATACAATACTTGGTTCGAAATGTTTTTTTATCATCTTCAATAATATTTAACACTTCATCTTTATCATAATGTTTATACCTTTTTCTTTGCTAAAATGGTTTCATCACTCAATATTTGGATCATAACCGACTCCCTCATTGTTTTGTTTCAGATGCTAGCATTATTGCTGTATCCCTTTAATCCTTTCAAGCCTGAATATACCACTGTCATGTCATCTTTATCCACTACAAGCCGCAAATTGCCACGCAATTCTCGACTTGTAGTGGATGAAGATGATTTGATGAGGGTGAAAAAGTAAAGAAAATTGTCATGTATTGGTAAACCAGTTTCATCGATTTTTTCATTATAAAACCCTTGGTTGTAGGAAAATTAATATGTTTTCAGGGATGGGAAATGATACTTTAATGCATCGTGAGGGCTTAAAGGGTTGAATATGATAAATGAGATATCATAAACGTTAATAATAGTGAAATCTACGAGATGTTAAATCCGCCTTACACACACGGGGTTTCATGAACCGACTATGAAAGCGCCTTAGGCCTATGTTTGAAAAAAATGAATACCAGTTTGTCAGTAGTGATTGCTGTTAATGGTTTTTTAAATGGTTGTGTTGTAATTGTCGCTTATATTGATCATATTATAAAGGGCTGGTGGAATTTCAAACATGTTGAGTGGGAACTACTAGCAAAGGCTCCAATGAATCCTGTTATAGCTTCTCTCCCAGGTGTACATTTACTTATTATATTCTAGTGATTTTATTACCTATATTATGTACATCGTGTATATATTATTATGATATTTGATATGTTGTCAATCTGTTGTTATCTAGTGCACTGAATACATTTAATTTATTGGAATTTTACAGACGTGGTACGGAAAAGGTGCCTGCTGGATTTGTATTTTACAGACGTGGTAAGGAGAAGGTGCTTCTGGATTTGTATTTTACAGACGTGGTACGGAGAAGGTGCCTTCTGGATTTGTATTTCACAGACGTGGTACGGAGAAGGTGCCTTCTGGATTGGTATTTTACAGACGTGGTACGGAGAAGGTGCTTTCTGGGTTGTTTTTTACAGACGTGGTACGGAGAAGGTGCCTTCTGGATTGGTATTTTACAGACGTGGTACGGAGAAGGTGCTTTCTGGGTTGTTTTTTACAGACGTGGTACGGAGAAGGTGCCTGCTGGATTGGTATTTTACAGACGTGGTAAGGGGAAGGTGTCTTCTAGGTTTGTATTTTACAAACATGGAAAGGAGAAGGTGTTCTCTGGGTTGTTATTTTACAGAAGTGGTACTAAAAAGGTGCCTTCTGGGTTGGTATTTTACTGAGTTGGTACGAAGAAGGTGCCTTCTGGGTTGACTGGAGAAAATATGAAATCATTCCATAATATATCAGGCTTAACTGACGGGGTGAGGTGGGGGAGGGGGATGTGGAGAGGGGGGTGATAAGCAGTCAGCCGGGTGAGATATACCTCTACACCCCCCCCCCCCGAGCACTCAACCCCTTACATACTAGAAGTATACAGTAACCCTTTATGCCTCAGCAGTCACTGCTTGCACCATTACACTCACATCAGTTTAGATCAAGCATTTGGTTGCTTAGTAATAATAAAAAAACATCTAATTATATATTGTTTACTCGAATTAGAGATTAATTGGAAAAACCGATACAAATATTATAAGCTATCTTGCAATGCCGAAATGTCATAAAAAGTAAGTAGCTACTGTGTTCTGGCTTGGCATAGAAGTATATGTCCAGCATACAGTGTAAGAATATACACTTTGTACTTTAAACTACCTTTCAAAATGTTTTTATTAATTTAACAGATTAAAGGAGTGGAAAAGGTAGACATGCTATTCAAAATGCTTGGGATCATTTCACGACATACCGCAAAGTAGATCTCAATATTATTTGTAAGAAACGCACCCTTGTCGATTACACTGTATTAGCACCGGGACACATAGGCCAGTGAACCAGTTATTAGACATCATAAAACTATATGCCACATGTGTGTAAATGTCATGACAAAGGTATAGTGGTGGTAGAAATAAAGCTCTAAAGATTACAACATGTGCTTACACTATGTGTAGCAAAATCAGTGCTGGTAAAAATAAAGTTACACACCACACGTAAATTACGTGAAACTATATGCCACATGCGCATGGCGCATAACAAAGATATAGTGGTGGTAAAAATAAAGCTCTAGATTACCACATATGTTCAAATAATGCGTAACAAAAAATTCAGTGGTGGTCAAAATAAAGCTACACACCACATGGAAATTACGTATAGCAGAGATATAGGGGTGGCAAAAATAATTGAGGATTAAATTTCTTCACTGTTCACTAAGGTGTGGTGTACATAACAATGTGTCGTCGTTGAACCGGCATTGCGCCACTGTTAAACTTCAGCTGATCACATTGAAGATCGGGGTGTAATACGTGGTATATGATAACATCTAAAACCCATTAAAGAGAACTACGATGTCCTGTAAAACACGCTAAGTATAGTCTAGGGGACCATGCAACTAAAATCTTAAAATTAAGATTATCTTAACGTTCTCTAATTTCCATTATAAAAGTTGAGATAAATCTTAACTTTTCTAATGGAAATAAAAGAAAGTTAAGATGATCTTAATTTTAAGTTTTTAGTGGATTGGACACCCGGTGGGTGTCCAATATGAATAGAAGTCAGTAGGGCTGAAATACCTTGAATTATTCCTCTTTGAAATGAAAATTTGATGAGTGTTTAAAACTGGCAGTTTTACTAAAATGGAATGTCTTCACCATAACCGTTTCTGAATTAGACGAGTTAGATGTGAAAACTTAGGATGTAATTTAAAAGATATAAATGTATGATTTGGTATCTTACTGGGTTACTTACCTCGGTTACTGGGAGTAGGTATGTGATGTGTAGGAATGGGATATCACTAAAAACTTGCATAAGTTATATCATAACAGAAAGAGATTATAACTTTGTTTAAAACTTCTGCTGCTGGATGGTTTGTCATTTTTCGTCATTTGAAGCTGGAATTGCTGACGCAATTTTCAGCTTCAAATTGCTAAAATTTTTGCTATGCCTTGACACAACTTATAATGTGCTATTTCTTGACACCACATATATATAGAGTTCTAGCATTACTAGGGTTTATATGTCTCTAGTGTAGATAGGGTTCGCGAGGGCAGCACTTATTTCGGATTTTGCTAACAGCCTTGCGGCTATTTACATATGCGGCGAGTTTCTGATATTACCTTCCCCACCCCCTCCCCTCCACTCAGCCTGTCTTGATGCCTTCAAAATAACCTTTTAAGCTCGGAATGATTTTAAAAATATGGGGATTTTGTACTCTATTACACTAGGTTTTATTTGTATAACATATACCATTCATCCATCATATTGTGAAGTTTTTTTGTCGGTGAATAGGGTAGCGAATTTATATAGTTTCGAGAACTGATGCGGAAAGTTGTCAAAACAAATATCGTTATTTTATTATAATTCCGTTACATATTTTCATGAGCAATGTTTATAAACTGTGATATATTTTTTTAAATATGTCCATAATATGTCTACAATTATATACATGTATAATTCAACATCTTAGAGAAGTGATTAGCTAAACGGAAAACGAACTATTCAAATAAATGGAATAAATCTATAGCAATTTAACGAGGTATAATGCGTTGTTAATATTGATACAGCAAACACAAGACACTGATCCAATGTTGGTATAATGTTGGCCCATCGTCTACGACGCTGGGTCAACATTAAACCAACATTGGGCCAGTGTCTTGTGTTTCCTGGGTATGACACGGCGTGGCACATACCCTGTGGGATGCAGAGGGTGCCTAGTTATAGACGGTACACCACCCCCCCCCCCCCCCCGCTGTGAGACTGCCCCGGGCCCTTTGTGCGAAGCCACCGGCCCAGAACTAGAATTATCTGGTCGACTTGGCAAAAGAACGGCTCGACTGCTACTGAAATTCTGTCCCGGTATCAGGGGGGGGGGGGGGGAGTACCATATCTGGCGGGGGGGGGGCACGGAATGTGGGGGCAAAACCAGCGAGTTATAAGAATAAATCATAAATAATTTAAAACAAAATATAAAATATTGCAATGTACATTATGTTAACCCTGATCACGTGTGTAGCCGTTTCTACATACATACAATAAAAAGTAAAGGGATTGAATTCAATAGGGGTTTTGCACATATAGGCTAAACCGGTCCAAGAGAAATGAGCAGCACATTTGCTACATTGGCATATGTATTGATCCAAATAATTGTGAATATGTAAGTAATTTTAACTCACTGGAAGTTGTGGGTCGCGGTAGCGAGCCAAAACTTCAAGTGAGTGAAATTTTAAATTCTATAACTTTATTGCACATTAGAGGTTAATAATACCCATATATTTTTTTATTAATTAAGCTAATCATAATAATGTTAATTTAATTTTATTATAGTATTATTATTTTAATATTACACCGCTGATATATTTTCATATAAACCACGGAGACCAAAGGTTTTTTTTAATTTGAAATCACCATAAATATCTTAGTTACATCATTCCGCTTCATTTGAATACCTATTATTGCCATTATACTTATTTTACTCTGTCGTTGCAGTGATCGACTTTAGACGTTAGAATCTTGCGTCTATAGACGCCAGAATCCGAGTTTAAAGTCGTTCCCCGCACTGAAAGGGTTAAATGATTAAGCTTTTTTTATACGACAGCATGGCGCTATGTCTCAAGTTCGAATCCAAGCATCCATGAAAAATCGTTATCAAATATTTATCACCTTATTCATAGCTATTTTTGTCATATTCT
The DNA here is from genome assembly GCA_964017125.1 of Flabesymbios commensalis. NCBI lineage: Eukaryota > Metazoa > Annelida > Polychaeta > Terebellida > Flabelligeridae > Flabesymbios > Flabesymbios commensalis. Next base: position 3,010,320 of record OZ024916.1, read on the forward strand.
CCTTGCGTTTTTGCCAGGTGTTAAACAACCCGTAGTTTCGGTCGCATTGATATCATCATCGAATTTTTGAACGACGCTTATTTTCGAACGAATTTCTAGAAAATATCTGGCTGTTGATTTTGACCCGGCAGTCGGAGTCTATCTGTAGCCAATTAAGGGTTGTGTCAGCCAGTCCCGACCCGTCATTTAGTTATTATGACATAACAGGTAGATGTCAAGGCAGATCATTATTTGAATTTATTTATCAAAAATGCATCAATTTTTGTACAGAAGATTAAGCTAATTTTCATTATGTTTTAGATGATTCTGCTGAAACTAATTGTATTTCCTCGTATATTTTTATGCACATCGAATCTCATTACCACCAGAAACCGTATCACAGTTCGCATCGGCTACTCTATAGATTTGTCACCGTAAAATAAATATCCATAAATTGTTCAGAAAATAATTTTAAGGCATTTTAAAGAACTAGTGACGATATGTATGCCACTGATTTGTCCATACCGAGAATATGTCAATTATTAAGTTTAAAATTAGATTCTTGTCATGTTTATTTGCGGTAGTTGAAAATAATTCCACTGAATCTAAAAGCTAAATTATTGAGAATATGTCGCAGATTAATCGGTCGGTCGGTCGGTCGGTCGGTCGGTCGGTCGGTCGGTCGGTCGGTCGGTCGGTCGGTCGGTCGGTCGGTCGGTCGATCGATCGGTCGGTCGGTCGGTCGGTCGGTCGGTCGGTCGGTCGGTCGGATCCCAACATCACAGGTAACTTGATGAATGTACACCCGACCAGTTAACCCTATGAAGCCCCTTCCGTGATGAGATAACAGTCAGTTATATTCCCCAGAGAGCAATCAGTGAACTCAGAATGACATTAAAACATATGACATAATATTCTGATGTACTGGTAATTATGTTACCATTATCAGGCGCCATGATTCTGACGTTCTAAGGAAAACAGCAGTAACTGCTTATTGGAAAGTAAGCAGTTACTGCTGATTCTAGTACATAATGATTGTAAAATATAGAATGCTTTGACCTGATGACACCTCAAGCATGAGGCGTTGGTACATCGTCGATCCGAGTCTGATAAAAGGTTTATTTAAAGGTGATCTATCACTCCTTATATAGTATGAATAAATTTGTGACAAATAAATCAAAGTTGCCACAAGATGGGGCACAAGTGTTTCCTTATATGGAGTGATTGGCTAACATGTGACCCTCTCAGAGGGTCACATGATAGCCAATCACCTCATATATGGACATAATTATTCATGCCATATAAGCGGTGATAGATCACCTTTAAAAAACAAGATCCCAGCAATACAAACAAAATTTAGATTTTGCCAAATGTGTTAAATTCAATCCCCATAGAGGGCTGAGCTATTCAGTTAATATTTTCATTCACTTGAAACTGTATGCGATACCCAGCTTCAAGTGACTAAAAATAAAATTTAAGTCTCAACAATTTCAGTATTTAAATATCCACGACATATTTTACTTTGCATAAATGGTCTTACAGGAGCTCATAAAAACACAGAATGTCTACTATAGTAGACATCGGTGCTTTAGGGGTTAATACACAGAATGTCTACTGTAGTCTACATCAGTGTTCTGGTGGTTAAGAAAACATACTGTCAACTGTATAATAGTCCACATCAGTGTTCTGGGGGTTAAAAAACATACTGTCAACTGTATAATAGTCCACATCAGTGTTCTGGTGGTTAAGAAAACATACTGTCAACTGTATAATAGTCCACATCAGGGGTCAAGGGGTTTAAAAAACATACTGTCAACTGTATAATAGTCGACATCAGTGTTCTGGGGTTTAAAAAACATACTGTCAACTGTATAATAGTCGACATCAGTGTTCTGGGGTTTAAAAAACATACTGTCAACTGTATAATAGTCGACATCAGTACTCAAGGGGTTAAAAAACATACTGTCAACTGTATAATAGTCGACATCAGGGGTCAAGGGGTTAAAAAAACATACTGTCAACTGTATAATAGTCGACATCAGTGTTCTGGGGTTTAAAAAACATACTGTCAACAGTATAATAGTCGACATCAGTACTCAAGGGGTTAAAAAAACATACTGTCAACTGTATAATAGTCGACATCAGTGTTCTGGGGTTTAAAAAACATACTGTCAACAGTATAATAGTCGACATCAGTACTCAAGGGGTTAAAAAAACATACTGTCAACTGTATAATAGTCGACATCAGTGTTCTGGGGTTTAAAAAACATACTGTCAACTGTATAATAGTCGACATCAGTGTTCTGGGGTTTAAAAAACATACTGTCAACTGTATAATAGTCGACATCAGTACTCAAGGGGTTAAAAAACATACTGTCAACTGTATAATAGTCGACATCAGGGGTCAAGGGGTTAAAAAAACATACTGTCAACTGTATAATAGTCGACATCAGGGGTCAAGGGGTTAAAAAAACATACTGTCAACTGTATAATAGTCGACATCAGTGTCAAGGGGTAAAAAAACATACTGTCAACTGTATAATAGTCGACATCAGTGTCAAGGGGTAAAAAAACATACTGTCAACTGTATAATAGTCGACATCAGGGGTCAAGGGGTTAAAAAACATACTGTCAACTGTATAATAGTCGACATCAGTGTCAAGGGGTAAAAAAACATACTGTCAACTGTATAATAGTCGACATCAGGGGTCAAGGGGTTAAAAAAACATACTGTCAACTGTATAATAGTCGACATCAGTGTTCTGGGGTTTAAAAAAACATACTGTCAACTGTATAATAGTCCACATCAGTGTTCTGGGGGTTAAAAAAAACATACTGTTAACTGTATAATAGTCCACATCAGTGGCCTGGGGGTTAAAAAAACATACTGTTAACTGTATAATAGTCGACATCAGTGTTCCGGGGGTTAAAAAAACATACTGTCAACTGTATAATAGTCGACATTAGTGTCAACGGGTTAAAAAAACATACTGTCAACTGTATAATAGTCGACATCAGTGTTCCGGGGGTTAAGAAAACATACTGTTAACTGTATAATAGTCCACATCAGTGTTCTGGGGGTTAAAAAACATACTGTCAACTGTATAATAGTCCACATCAGTGGCCTGGGGGTTAAAAAAACATACTGTTAACTGTATAATAGTCGACATCAGTGTTCCGGGGGTTAAAAAACATACTGTCAACTGTATAATAGTCCACATCAGTGTTCTGAGGGTTAAAAAAACATACTGTCAACTGTATAATAGTCGACATCAGTGTTCTGGGGGTTAAAAAAACATACTGTCAACTGTATAATAGTCGACATCAGTGTTCTGGGGATTAAGAAAACATACTGTCAACTGTATAATAGTCGACATCAGTGTTCTGGGGATTAAGAAAACATACTGTCAACTGTATAATAGTCCACATCAGTGGCCTGGAGGTTAAAAAAACATACTGTTAACTGTATAATAGTCGACATCAGTACTCAAGGGGTTAAATAAATAGTAGTTTGTAAAATTTACATGTGCAGATTTAATCCTTAATACGCTGAATTAATTTTGTATAAATCATGTAGATCAAAGGGTCTTAACCCTTTAACCGCCAAATTATCCAATCTGAATTTTCACCCACTTGAAGTTGTGTCTCGCAGACGCGATCCACAACTTCAAGTGAGTGAAAATTATTCAGATTGACAAAATGGAGGTCAACTGTTTTCAAATATTGCTGATTGATGACACATTTTATCTTTAACATGTTTAAAAGGTGGTACTTAATGTGCTAATAAAAAATAAAAACCCCAATATATGCGACACCAGCGGTTAAAGGGTTAATGAATTTGAAATCATCAGAAATGTCTTAGTTAGCTTCTTCTGATTCATTTGAATACCTATGTTATGGGTCTACGGCCATTAGAAATATTTTTACTCTTACAGAGCGCGGATCGACTTTATTCGTCAAAATCTGACGTCTAGAGACGTCAGATTTTGACGACTAAAGTGGATCCCCGCGCTGTAAGGGTTAAATAGATAAAGTATACACCATAACAACTTAGCAGTTTCTACTGTAGTCGATATCAATGGTCCAGGGGGTTAAAACACAGAATGTCTACTGTAATGAACATCAGGGCAAAAAGTAGTTTCTACTGTAGTCGATATCAATGTCCCAGGGGGTTACACCACAGAATGTCTACTGTAATGAACTATCAGTGCTCTGAGTAGTTTCTACTGTAGTCGATATCAATGTCCCAGGGGGTTACAACACAGAATGTCTACTGTAATGAACATCAGTGCTCTGAGTAGTTTCTACTGTAGTCGATATCAATGTCCCAGGGGGTTACACCACAGAATGTTTACTGTAATGAACATCAGTGCTCTGAGTAGTTTCTACTGTAGTCGATATCAATGTTCCAGGGGGTCAAACCACAGAATGTCTACTGTAATGAACATCAGTGCTCTGAGTAGTTTTTACTGTAGTCGATATCAATGTCCCAGGGGGTTACACCACAGAATGTTTACTGTAATGAACATCAGTGCTCTGAGTAGTTTCTACTGTAGTCGATATCAATGTCCCAGGGGGTTAAAACACAGAATGTCTACTGTTATGAACATCAGTGCTCTGAGCAGCTTCTACTGTAGTCGATATCAATGTTCCAGGGGGTTAAAACACAGAATTTCTACTGTTATGAACATCAGTGCTCTGAGCAGTTTCTACTGTAGTCGATATCAATGTTCCAGGGGGTTAAAACACAGAATGTCTACTGTTATGAACATCAGTGCTCTGAGTAGCTTTTACTGTAGTCGATATCAATGTTCCAGGGGGTTAAGCCACAGAATGTCTACTGTAATGAACATCAGTGCTCTGAGCAGTTTCTACTGTAGTCGATATCAATGTTCCAGGGGGTTAAACCACAGAATGTCTACTGTAATGAACATCAGTGCTCTGAGCAGCTTTTACTGTAGTCGATATCAATGTTCCAGGGGGTTAAAACACAGAATGTCTACTGTTATGAACATCAGTGCTCTGAGCAGCTTCTACTGTAGTCGATATCAATGTTCCAGGGGGTTAAAACACAGAATTTCTACTGTTATGAACATCAGTGCTCTGAGCAGTTCCTACTGTAGTCGATATCAATGTCCCAGGGGGTTAAACCACAGAATGTCTACTGTAATGAACATCAGTGCTCTTGGAGTTAATCAAATAAGGATTAATACTGAAAATTATATGTGCAGATTTAAATGGATAAAACAAACACCAGATGAAAAAAATAGCAGAGAAAGGGGTAATACCAGAAGGAGGACTTAGCCGGCAAAGGGTTAAAGATCTTCAGTAATCACTCCACACCTGACCCGACCTCACCTTTGACCTGACCTTTGACACGATCATCACATAACATTATATTACATAGCATGTGACGTCATCTCATGAATAATTCACGACCTTAATGACTGCAATTATCCTGCCATTTAACAGTTTAAGTCTGAGCGCTAAGCCTGGCTACAGTCGTTTTTAGTCTGTTTTTAGTTCGTTTTAGGAGCCGATTTAACCCTTTATGTCCTCACGATGCTTCAAAGCATCATTTTGCATCCCTGAGAACAGACCTAATTTTCCTACAACCAAGGTTTTTAGAATGAATATTTCCATGAAACTGGTTGATAAATTCATGGTAATTCTCCTCACTTTTTCACCCACCTAAAGTCATCTTTATCCACTGCAAGTTGAGAATTGCGACAGCAATTCGCGGCTCGTACTGGATGAAGATGACGATGGTAAATTCAGGCTTAAAAGGGTAAGATTAAATCACTGTTATTGGGAACGAAGTGTCAGTTTAAACATAAATATTTGAAAATGTTTGATCTCAAATTAAAGAAATATGAGAAATTTTCACCCAATTGAAGATGTGGATCGCGGTAGCGAGACACAACTTTAAGTGGGTGAAAATTAAATTTGTATGATATAGCGCTTAAAGGGTGAATTAAAAATTGAAGACACTTTTTCAGATAAAGTCACACTCTCATATGGAGTTCAACAGGGCTCTGTGATAGGACCAGTGCTTTTTACTTTAGGAGTGGCTAATCGTACGCAAAGTTATAATAGGAGTCAATGGGAGCCCGTCATAAACCACCACTTTTATGCCGATGATACTCAAATTTACATGTCTTTATCAGTTTCAAACGCGAAGGAATCTCTTGAGAAGCTGCAACAGTGTTTAATGGGTGTGTCGGCCTAGATGACAGGATCTAAGCTGAAGCTTAATCCTAGCAAGACAGAATTTCTTCTTATTGAGACCAAACTTCAGCGAGAAAAAATCTTGAATAATTTCCCATGCTCACTTCTAGGTCAAGACACAAATCAATCTCCATCAGCTAAAAATCTCAATCAATCAATCAATCAATCAATCAATCAATCAATCAATCAATCAATCAATCAATCAATCAATCAATCAATCAATCAATCAATCAATCAATCAATCAATCAATCAATCAATCAATCAATCAATCAATCAATCAATCAATAAAACTTCTATAGCGCCTTTATCCTCAGCGAACCGAGTTCAGAGGTGCACAAATCCTTAGCGTGATCATGTGTCATAATCGAGGCCAAAGCAGGCTTGTCATCAGGGAGCCGGGCTGCTGAGGGACTAGGGTGGAAAAGCCAGGTCAAATAGGTGGAATTTAGGTAATTTCCGGAATGTTAAGATTGTTTTGGCATTACGTATTGGCACAGGCAGGGCGTTCCATAAGGCTGGACCAGATATAGAGAAAGCTCTTGACCCAGTCTTTATACGAGGAACAACAAATCTATTCGAATTAGTGGAGCGTAGATATTTTGAGCATTTCGGCCGAACAAGTGATTCAGCCAGATATGCAGGTTGGTTTTCTTTTAGGGTTCGGAAAGTTATTGCGCATATTTTAAAATGAATGCGAAACTTGACAGGAAACCAATGTAATCGTTTTAGAATTGGAACGGAACGACTAAATCGTGGGGCCTTGGTTACCACTCTTGCAAGGCAGTTTTGAACGCGTTGTAATCTAGCGATATCCTTTTCTGGCATATTGTGAAAAAGTGAGTTACAATAATCTAACATTATTATTATGATGATTATGAGGACTTACTCAGATTAACTTAGCATTTCCAGCAAACACGACACGTTGGCCCAATATTGCTTTAATGTTGGGCTTTTGCTGGGTATAGACATTCAAATATCATCAATGGTATTAGTATAACACAAGAGTAGAGCAAAGTCCCGACTTCAGGCTTCATTCTGTCGCGATATTGCCATGATTGTGCAGAAAGCGACGTAAAGCAATATTCACTCACTTATTAGTACTAGTAAATCTTCTTTACGTCACTTTTCGGCACAAATGGTCTTTCAAGTCACTCTTTAGTATAACCAAGAAGTATATATATAAAGTTATTGGTATAATACCGTAGATAATATTTATAAATATTATCCATCATCAGAAAAAAATGTTAATTATCCTCAACTCTGTTGATGTAATCTTTGTTGTTTATTTGTAACAAAAATAAAATATTCATTCTAATTGAGCCAGTATAGCAAAATCAAAATTGTCATTCTGACATAGCCAATGAGTCTAATTTATAGTCATTTCAACAATTCCAGTCTCTCCAGTCACTCGATCGCTCCTTTATTTATTACTTCGTTGAGTAAAGAGGCAATATATGTCTTCTTTATTTGCCACCCACATGAAAAGTCGTGGAGACAGCCAGGACACAACGCTCAACAAAATGTGGTTTAATGTTGCCCAACATTAAGCCAACATTAAATTCAAGTCGTGTATTAGACCTGGACCAACATGACTGAAATGAAGGATTCAGCCACAAATTGCACAAATACAAAAAAAGGACGACTTCATTTGGACGCTCAAAACTAAGACTTGGCCGCGATTAATCAGGTCGAAAATAGGCTTATAAGAATCAGTAACATCTCACCAACATTTACACAAGCTCAGCACATGTTCCATAGATTAGCTAACATGATGTTGGCATTTTTCAAACCTTAGGGTCGGGATCGCCCTAAGTCACAGCCAAGTTGAAAAAAAAACGTTAATTCCCCGATAAAACGTATTCATCAATCCACAGCCCGCACGTCCACCGCATGGGGCTGTCCCTGGCTGATGTTGGTCGTGTCGTCATTAGGGTGTCACCCATCAAGAAGACTCACCCTTCTCAGAACTAGTGATACCACCTACCGACTGCCATACAAACTAGACTACCCCCACCCACGGAGATAGTAGAGATAATGAAGCCTCCCGCCACACGTCTTTGTCAGATAATGTAGGCTCCCTCCGCTCTCATCTTACACCCGAGTAACTCACCTCAAGTTTACTAGTTTTATCCGCGATGTTTCTCGTGTTTTTTCAACCCATTAAGCGCTGAAGTATTTTTATATAAACCTAGAGACCTAAGGTTTTTTTTTTATTTTGAAAACTTATATGTCTTAGTCAGCTCTTTCTGCTTCATTTGAATACCTCTGATATGGTTCCACGACCAATATACATATGTACTCCTTCAGTGCGAGGATCGATTTTAGACGTCAGAGTAAAGTCGTCAGATTCTGACGTCTAAAGTTGATCTCAGCGCTGTAAGGGTTATAACCCTTAACCCTTAAGTCGTTTTTAATCTGTTTTATCAGCCGATTAAAACACTGTTATTGGGAACGGGATGAAATGAGTGTATAAACATCAAAATTTACAAATGTTTGGTCTCAAATTAAACAAATATGAGTAATTTTAGCCCATTTAAAGTTGTAATACCAAGACACAACTTACAAATGTGGATAAATGTAATTTTCTAATCTAGCGTTTTAAGGGTTAACCCTTCCAGTGCTGAAATGTACTGAAATATAGACATCAAAGGGTTATTTTCTTTAAAAATGTCATAAATGTTTTAGTTATCTTTTTCCGCTTCATTTGAATACATATTTTTGAGGTCTACGGCTGTTTATATATTTTTAATTATTTCAGCTTGGGGATCGACTTTTTACGTCAAAAGTCGATCCTCATACTGAAAATGTTACCGGATAAAACACCTAGCTAATAGACTTTTTACTTGGGTTCCGCGTCTTAGTCTGGTGCCGAGTGACGACCCAGTTTTGTTGTCACGTTTTTCTAAAGTTTAAGATATCGTGAGAATATGACGTGGTTTGGCTGTTTTTTGCCGAGGCCACTGTGCACGTTTGTAATAAAGAAGCCCACATGACGTGTTTAGTACTAAGTAGCTCAGAAACGCCTCTTTAATACCCCCACCCCCCCCCCCCCCCCGCCTACGGGTCCTTAAAACTAAAACTCATCCGTCGATATAGTTTATGTTCTCCGCTGTCGATCTTGATAGTCATGTTGATCGAAGCTGATACATAGTGTTGTAAATTGTATTCTAATCTGAATTTGGGTATAATTTGGGTATTTATACTACTCTGCAAAAACAAAATGGAGTATCTGCTTACTTTACAAGTAAGTAGATCCTGCTTTTTGCCTTTGCACGGCAGTATAAACATATCGCATTCTTTTGGAGTTATAGGGTTCTATCTGCTACTCTAATGAGTGGCAGATATGTTCTTATGATCTTATCTTGTATCTGCCATGTCATCGGGAAGAGCAACCGTCAAAACCTGCTATGCTAATGAGGTCTGCATCTCATTATGACGTCATACTCTGCGTATCTCCAGTGACACCTGTTGGCGAAGTCATCACTTTCTGGGACAGGTCATGACACCATAGCCCACCTTTTACACCCTCCGTGCGTTATTGGCCGAGTTGGGGACTAATTGTCACAATATTAATTTTATCTTGTCACATTTTCCATAGTAATGAGACACGAAGCGCTATGTTAGATAAATAACCCTTAGAGCGCTAGGAGCGATTACAGTCGTTTATGATCTGTTTTATTAGCCGTTTAACCCTTTAAGCCCTCATGATGCATAAAAGCATCATTTTACATCCCTAAAAACCGCGCAAATTTTCTTACGACTAGGGGTTTTCGAAAGAAAATTTCTATGAGACTGTTTTACAATACATGACAATTTTTGTTAATTTGTCACCCTATTCAAGTCATCTTCATCCACTATTAGTCGAGAATTGCGGCAACAATTCGCGGCTTGTAGTGGATGAAGATGACAATGGTAAATTCAGGCCTGAAAGGGTTAAATCGCAGTTATTGGAAACGAAATGTGTGTTGAAACATCACTACTTTTCAATTTTTGTCCCAAATTAAACAGATATGAGTAATTTTCACTCATTTGAAGTTGAGGTAGCGAGACACAACTTCAAGTGGTGAATATTTAAATTATTTAATTTAGCTCTTTAAGGGTTACTTTCTTTACCCACATCAAGCTGTGCGATCCACAACTTCAGGTGCGTAGAAATATTTTCGCTCGTTATATTTCTTTTAAAATATAATTTTTCGTCATTTGAAGCTGGAATTGTGTTAGCAATGCCCAGCTTCAAATGACGAAAAATATAAACTAACAATCTTGGAGAGAGTAACAATTCGGCGACAGAAGTAAAGGTTAAATGATGAGGATGGTATTATTATTAGTTAACAAAAAGTATGAGAAGCAAAATAATAATGAAAAACGTGACAGCTCGACAATGGGTACCCAAGAATAAAAATTAATTAACGTACTGGTACTAGATTTCCGAGAAAAAAATATATACTGGTGACTGTAGATAGTAAACCTATAATGACCATAGAAGTCATTATAATAATCTACAATCACCATGTACATTTAAAAAAAATATTAAATAAGGAATGCGCATATATAGTTTGGTGTGAACTGTAGTATTCATGTTACATCTATTATCGCCCATTTGTCTTAGGTTCCAATCTTGAATGTAAACTAGACATCACATCATCGAAACGTCGGCACACAATCAAATCAGCATTGTGTCAATATGAATGAGTAAGCTGATAACAGTACAACCATTTCTTCCCTTCGCCCGGCAGATAGTATGATGCCGACACGGACATCTGTGTATTGTTCGCGAACAAAGCGCGCGTGCGAAGTGTCCGCGCGGCGATAGCGAGGCTATCACCTAGCCACCCTAAAAGGCTGTAATAATAACCCTATAGGTGCTAGAGCAGTTTTTATTAGACGAAAAATCACAATTCTGGGTATGGACTGCGGAATATTACGACAACGGCATCTCAAGAGGTGGTTGAACCAGAGAATGATTTGACCTGAACAATCCCGCAAAATAATAATTAAACAATGTCCATTGGATTGGACTAGATGCTCAAATTGTTTGGAAGAAAACTTTTCGAGTGAAAATTACCATTGTTGTCCGACCCTTCGTTTATGGTAGGATAAGTTTACCACCAATCTGTCGGCTCAGTATACAAGCCGAAAATTTTATCCAAAAGTATCCCATTATTCACGTGAGGAAGTTTTTTCCACTATGAAATCATATCAAAAATTAATTACATTGATCACTGGCAAAATAATTGGGAAATGTCAATGTGCAATGCCGTAATCAGAAATAAATGCTTATCACCACATACAGTAAACTATGATTCTTTGAATAAATAACACAAAATTGTAAGTTTTTTCACAAATATATGTACCAGTATACATCCACATTTGAATTACCTTTCTTGGGTTTGTAATAAACAGAGGTTATTACATTACCTTTCACCATTTCTACTATAGCACATATAGGGTTAATTGGCATATGAACGTTAACTGGGGAGGAACATCTACCAATGAACAGAAAGGGTTAACCCTTTCAGCGCAGGGATGGACTTTAGACGTCATATTATGACGTCATATATGATGACTTCAAATTGAAAGTACCCTTTGGTTTCCATGGTTTATACAAAGTTATAAGTGGTAATCTCCTAAGCACACAGAGGGTTAATGGTCACGTGAGTGTTATCTAGGGAGGCGCATCTGAGGTAAGTGTGGGGTGAACTCTCCCCATGACGTCACCGTGACGTCACCGTGACGTCACACGTGTGAGTCGTAGGCAGTTTCCTCATGTCACGTCAGACGTCAACCCTCCACCTGCTGAATTGTGTTCTGTATTTTAATTTGAAACAGGAATTGCTAACGAAATTTCAGCTTTTCTAAATGAAGACAAGCTGATATAAACTGATAAACTTCCAACTCTGGTTGGGTGCTAAAATTAAAATTGCTACTAACAATGTGAATGTTCTGTATGCATAACTAATTAATATAACTACTTATAACAAAAGGTTCTTGAAGGTTCTTTTCCATACAGTGATATAGAGAAATGTTCATATACATATCTTGTATGTATATGCACATTTCTCTATATCACAATATGGAAAAGAACCTTCAAGAATCTTTTGTGTGAGGATATTATTACATTCAATCAATTTCAGTCCCATTTTAGTCGGTTTGAAATATGAATACGTTTATCTATGGTCCTAGCAGCACAAGGGTTAACGTCCTAATCGGTTCTCGACTGAGGAGATAGCGGCTTACGCACCTGTAATGGGAGGAGTTAACAGGTTTTGGCGACCTGTTGTGACATCTTGTCAGAGAAGGTGCCTGATAGGAGGGACTTACGTAATAAAGACGTAACACCACAAAACTCTCACCCAGTGAGTAGATGAGACTGAAAGAGTGGGTGAGTACCCTAGCAAACACAATACGTTGACCCAATGTTGTGTTAATGTTGGGCCAGCGTCGACAACGGTGGGCCAGCATTAACCCTTTGACTTCCAGGCCGAAGTGCATGCCAGGATCCAGATATACTGGTGTAGGAGTTCTATTTTTCGTCATTTAAAGCTGGAATTGCTAACGCAATTTCCAGCTTCAAATGACGAAAAATACATAAATGTAGTATATATTTGCGAAAATTTGTGTCATTTTATGGTTACGTTCATTGACGAATGACGACGGAAATTTCCGTCATGTATGGTAGTGAAAAGGTTAACAACATTGGGTCAACGTATTGTGTTTGCTGAGTGAGTGAAAATTGCATTACGTCGCTCCCTGCACAATCATAGAAATATCGCGACAAAAGGAAGCCCGTCTTCTGGACTATATCCTACTCTTATCAAATAATTTTAGGGTTTTTGTAAGATGCAAAGTACCAGAGACTGCACTGCACACTCCAGGCATTTGAACGGCTTGGGAGCACTGTATATGCACAACTCCGATGACAAGCGCTTCTCCCGGTCGGGATTAGAACCCAGTACCTCTGAGTTTCGAACCACAACCGGATCGAATGGACGGTAATTCTGAGATATCAAACATCCGACTAAGCCGGGATTCGAAACCCAATGTAGCGCAGATTTTTCAGTAAATTCTCAGCCGGTTTTGATAAAATTTAGCAAAATACGTGGTACAGCTAGTTGAAGATTCTGTCCTCAGTGGTGGCTCATTCGGCTGAGATTTGGAGTCATAATAAGCGGTGGATTATTCGGCCAGGATTTGGAGTCATATTATTTTCAGGTTCATTTATTGAATCAAAACAGTCATTCATTATCAGGTTATGCAGTGTAAATATACAGTTTTGGTCAGGCGACCTCCATTGTCGGCAATTAAAGTCACATAAACACATCAAAAAAAACTGGACCAGGAAAATCTCATGAAGATTGTTAAAAACCAGACGACAGTTTCCTCAGGATTCAAAATTCAAAACAAGGCAGAGACTTCCCACAATGCTACCCTGCAAAGAAATAAGGCAGTATCTGCTTACTTTACAAGTAAGCAGATACTGCATTCTGCATTTGCAGGGAAGAATATTAAATAATTATTAGTAGACAGGTAGAACATACTTTGTTTCTTAATCCTTTCAGTTCGGGGACACAGAGTTTAGACGTCAAAATCTGATGTCTATATAGACGTCGGGATCTGACGTCTATAGACCTCAAATTCCGACGTCTATAAGAATAAGATTTTGACGTCTGAAGCCGGTACCCGAACTGTGGGGGTTAAATATACCCCTCCTCCGCAATGAAAGAGTGTATGTACCTTCTCCACATAACAGGAGGGTACATTGAAAAACACAATTTGTATTTGTAAATAAGCCAATAAAGGCGAATAAAAAAAAGTAATGAAGCAAAGCATGTGATTTATCAATATGTTTACCTGTTAGTTTGCATTTTTATCCTCAATGCTGCGGTTTGTGAGAGGTTTGCGTGCATAATAGGCCTGAAAACACACACATACATCATATAATTAAAACACTGTATCACTAAATAAAACTGACATAATGCACAACAACCCAATGATGCTTTATTGTTGGGCCAACCATTTAGCAATGTTGGTTGGGCTTATCGACTTTGGTGTCATAATAATGCCAAGAAAGGTAAAACAATAGAACCAGTTCAGTGTTATATGGGATGATAACAAAATAAACGATTCAAAGATAATATATACACGTATACAAGACAGGTATTATTAGGCATGGAGGGGGGTACATGATTAAATGATTGGCCAACATCTATGGTAATGGCCATTCAACAAACATTAACATTTTCAGTGCGGAGATCGCCTTTAGATGTCATAATCTGACGTCCATGGACGTCAGATTATGACGTCTAAAGGCGATCTCCGCACTGAAAATGTTATGATAGAGGAAGTGTGTTACATTTGAAAAAAAGATCACATGGCGTTAGTTTCAATTTAATATTGTGAAATGATTTTTCACGTTCCAGGTGGAACTTTTAAAATTCTATTTGGACTGTAGACAATATAATGGCCGTAGACCCATAACATAGGTATTCAAATGAAGCAGAAAGAGTCAAGACATTCATTTGTTCTCTTGGTTATAAAAAATATTCCAGCGATTAAAGGTTTAGGCCAATATATAGTGTTTGTTGGATAGCTTACATGGCTGGTTAAATGTCGGACCACCATCTGCGATGCTGGCCCAACATTCAGCCAGCATTAGGCCAGCGTTTCCTGATTGCCGTCAGATGACCAGCGGGACATTTCTCCGGGGAGTTCGAGACGCCCCCTTAGTTTGCCAATTAAGTTTAATTAAATGTCAGACCTGTCTAATTAGCGCAGGCACATTCTGTGTCTGTGTGGTGGTGTGTGGTGAGTGACCTAAGTGACCGTGCCCATGGCGACATAAACCATCTAGTCACCAGATGCTTAAAAAGAATATTATCCCAGCTTTCTCTTCGTTCCATTATACAAGGTTTAAAATACACCTGTGACGTCAGTCTATTGTCCAAACAGTAGATTCGGATCTACGAATCTAAAGATATTTATAATACTGACCAGGTCGGGCACAATATACGGGTTTAACCGCGAAGCTGCATGGCTAATATAGTTTCTGGTTTACCATACTGACAAAATTAACGAAATTGCGTTTTTCTATATAAAATTTAGGAACTCATGTACTTATTTCGTGTATTTTAAGTCGAAGAAAGAGCTCAATTACAATAGATTCGTAGATCCGAATATACTCGGCGCCTCGCGCCTCGTACATTCAGATCTATGAATCTATCAAATTTCGTCCTTTCTCCTTCACAAAATGCTCTTAACTTTTGATGAGATGGAAATCATAAAAGTAAATTTTTGTGTATGTTTTTGATTTCCAGTAGAGCCAATGGGAATTAAAAAAGTTAACCCTCACAGCGCGGGGATCGACTTTAGTCGTCAGAATCTGACGTCTGTAGACGTCAGATTCTGACGTCTAAAGTTAATCCACGCACTGTAAGAATAAACATAATTCTAATGGCCGTAGACACATAACATAGTTATTCAAATGAATCAGAAAGAGCCAACTAAGACGACTATAGTCTTTTTTAATCTGTTTTATTAACATATTAAATCACTAATAATATTAGGAATGAAACGTGTCTTTAAATATTTTGTCTTAAATTAAACATATATGATTAATTTCCACCTACTTGGGGTTATGGGTCGCGGTAGCGAGACAATATAACTCCAACTGGGTAGAAAAGTAAATTATTTAACTTACCGCTTTAACATGTTTAGGGTTATATAGCAGACTGTTGAAATGTTCGTCAGAGTTTTTCATATATCTTAAGTTGGAATTTCTAGCAAATTTCAGTTTCAAATGGATAAAAATCACTTACATTTGGAAAAATAGACATTTTTACAATTGATTAGCTGAGAGCATCTATCACAAAATATGTTATCGAATACAGTGTGATTTTATTTGCTTTAAAATGGTCCTGTGAACTGGTTGTTATTATTTTTCATGATTTCAAGCTGGAGTTGTTAAAGCAATTTTCAGCTTCAAATGACGAAACAGGCTCCTATTTGGACAAAATCTTTTACAAATTGAATTTTTTTAACTACTGAACATTCATCAGAAAAGTATGTTATCAGTTTCAATGTATTTTATTTATACCTATATATATAAACTATATATATATATTATATTATACCTATACGGGTTCAAACACGTTTCAAACTAATAAAAGACAATTGGTATTGTATATTATTCGGCCCTAGCATCACAGGGGTTGTTAATATTGTATTTTATGCGGTCCTAGCAGCACAAGGGTTGTTAATATTGCATATTATCCGGCCCTAGCAGTACAAGGGTTGTTGATATTGTATATTATCCGGCCCTAGCAGCACAAGGGTTGTTGATATTGTATATTATACGGTCTTAGCATCACAATGGTTCACAAGAAGAGAATCACGGCAGATTGTTCTGACCCCTATGATCTACACGTCCCTGTCATCAACCTCCGGGATGTAAAACACCTTATAAGCCCAAGAACCCAATAACGACCTGCTTAGCAAGCACGAGATGTTGATCCAATATTGTTTTATTGCCGGGCAGTTGTCTGCCCGGCAATAAAACAATATTGAGTCAACGTCTCGTTGACCAAGTAAGAAGATCAAGAATAATACATTTATTGGAAAAAAGATACAATAGATTGGAGATCCTCGCAAAAATTTACATAAATCGCTGTCGCGATATGGCCACCCTCAAATTAGTACACCATTGTAAGTATAAATAATTTTGTGGCATACCGGTATACATTTTAAAGCTGCACTAGAAAAATACACGACATAGATATAAGAAAAAAACAATAAGCACATTAATATTGTTAATGTATATCAAGTTTAAAGACAGCCAAACAAAAAAGCTAAATTCAGATAAAAAATATATATTGAGGTTAACGAATTATGATAATTAGAGAATAGCAAAATAAGTAGAATAGAGTATATAAATGCAAATACAGTGACCAGTCGATGATTGTATGCGTACTCTAAAATTGAATTGCTTAAATTTAAAATATATTAAGAAGTAAGGAGTTACTGCTTGATTAACACGGCAGATGAAATAAAATAAATTAAATATAATAGAAATAACTTTTTGGGGGATATGAGAATATCACAGTACGATGTGGGATGGCTTACATTTTAAGATTGATTCCATGATCGCTTTATATTCAAATTGACCTTCAGAGAGATTAATATCAGCTGCGGTCATCTGATATTTGGAGGCAAATGCCAATTTAATAGCTCAGTTAATTTGAATCATATATATGACTCGGTATACAGTAACTAAGCATAATAAGATAATCCACTAAAAATCCTAAATTATGTTATTAAATTATTAAAGTTTGCAGCTGGGCTTGAATTTAGCGATCAGCGGGATGTCGCAACTTGGTTTTGCTTCTTAGTTCCATTTTTATAAATAAAAGTGGGACCTCGGCCCACACAGCCATTTGCACCAACATCAGAGGTCTGATATTTTTAAAATATGTTTTTAATCGAGCCTGAATTTACCATTGTCATCACTGGAAGTGGGTGATAAATTCCTATGTATTCGTAAAACAGTTTCATCAAAATTTGCCTTTTAAAACCCGTACTTGCAGGAAAATAAATTTTGTTTTCAATAATGTAAAATGATGCTTTAATGCATCGTGAGGGTTTGAAGGGTCAATTATAAACAACAGCTCATGAGAAGGCTGTCGAATCCCGGAACTAAACTGGAACACAGTGATCTACTGTTGGATTAACGTTGGGCCACCGTCTGCTACGCTGACCCAACAGACAGACAGACAGATATTTTATTGACAGAAAGAAAGTCAATCCAGACTTATTTGTCATAGAAATAGAGATATGTACATGTATATACAACATTGTTAATTTGTTAAAATCATATGACAATATACATAGTATGACATACATAACTAAAATCATGTTAACTGGCATTGCCATAAGAAACACTGGGTATATACTTAAAATAAGATTGGAAGTCATTGCCAGGGTAACATAAGGTCTATCATTTTGTTTCCCGCACCAAAACCAGAGATAAAATAGCTACTACGTATGACATACTAATTATATATATAGTAGCAGAAAAGACACTCTGGAAAGCGTAGAAACCTAGAATATATACAAGTGCATAATTATGCTACAGTAATTTGAGAATGTATTAAGACAATGTTACACGTCTTAATAACACGAAAATTACACGATATTTTTAAAAATCAACATTAACCCCTATTTAAGCGCCAGACAGGACTATAGTCGTTCTAAATCAATTTTATTAGTCGATAAAATGAATGACGTCGGGAATGAAATGAGTGTTTAAACATAAAGATTTGCAAATATTTAGTCTCAAATTAAGCAAATATAAATAATTTTCACCCATTTGAAGTTGTGGGTCGCGGTAGCGAGACACTACTTCAAATAGGTGGAAATTTAAATGATTTAATTGAGCGCTTTTACCTTTACATTGCGGGGTTCGACTGTAGACATCAGATTCTGACGACTAAAGTCGATCCACGCACTGTAAGAATCAACATATTTATAATGGACATAGACCCATTACATATGTATTTAAATGAAGCGAAAAGAGCTAACTAAAACATTTTTTAAGAATTTAAATTAAAAAAAACATTTGGTCCCCATGATTTTTGAAAAAAAATATTTTAGCCCTTTAAGGGTTAGAGTTAAGCCGGCATTGGTTCTAATGGGAAGTTCAAGGAAGTGGATCTGTTTAGTGGTGACAGCCTGATTTTGATGTAGCACGGCATGCTGGTGACCAGGATGGTGAATCTGATGATAGTCTTCTACTTCCCTGTCCTAAACCCAGCTAGATAGAGGAAGTAGAAGTAGTAGTAAACTATTACTTCACGTCACTTTTCGGCACAAATGTTCATTCATAAGTGATATTGTATTACGATAAAAACGTTGCAGTCAATTGATGAGATGAATGATATAGATATAGATCATATAGATAAAAGATCTATATGAAACGTTTTTTTATTGAAAATTATTCAAATAACTGTAATTTGGTCAATTGTTTTGTTTGCTCACATGTGTAGTTTTATGTACTATGAACACACTAGAGCTAATTAGCTACATTTGCTGTAATGTACTTTTCTTAAGTCAATTATTTCTATACATATATATATATATATATATTATTTTTTTAGGTGGCTTCTACGCTAGCGACCTAAAGTCTATGTAGAAGTCTCCTGGTTTTCTGCATTTTTTGTTTTTTTTGTTGTTTTGTTGTTTCTTTGTATGATGTAGAAAATCGAATAAATTTGTCTGAGTCTGATATAGAGATGATGATGTGAGGGTGAGGGAGATATGGCATGGTGGGTTATTTAGTGTTTTCCTTTGCTGGATAGATAAAGTGAGTCTGAAAATGCTGAGCCCAACCAGTGCAAAACCACATATGTACCTTCAATGGCTTTATAGGATAATATGAGCTGGTACGTGGTCTACTGCTCGCGAACAGTGGACTGGCACCAGCTGATTGCTTCTATATTTTTAAAAGAACATATCAAACACATTATTTGATTTTACAGAAATAACAGGCTTTGTGATTGTATTATATGTCATCTGCGTGGAGTCAGCATTGGTAAAGAACATATCATACACATTATTTGACTGATTTCACAGATATGACATGCTTTGTGATTGTGTATATATACATCCGCGTGGCCTTAAAACACATTTTTAAACCATCTACGGGCTAAGAAAGACTATAATAATTTTCAATTAATTTTATTAGCAGGTAAAGCCTAAATTTACCATTGTCACCATCATCCACTACACACTATCGCAATTCTCGACTTGTAGTGGATGATGATGATTTGATGTGGGTAAAAAATTAAAGAAAATTGCCATGTATTGGTAAACTAGTTACATGGAAATTTTCGTTCTAAAACCGTTGATTGTAGGAAAATTAGGTCTGTTTTCAGGGATATAAAATGATGCTTTAATGCATCGTGAGGGCTTAAAGGGTTAAAATTAAAAAAACATAGCACGTAAAAGGTTGATCTCATTTTAATTAAAATTTGAGATCCAAACATTTGCAAATCATGATTCCTAAAGACCCATTTCATTCCGAATATCAGTTATCGACTAATAAAACAGATTAAAAACGCTTACAGACGCGCCTAAAGGTTTAAGGTGCCCTGCAAATGTGAGTTGATTCTACTATTCAATAAATGTTAAATTTGGTAGAAGTTTCTATTAGATATATAGTAATGTTCTCCTATAGATACTTCATATGAAAGTGGAAATTACAATTTCCAGTTTCAAATGAAGAAATCATACTAATATCGAGTGAATATCAAATGAATCAAAACCAAATGAATACCAACATATTAACAGGATGATAATTAATGGCTTAATCCAATACACCACAATATTTTTGTCGTCATTAACACATTACTTAATTAGCACATTATCATTATTATGACGATTATTGACGTCATATTTATTAACCAGGTTGACCCAGTCTGTACCCTTGGGTAATTTAGCCAGTTGACACAGTTTGTACCCTCGGGTAATTTACTGCAGGTCGCCACCGGAAGCTGCGCTGCTCCACGTGACTCCTTCAGCCAATCACTGCCCTCGTTCCATCAGCTTATCAGGACGGGATCCATTTTCAGGAAATTAACCGGAGCACCCTTTCTGTTCCACAATCTACTTTAAATGAGCTAAACCATTTTAATTTAGGTGCATTTTGGTATTAATATAATTTAATCTATGATCGTTATGTTCGAAAATCTAAAAGAGAAATCGTATTTTTCCTTGAGTGTGTATTCTGACGTCTGAAGTCGATCCCCGCACTAAAAGAATTAAACAGTAAGGGCATAGACCCATAACATACAAAAAACGCGGAAAGAGCTAACTGAGACATTTATGTTGATTTCAAATCGAAAATAACCCTTTGGTCTCTTGGTTTATTTAAATATATTTCAGCGCTTTAAGGTTCAAGCCTAAATTTACTACTGAACATTTCATTTACTACAAGGCTAGAATTTCGGCTGCAATTCTCAACTTGTAGTAAATTAGATGACTTGAATTGGGGACAAATTAAAGAAAATCATAATGGTATTGTTAAAATGTTTCTTGAAAATGGTCATTTCAAAATCTTTAGGTTGAGAAAAATTGGCTAGTTTTTGGGAATGCAAAATATGTGATGCCCGTATCCTGGTACAGGTTTCGATATATCGTAGGCTTCGGATTGGTCGAGATGGCCATCTCGACAAATCCGAAGCCTACGATATATCGTAGCTTGTACGAAAATACAGGCCCAGATGCCTGTTATGTATGTAGAACCTTCCTCTATACAACACTGATCTTTCAATAATATACATGTATGAGTGTATGAGGGTGAAATAACTATTAGACAAAATTGAAGTAATAAGATACTGTTTGCAGTGTGAGAGTTTCTGCCTCACTTAATCGCCTTGGAGTGCAAAGAGTCGCGTGAAACACTACTACTAACCTCTTGATCACCAGAGCTGTTTTTCGTTTTGACTCATGTATGCATTTTTGACCAGTTTTGACCTTTGATCGGCAATTTTTTTAATTTAGTTTTTTACCCGCTTAAGGTTGTGTCTCGCTACCGCGATCCACAATCTAAAGAGGGTAAAAATGCCATGAATTTGTTTGAATCTAGAGCAGCCACAATTGCTTGCCACACACAAATTTCAATCTCAGAGGCAATCATTTTGTAAAGTATAAACTATTATCCAATCTATAGTACTTTGTCTATATGCTAATAACAACCAGTTACAGCTCAAACTGACACATTGCCCCCCCCCCCCCCCGCATGCACGCTATTGTATGGATAATTTTTAAATGTAGAGCTTAAATATAGAATTTCCATATTTATATTGCAATGTCAAAAAATTGATTTGTTTCTGTATCATTGAAAGCAGAATTTAAAATTACATATTTGCTAATCTGTATATATCCTGTGTACAATGATATACCCTGTATTTTATTAAATGATAAAAAATGTGATATTAATAATTAATTATAACTTATATATCGTGATTTGCGCACAAAAGGTTACGTTGCATTGATATATAAGGGGCCCCCCTTTCCCTCTACCAAATATTTTTTCTTGTCAGATCATCCATAAGACAAGTAGTTCTTTATATTGCCGCCAGAGGTGCTGGATACACGCTCGATTAGCAGCGCCCACTTTGAACATTACCTCTGAACAATATTTGCCGTCAACACGGGGCCGCGCAATTAAAAGCGGGCTTTTTCTCTTGTTATTTGCTCTGGTGTAAGGTCACAGTTATTGTCGGTCTGCGTGATGCGGTCCACTGTGTGTACCACTCCGCCGGTAATATCCTGCTGGCGACCTCTCGTGGCCGCCGGGCATACTACTGTAAAACAACCATTGTCTCAATGCTGGGTTACTGTTGGGCCAGCGTCGCAGACGGTGGGCCAACAGTAAACCAACATTGAACCTACGTCGCGTGGTTTCTGGGTATCATTTATGGTTATATATTAGGGTATCACACGTAACCCAGCAGACACAAGACGTTGAAACAATGTGGGTTTTCCGTTGGTCCACCGTCTACGAGGTTGGACCAGCGTTAAACCAACATTCATTCCACGTCTTGTATCTGCTGGGAATGAGCAAGAAAATATATATTTTTAACCACAGTATGCACGTCCTAAGTAATAATTTGTCCTTAGATAAATCAAAGCCAAATGCAGTAGCTGCTTAACCATTTCAGTGTGGAGATCGACAGTAGACGTCATAATCTGATGTCTATATACTAGTATAGTAGATCCCCGCACTGGAAGAGTAAGCTATTTATAATGATAAGCAAAAAATAACATATAAAAAACAATATTTTTAAACACAGTTTTCGCTAAGCACGTCTCATGCATGTATGAATATACCCTTTAATAAATCATAGATATGTACAAAAATTTTCACTTTCAAGCAAAGCCACGTGCAGTAACTGCGTGTACTGCAGAATCTGACGTATTTTGTCAGATTCTGACGTCTATAGTCGATCCCCGCACTGAAAGAGAAAACTATTTATAAAGGCCGTAGATCGTAACATAGGTATTCAAATGAAGCAGAAAGAGCTAACTAAGACATTTATGATGATTTAAAATTGAAAAAAAATTGGTCTGAATGGTTTATAAAATATATGAACACTTTAAGGTTTGAAGGGGATTCTGAAATAATTAATGAGGATCGTGGAGACGATGTTAGTGACACCTGCTGGGACATATTGACCTGGTATTATACAGGATGATGGTATGTCTGCATACATCCCTGCTATATGCCATGTTTAAAATAAACCGGTGAAGTCAGTCTATTGTTAAAACAGTAGATTAGGATCTACGAATTCAATGTTATTTTAGGTCGGTCGCAGTATACAGGTTTTACCATACCACTGTATAACTGCATAGCTAATGTTTCACTTTTGACCATGCCAACTAGGCCTATCAATCGTTTTCTAAATTTTGTCTTTCTCAAATCTTGAGATGTACCTATTTCGTGTATTTTAAGTCCCAGAAAGAACTCAATTACAATAGATTCATAGATCCGAATATACTCGGCGCAGCGCGCCTCGTACATTCGGATCTACGAATCTATCGAATCTCCTTGACAAAAACAGAGGCTATAACACTCTTGGAACAATGCCCAAATATATTGTGGATGCTTCTGGAATGTACCCCGTGTACGTTCTAGGTTATAAATAAAGGACTTGAGTTCATGCATGTCACGACCAATCTTAAAATTAGGATTGTCTTAAACTGTCTCCCATTATCATTAGAAAAGTGCAGATGCTAAAAGTTATTAGGCTCCTAAATTTTCCCATGGAAATGAGATAAATTAACCATAATTTTAGGGGTTAAAGCACAGAATTGCTATTTTTTCCGAAATCAGTGCTCTAGGAGTTAGAACAAAGAAGGTATGTTGTAGTCGACATCAGTGCTCTATGGGTGAATGATGAAGATAGTTGACGTTTAAGTGCTAATGAATCTGACATAATTAATGATGAATATGGGGACGGTGCTAGTGACATGTGACATGGAGTGACATGTTGACACCACTGCCAGAATCTATACAGGAGTGGGGGTGTTGTATGTCTACAGGTATATCTGCCGTCATGACGGTGACGGTGTGTACTGTCTCTAGTGCCACCTCTCGCCTTACATATCATATAGGACCACACATAGCAATTATCAAAAATTTAATAAAAATTTAAAATATCTTGTTTAAAACAGAATATCTTAAATAAAAATATTATTCTTAAAACATAAAGGGACTAGTCCATCACCTAGTTTTGTCATGCTTGTCAAAAATTTGAAAATTCTCTTGTGCCTCAGCGGCTGCTAAACAATGCAAAATTAAGCTAAAGGTATTTATTTTGAGGTTTGTTCTGATCGCTTTGGCATCTGACCACATCAATTTTAGGGTAGTGATATAATCTGTTGTATCTATTGTCTAAGCTATCAGACCAATAGCATGAGTGTACAGCAGGGTCAGAGGTAAAAAAGTCCCACTGAGAATACATTACCGAACTTCGAGCTGTCATATCTTGAAAACGGTGCGTCTGAGACTAAAAAGAAGTGAAATTTTGGCCCAGTATAAAACAACTATATAGAGCATATAACAAGTATATAGCGCACAATCTCGGGCCTCTTGCATAATGCATGTAATGGTACAGTCAAGTCCCCCATTCACCTATAAGCTACAGTCTTAAGTTCAGTTTAATTTTGAAATTTTATCACATGTCAAATGGTCTAGCATTTTAAATTGTCATTAGAATTCGGTGGATCAAGCGTCCTGTTAATGCCAGGAACCCCGAGGGTGGTGGTCACTTTGCTCCTGACCCCCGGGTCACAAACCCTGACCCCGGGTGAGGGAGTGATGAGGGGGTGCTACACATCAGAGTGACCGGGGGTGCAGGCCAGCTGGGGTTCGACCCCAGGCGAGGGGTGCTAACCCCCACAGCACAGCGCACTAGCCCAGCGCTGTGCCAATGTGTAGCCAGCTTTGCAGACGTTGGCTACACATAGGCGCAACGTTGGTTGTATGTTGCCTAGAAACCCTGGCCTGTTGCTGACACTTCTGACCGGGGGTGATGTATGTGAAAGCGGGCATTCCCAGGCTACGTACCCCTGCTCTATCACGACCTCTGGTGACCAGGGTGGTAACTTCGCGCCCGGTGGGGTGGCAGGGCTTGACAGATGGTGACTCTGTAAGCTAGGAGAGGGTGACATGAGACCGAGGCTCTACAAGCTAGCAGAGGCACGGGGTGACATCACATCGAGGCTCCTCGAAACTGTATCAATGTAACAGCTTCAGAGTTAAAGATCTCCGTATAAATGGATTTAAAAAAATATACAAAAGGAGTCTAAAAAAGTTATTATCCCTGTTTTGATAGTCTCTGTATATATCTGTCTATGTTAACCCGATGGGCCTCGCTATAGCGACCCACGCGAGACCAAATATTTGCAAATCTTGATGTTTAAGTACTCAGTTCATTCCCGATAGCTTTGATTTAACATCTTAACTCTTTTAGTGCTTCATTACTACTTAACATTTTCCTTTCATTTGAAGTTGGCATTGCTCACGCAATTGCCAACTTCAAATGAAAGGAAAATACCTCCTCACTTAAAAAACAACCTGCTAAATTTCACAATGGGGGCTTTACTAAAGATTTATGTGTCTGGAGGACAGTGTCATCTCAATCATCTCACCATCCTCAGGAGGTTCTCCTGGCCCAGTTTAGCCTATATGTGCACAAAGGTGGCCTAAAGCCCGATTCATTTCATTTTTACTCAAGATTTATACATGCATATTTGTTTAATTTCTGTCAAATTTTAGTTGTGGAAAAACAGAATGAATGCGCTTAAAAGCGTCGCCCGCACTCAAAGGGTTAAAACCGGTCTAGTGCTTAGCACAGAGCTTATCACTTAAAGTGTACCTAAAGTGTTAAAGAGTACCTTCATAAATTAGAAAATATTTATAAAAAGGGTACATTCTTAGAACAAAAGATATTTGAACTGTCTTTGCTCTATAATAACATAGAAAAATGTTTCCCATGCATAGAAATACCTGGTATGTATAGGGAACATTTTAGGATTTCGTTTTTTCTCGTTTTTCTCGTTTTCGTAGTTTATGCATATGTCCGAAAGAGCTCCATTATAGACTTTAAAATATAAAATGGTACACCCTTATGTCTTAAAACAGAAATTTGTTGACGGCTCTCTACTGTGCTGTAATATAGAGTGATATGCCACACATACATAGCAGGTATGTACATCATTCCTTTGATCTAAGAGTGTATTTTCCACAGCTGTTTTCATAGTTAATTTCTGAGAGAGATCCGTAACAAAAGTAAATATATATTTTTCTTAATATCTAACCTGTATTTCCTATGTTTTCATAGTCTACGTTTATCTGTATAGTTTAATAACATAGCGACATATTTACATTGTATTATTATTGATTTCTGTGTAGATTTAACGTTTTTTTAAAACTCTAGCCATGTGGTGTTTATGATTCATTTAAAGCGAAAACCAATGAAAGAGTGTGTGTCTTATATATATGGCCAAGATGCTTTTTCGCATGTACATGTATATAATTATATAAACATATTTCTTTTTTTTGACGATCCAAAGAACATGTGAGTGCCCGTGAAGTATGGTTGAAAACGTATATATACGGCCCTAGCATGACGAGTGTTACGGGTAATAAGTAAGATCATGTTTTTTTCAAGATGCATGTTTCAAGACCACTGATGTGATTAATATATATATCTTAGAGTTTAGAAGGTTATAATTTCCCCCGGCGCTCAAAAGTCTAGCCAAACACCCCTGTGCGTTAAGAGGGTGACCTCAGACCCCGGTGGACAAGGTCAGACCAGGGTCAGACCAAGGTCATACCCCGTACACTCCGGGAAACCCAGGTCACTGACCCCCGCACCCCAGGAAGCTAGCGGCGTCATCCAGGTGATAGTTAACTACCACCTAGTGGGGGCAGGTAACACCAAGGGCTGACAAATATGAGAAGAGGGAATCCAGCAAGCACGTGACGCTGTCCCAATGCTGGTTTAATGTTGGGCCAACGTCTACAACGCTGGCCCAACATTAAATCAGCGTTGGTGCGGCCTCTCGTGTTGTTTGAGAAGCACTTTGTAGCAACACTTGATCCATTTTGTTACATTAACAGCTGACATTCTATCACCCTGTACCCTTCTACTGTCTCAAAGCTCTCACAAAATGTATCGAGTTATAGTCGGATTCACATTAAAGGGACATGCGCAGGTCTAAAATAATAAAAAAAATCGGTGATTTTATTTTAGCTTAATAATTTGACCATATGATGTAAACATGACCATAGACTAGAACTACTATTTTTTTTTAATTTTTGTGCTGCGCATTCACCAGTTGGGCTAGATATAAAGACGAAATTCCTGATTTCTAATTATTGACAACCATGTCAAAAAGAAATACGGGAATTTTGTCTCTATATCTAGCCTAAGTGGTAAGTGCGCAGCACAAAAATTAAAAAACTTTTGCAATTCTTGTCTATGGACATGTTTACATCATATGGTCATATTAATAAGCTAAAATAAAATCACCGATTTTTTTAATGATTTTAGACTTGGGCATGTCCCTTTAACCGCGGTGAATGATTAATTCACTGATTTCGCAGTCAATTCTCAACCAATTCTCATGAAATTATACAAGCAATATTTCCTAGTCATAGGGCGACTATCCCGAAAATTTCATTTAAAAATATTGTATATTTTAAAATGTAGTGAATACAATAAAAATGTCACTCTCTATAAACCCATCAGCTTCGTCTCAGAATGTCAAATGGTGTAACTTCTACGATACCTTCTAAAACATCGCGAAATTTCCGGAGTAGTCGCCGCATGGTTAGACCATTGTCTTTACAAAATGCCATGGAAATTGGTTGAGAATTCATTGAGGAATCCGCGAAATTTATTCACCCTGGTTGATGAATTTAATATGAATCTGACGACAACAATACATATGATAATAATATAAAATATAATCATAACATTTAAAATTAAAGCTCTTAATCACACCTTATTGTAATGGATAAAATTGTTTTTGGTCAGTTAAACCCTATTTTCTAACTTTAGATTCTGTAGTGACGTCTAAAAGCGATCCCCGTGCTGAAAGAATTAAATATTTATGATGGGCGAAGAACCTTAACATAGGTATTTAAATGAAGCGGAACGAGCAAACTTGGAAATTTCAAATTGAAAAAAAAACCTAAGTCTCCATTGCTTATACAAAAAAATGTCAGCTTCAAAGGTTAAGAAGAGATGTATTTGAAAATGCAAAACCGTTTCGAAGTGGATTTGTCCCAGTAATCACGATAATATTACGTAACGGAGAAAAAATGAAATTTGATTGATCCGTAGATCTGAAGGTATGAGGCAGTATATTGATACCTACGAATAATATCGTGATTAAGTTATTTCTTCGACTTAAAATACAAACAATAACCATAATCCAAACAGACACAGGACGTTAACCAATACTATATGCATTCGGCATCGTTGGGAAGGCGAGATGCACTGGCACCCGTAGCACTGCTTATGCGAAGCTATTCTTGTTGCCATCTGATACTAGTATAGTATATATCTATAGCGCTACGGGTGCCAGTTGTGAGATGGGCTCATCTCAGCACAAGTCACCACATCAAGCCCGAGCCTTTAGGCGAGGGCTTGATGTGTTGACGAGTGCTGAGATCAGCCGATTTCGCAGTGCCAGTGATGCCGTATGAATTTTCTCGCACTGTGTTTTCTCGTATGAATGTCTATTTGAAGCGGCGGAATCAGCTGAACAGTGAAGCGTTTTGGAACGAGTGCGAGATGGGCTGATCTCACCATACGTTTTGTAGTGAAAGCCAAACAGCATGAGTGCGAGAATGCATGTTTATAGTTGGTTCACCGTCTGCGACGCTGGTCAAGTACGTGTTTGTCCGGGTGTCCTCAAAGATGTGATAGACACCACCTACTTCATGGTCAGTACTATAACCAGAATAGGCGTAGATTCGTTGATACGAGTCTACTGTTTTAGTAATGACGTGACAGGTGTATTTAAATAACATCTAAAATCTGTATTATTATATATATAACAAGTTGACAATCTTGTACATGTACATAAATCTCTCTCATTCCTATGATAAATAAGTCTGTGATGACTTCCTTTCTGTCAATAAAAATATCTGTCTGTCTGTCTGTATGTCTGTCTGTCTGTATGTCTGTATACTTGAGCGTCACTGCTTTGATGTAGACACAGATAACATGGTCCCCTTGGATATCAAAGGGTGTATCTGCCACTTTGCAAAGTAGCAGATACACCCTTTCATATCCAAGGGGACGATGTTTTTCATGTAATGCTAAAAAACTACAGTAACTACTTCATTAAAAAGTAACTGCAGTAACAGCAGTAACTGCTCACTTGAAAAGTAAGCAGTTACTGCTGTTTGCCTTTTCTACACACACAAACACAAACTACAGTAACTGCGTGATTGAAAAGTGAGCAGTTACTGCTATTTACTCCTGCTTTCATTACAAAGACAAAACGAAGTAACTGATTGATTTCTAAGTAAGCAGTTACTGTTGTTTGACAAGTTAAAGGCAACAGCAGTAACTGCTTACTTTTAAAAGTAAGCAGTTACTGTTGTTTATCTTTGAGCTGCAGGATTCTCTTCTGCTATCGAGTACTGGCATACTGACCGCCGAGCAAAGGTTAACAGCAGTAACTGCTTACTTTCTCAACAGGTTCTCCTGGTCCAATTTAGCCTATGTGTGCACAAAGGTGGCCTAAAACCCCATTCATTTCATTCAGTTACATTTGTTTGTCTACAGGCCTACAAGGCAGATTTGCCTTCACATAAGGCAGGTGGTGTCACGTGACGGTGACCACGTGGTAATCTCATGTTGATTTCACGGATGACAGAACTGAAAATTGAATGAACAAAAACCTGTAACAGACATGTTCATTTATTCATGTCATCCGTTGATCGGTTGAGCCCTGGGGCTAAGGCTCAGCTGCGACACCCATTGAGCCTCGGGCGGCTCAGATATCATAAAAATAGGCACCCATTGAGACCCAGAGCCTGAGATTTCATGATAATCGGCGTTGGTCGCCTGTGCATTTCAGAATAATAACAAATTTGTGTTATGATGTACGTCGAGGAGAACGAAAATTCGATAGATTCGTAGATTTGAAAGTACGAAGCCAGTATTTTCAGGTATACGAATCAATCGTTATTAAGTTATTCCTCCTTCTGAATTGTTTCTATTGTATTTTTCATCACTTGAATGTGGAATTGCTAACTAAATTTCCAGTCTCGTCCAGCTGCTTTAAGAATGACACAACATGCAGCCATACAGTGCAGTTCAATATGGTCAACTACATTGTGAGTGTGATATGGGCTGATACAGATATACGTCTCATATTGTACCACTGCACAGAGTGTGATATGGGCTGATAGCGATATACGTATCATAGTGAAAACCACAGCACAGAGTGTGATATAGGCTCATACAGATATAAGTCTCATGGTAAAAACCACAGCACAGAGTGTGTGAAATGACACTAAAATTGATATGGTAGATGTTCACAAAAGAAAAAAAAATTAAAGTTTGAATTTTTTTATCATAAATTGTTTACACATTGGAAGCTGCAAATTGCGTTAGAAATTCCAGATTTAAATCTATGGACAATAAACAAAACAATTCAGGAGCACAGGGGTTCACCCTGTCACCGCTAAGCGAGACTATAGGAGTCTTAAGTCCATTTTTCTAGCCACTTAAATCACAGTTATATTGGCATTGAAAAGAGTGTTTAAACATCAAATTGTGCACATGTTTAGTCTCAAATTAAACAAATGTGAGTAATTTTCATCCACTTGAAGTTGTGGGTCGCGGTAGCGAGACACAACTTCAAGTGGCTGAAAATTTAAATTAGTTAATTTTGCGTCTCAAATGTTGAGACAGCACATATAATAACACGATGTTTTTTTATTTGTTCATATTTGTTCATATTTCGTACATTCTGTTTGGTATTTTTTTCTTACGGGTTCCGGTAATCAGCCGCAATATCAATCCGAATTACGACAAATTTACATAAATATATCAATAAAAGTTTGTAATATCTAACGGCGATATCGGCATATTTCAAGATCCGCGGTCAACTCCCATGGTTCATCCAAATGGTAAATAAATACAATATTAAAATATACTCTATGGAAATCTGCAATCTATTCCACACAATTCATAAATATGTTGGTTCAAGGTTGATCCAGCGTCTCAGGCGTTGGTCCAGCATTGATCCAGCATTGAAACAGCATTGGGAAAGTGATGTGTGTCATGCTGTATAATAAAAGGTAAGCCCAGTCAACACGAGATTCACCCAATGCTGGTTTAATATTGAGCCTGCGTCTGCGATGCAAGCCCTACATTAAAACAGCATTGGGTGAATCTCGTGTGCTTGCTAAGATACATGTTTCGTAACCTGGCATTGGGTCTCAAAGGGTTCTGTGTGCAGACTTCTAGCGACCAGAAGGTTATAATAACAAATGAATAAATAAGACGGACGGCTTACGTACGGTGAGTGAGTTTTTTCGTCTGTTATTGCTTTTAGAATCTCCCCCGGTGTGCGGCTATCAGAAAGCCGGTCAAGCTGAATCCAACCCCTTAAGTCTTAGGGCTACATTTCACCCTTTAAGCCTTAGGATTAAATCTAAATTAAAATTTTTTTTTTTAAACTTTAGGAATTACATTAACAATAATTTTCGCTGATTTCTCAGTCGATTCTCAACCAATTATAACGATATTTTATCAGCAATATTGTTTTGTGATGCGGCGACTAGCCTGAAAATTTAAATGAAAATATAGTGTAGAATAACCCTTTCACCACAGAGACCGTCTTCATATGTCAGAATCTGACGTCCATAGACGTCAGATTCTGACTTATAAAGACGGTCAACGCGCTGAAATAATTAAAATAAATTATAACGACCGTAGACATTATAACATATATGTACCAAATGAAGCGGAACAAGATCACTAAGAAAGACATTTATGATGATTTCAAATTGAAAAAACCCTTTGGTCTCCATGGTTTATACAGCAATATTTCAGCGCTGTAAGGATTAAAGGGTTAAAACCAGTCTCCATGTAGTGAAAAGTTACAGTGAATAGTTACAAACCCATTACCTGCATTTCAGAAGTACATGTCAGATGGTTCTACCCAACACACTTATACACTCCGTTGACTAGACCCGGCCGAAATCGGTTTAAGCAGACCCCACTCTCGTGTCGGTATTTTACGACCGACTGCGTGTGGCTCTGTTATGATAAGACACGCTGATAGGACTGTGATAATTACCCTGACCACAAACAGATTCCTTTAGATATGGAAATGAGGCACATAAAAAGTGGCACGCATGTTGTTTAAAAAAATTTCTTTATATACAGGTTTAATTGATAATCTTAGGGTTTAATTATATTGATGCAGTAGCTTTTTTTTATATTTCAGACCAGTTATATCATGCTATTAATTGTTTATGATAAACATAATGATATTCGCGTGATTTATCTATAGGCTTATACGATATAACAAATAAGGTTCGCTTAAGTATCTGGGATTTGAAAATATGATGGTTAGGGAAATGATAATCACGCTGGAAAGAAAGCGGGCGATCCGGATCGTAATCCGGATCACCCCTAGTGTAATCGATTGTTCCATGGATTGAGGCACACCTCTGGTAAAAAAAAATGTTGTAAATGCTTTCATTACTTTCTAAGTAATACGAGAGATTGACAGACATCCAGAGAGACATAGCCTACAGACAGACAGACAGACAGACAGACAGACAAAAGCACAACCAGAAATACATATCTCCCAGGCGGAGGTTAAATATGTGCTCATCCACGTATAATGAAAACGTTTAACGATAATATTATTTATACTTATTAACTAGCTAGCAAACACGAGACGTCGACCCGAGGCTAGTTTAATGTTGTGTATCAGAATTGGGTTAATGTCTTTTTATTTGTGATACCACTCGTTGCTTGGTCACATAATTATTATGTGTCAAGTGGGATAGCTGATTTTAAACAATAAACACGGTTCTTGTTGAGCAGTGACACAGTTGACATTTTGACACAGGAAACAGTTGACATTTTGTGACACAAGCGATGAAGGATAAACACAAAACACCTGACGTGTACATTTATTAACCCTTTTCCTGCTGAATTGTTTAAGTTGTATTTTTCGTCATTTAAAGCTGGAATTGCTAACGCAATTTCCAGCTCCAAATGACGAAAAATATTACTCACTGTTTGTGAAAAATAGACATGTCCAATATTAAATTATTGGATCAACTAAGCATGTACCAAAAACTATTTTATCAAATTAACATGATTAGGTGATTTTTTTATTGATTTAAAACATCCTTAACCCCGTATATATATGGGACTAGGAGGGCAAGGGTTAACTGTGATCCCGATGCAAGTAGGTCCACTTCCGGTATGACTGATCATGATTTCGGAATTAGGCCTATCTTTCTATCTAACATGTCTAAGGGATGAAATTATTTCCTGGTATAAAAATGTCCACTTTGCATAGACTCTGCTAAAAAGATTGGAATTGACATATCATTTCCTGGCCCTATCTAAATCTGTCTAATTAGCATCATATCTGACTACATATATATAGCTACCAGTTACTGATGGAATTCATTGCGCAGTTATTGTTGTCTGTAGCTTCACGTTTTAAAGGACTTCAACCGTTTAAAAAAAATATAACTTAGAACTTTATGGATGCCTAATAATGCCGGCTTATAGTCACCATGTCATCGGAATTGAACGACAGTTTATATCCATCCATATTTAGTCTATCGAGTATATATGTAGATGACATTCAATACTTTGACTCAAACCGGCTAATTGAACAGATCAAAAAGAAACAAAGTGAGGATGAACAAATAAAGTTTCGTCAAAGTAATTTCAAAAGAGAAATTGAACAATATCAAGATGGAATGTACATGTATAACGACAGAGCGTACATTACGTTTAGGTCGCTTCTACGCTATTCTTATCGCCATTGTGATGAATATGTTTATTGTGATACAATTTGCAAAGAAGTTGAGAAATCAATCCAAGGACCTGGCTCGTCATCAGTAAGTGTTCCCGATGAAGAAACGTTATGGAATTTATACCGAAACATTGCGTCATGCGAATTGTCTTTTAGTTTTAAAGACAGTGATCTGTATGACAGTAAATGTGCAGTCGCAGAATGTGGTTCAGTAAATATATACAGCAATTATTCAAAATCACCATATACAGACGAGCAGTGGAAGAAAATAAAATTGTTTGAAGGGCAATTTGCGATATTTAAGAGGAATTCGAAATACTCTACTCAAGCTACAACTAAAGAAAAATGGGAATACTTCAATCTCTGCAAAGCTGCAGCTGAAGTAGGTAACTTGATTCATCCTCTGTGTTGTTTATCAATAGTTCGAAACGCTGGTAGAAAAACTGCAGCACATGCCCTAAATTCAATATTGCTACATGTCGGTGGTAAAATACACAGACCTGAAATAATTGAGAGACATGTTAAACAATGTCTAGAAAATCACTTGAAGCTGAAAGGCGCTATATGTGCCGCGATATCCTGCCCAGAACATTGTCAAGATAAAGATGGTGTCATCATATTCACTGAATGCAGAAACGATATCGCATTTGCATTATTGGATGACATTTCTGCTCTATTACGGGCTGACCTAACTGAACACCATGGCCTGCCCATATGCAAAGTGATATTTGTCCAAAATGGTTCAATCGTTTTAAACAATTCAGTCGTTCAAAGATTCCAAACAAGAGATTTGTTTTATGGGAATAAACTTGAGGAGGAAGTCATCCATGTTTCGTCTGATCAGACACCTGTCCAACCTGAACGTGATGACGTTTGCAAGCACTGTGACACCTGCTTCAGTGAACACCGGGATCACATTGACACTTCATTGGGTATTTCTACCTTCAAGGTAAGATTTGTTTTGTATTACGCATATTTTATATTTGCATTGTAATCTTACACTATCATTACGATGTATCAAATATTGACAAATTATATCACATAACGGAGTTATATAATCCCCACACAATTAGTTAACTCTGGTGGACCCAGAGCATGTAGGGTGTTGGGAGGGGTGGTGAAATTCTAACCCAAAACATTGTCTCATATGGCTTTGGGAGGAAATAACCATATAGATGGTTAACAAATCCAGCCATTATACATTTTGCAACGGAATGATTTCACAATTCATACAAACATTCAAACCATTCGGCAATTTTTTGTTGTTTAAGGTCATAGGTCAACGTCTAATATTAAAAAAAAAATCATTGTTCACGCGATTACTTGAAAAATATTCATTGGATCTTTCAAATTTTCACGGGAAGTTACCCATGAGAATGGAGATGACCTTGATAGATTTTCAGCTTTCCGCCGATAATCAAAATGGCCGCCACTTGACAACTAATTTGTTTTCAACTAATTTTTTTTCAGACTTCCCTTGAAACCTGGTATATATAGGTTTTGCGAGTCTATTAGCTAGCATTGTCCGTTTTCTTGTGAGACCGACGACGAGGCTACGGCGGCCATTTTGGTTGTATCAATTTTGATAAAATATCTTTAGTGTCAGTTAAATGCCTTGAAACATGGCATCTATAGGTTTTCGGGGTCTGTGAGTCTATTGGCATTGTCTGTTTTCATGTGCGATCCAAACCTAGGCTATAGCAGCCATCTTGATTTTTCTCCTAACAAAAGTTATACACGTCAATTTCGCAATATTGATAATTCTATAATAATGATAAATGTATAATTTTATAAATAATGTTTTCTTCTCGCTTGCGACATGTAATATAACAGGCTGATTTTATTATATTTTTCCCAACTCTATTTTGTGGTGTTTGAAAACGCAAACCTCAATTATCAGCTTTTAAACATTTCCACCATGCATTTCAAATCTTTTTTCATGTCACTTATATTTATTTAAATAAATTCAGTGTTCGAAATAAGGCATTTCCGGTTGTCCGAAACAAATAAAATTTGTGGCGGACAATCAATAGTTACCATGAGGTTGTCCGAGCGGACAACCAACTTTTGAGAAGGATATTTTCACATCACATTATTATTTAAAGGCATTTATTAGTGAAGTGGCTGTCAGGGTTGAAAATTTGTATTACAGTGGTGAGCTTCCACTTGTTGGTTAACTAATGTTTTCAGAAAATTGTGGGAACAGGCTGGGTCGTAGCTATATATTATTTGCGGACAATCTGAAATTTTAGCGGACAACCTGAAAATCTGACCTGATTGTCCGATGGACAACCTCATGTTTAACCCTTATTTCGAACGCTTGAATAAACGATACATATTTTTGTTGTAGCGTTGATTTATTTGTAGCGTTAGTTTAATCATGATGTAAAGTATTTGAGGAATATTTATGTCAAATGAAAGTAACTTTCAGATGTTATTGTATTGGCCTACTATATAGGCCTCGAGTGCGTTGTCAAATTGCGACGGGAATCAATCTCAAAAACGTGCTCTCCACAACTGCTTAATTTATTGTCTCAATTGCAATTCTTAAAATGATGCAGCTCACATGGGTATATATTTATTTTCAGGTCAGGGATGAATGGTGTTCTCAAGTACCGCTCCCCATACAAATTCTATTGGAAAAAATGTTCATTAATAGAGAAAGTGTACGTCAGGCTGGTGATACAACTCTACGATTCCTAGATAACAAAATTACCCGACTTTACTCTTTATATGACACAGGTCTGAACACCATCAACAGAAATTACAGCGGATTAATTCAAGACATGAACAGTGATGAATTGGCTATTAATCATAACAGTTTGACTACTGTGTTTTCACTCTCGTCTAATTTTGGTGCCAGTCTTTCACGTAGGACAGCTGAAAGGCGTTTGGTTGAGCAAGCTGACCCAGATTTATGTTATTATAACACCTACATCAAAAAGTATCCAATGATATACATGACATCTCTGTCTAGAACAGATACTAAACAGATGGTCAGCATGCGTGATTGTCACATAATTCTATTTCTAGATAATCTTGTTCGGCTTTCTACACGTGTTGATCCACTTCCTGGTCAAAACACAACTTCCCAGCTGTGTACATTACCTATCACTGTCAAAGGCTTACCGAGAGATAGTGCAGTGTCGAATAGCTGGCATTCAGACATATGCGACGGGACAAGAAATTGTTGCTGCAAAGACAGAAACTTATTGGAGAAGAAAGACCTCGAAGAATCACTTATGATTCTGAAGGGAAATGAACAAGAACAATGGGATCAATTCAACTATGAGTCAGTTTGGGGAGCATGCAGCCTTTTAGTCAAGTTAAAGCCACACTTGTGTGATCTGCTAGATGCAGCAATAACCAGTGAACCAGATGTACAACCAGGTCCCTCTGGCATACAGCATGATTATACAGGACCTGATCATTCAGATAATGAAGAAGCTGACACCGTTGGAGATCTGAACGACACTCTGCACAGTCTACGTTTAGACGAAGAATGTGATGATGACACAAATGAATGCAGTCTGCTTTTAGGTACGAACATTGAAACAGACAATTCGATTTCCAGCTCAAGCTTCATTAAGTACGATACACCAGCTCTTCTATGTCGACACCCCCCTCCAGAAACAGGTCGTGATGATGACATTGAAAAACTCAAGGAAATTTTAGACAAAGTGCTTATCCAGCTTGGACATAATCAATATCCCAACAACAAGGACAGAATTATTTTTGCACCTGATCAGAAAATTGCTAAAAATTTGATCAAATTAATCAGGACGAAATCCTGCTATATGTCATTCCTACCAGAATTCCCAGTGCTTCATTTGAGAAAATCCAAAATCGGAAATCTACTCCGAAGCTATAAGTCAGTCGGGATAATTACTTTGCTAAGCTACATGAGAGATGAAGAACACGAAAAAGATTTAAATAAACTGGTTTCTCTTCATAACATTGATCAAGCAACCAAGTGTATTTTACGCTTGACACTTGCACTTCACTTGGCTTGTATGATTGCATTTATCAGTAGCTTATCAGAAAATGATGCTCATTTGTTCATGGATAATAACTCATCTGAATCATGGCAGAATATGGGAGGAAAGTGGAACGATAAGTACCATGAATTTGTGACGGGAGGCATATCGAAGAATGCTACATTTGCACTCCATCATGAAATGATGTCTCACGCTGATGAGATCATTGCTATTTCTGTTGCAGAACGTGTCGGTGGAGCAGATGGTTATGCTCTTTTGTTGGCAGCGGTTAAAAAGTCTTTGCCCTTCTCTTTTTTGAATGCTTCAACAGGTTATGCACAGTTCTGTGCTGATTTACTTCACGAACACTACCAAGCAGGCAAATTTCACCAACACTTGAAAATGACT
This sequence comes from Flabesymbios commensalis, assembly GCA_964017125.1. NCBI lineage: Eukaryota > Metazoa > Annelida > Polychaeta > Terebellida > Flabelligeridae > Flabesymbios > Flabesymbios commensalis. The sequence goes on from OZ024916.1 coordinate 3,049,014, forward strand.
GTCTTTACAACTGCCCACAAGAAAAGCAGCAAGAATTTTGGATTAGACACGCAGCGTGAAATTGATCATCGTGATGCTTTAAAAGCTTTCCATCCTGGTTCTACCCTTGATACAATTGTACCGAGAATGTCTGTGGTTGATCACTTGTCTGAAATTCACGAAGTACGTGCTTCATTAAGCCGCCCAACTGAGGCATCAACCAAAATATTAAATAAGAAGGAAGAAGACGTCTATTTCCATGTTGGTAAGGCTTTAACCAATGCTGATGTGATGTATGTAGCTCGTGGGACAAGGGTTATCACAAGGAGGAAGGCTTTCTCAACACATAGTGATGAACATCCTAATAATGTTTATTCTAAAGATCGTATCATACTTCCACAATCTGTCCTCGATATTAAAACAACTGACATAGGACATTACCTCATAAAACGATATGCTACTAAAGCAGGATATTTTAATTTGAATATTGATGATTTACCCGATAAAGACAACATAAATGGGCCAAAAGCACTTGTTAATAAGGCTGTGAAAAGCAAAGGAGTTACTATCAATAGGGTGACACAGGCACAGCTAAAACTAATAACATCTGATTTTGATAAAGAAGAAAAGAAAAGACTGGACCTAGTTAAGAGACAGATGAAACGGACTGACTGTATGTCATCAAAAATGAATGCGTGTCAGGCAATCATGAAACCAGACAGCAGCAAATCGGCGACAAATAAATCGACAGGAATTAAAAAGGGACTAGCCAGAGTATTGTTGTCATGCAATAATGACAATGGACCAGTGACAAATGATACATGGACAGAGTTTGAAAAGGGAGGTTTAATTTTGTTGGACCAGGTGAAATTTCCAGATGTTCTGAGACTCTGTGCATCTGTGTGCACTTCCGAATTTGCTGGAGTGAAGTTTAAAGGAAAAAATATTTCCACTGGAACTGCATATGTTAAATTTGTTGATAAATGTATTATAACACCAATACTTACAAACCTCCCAAAAGTGAGACATCTAATAATATGCGAGGAAAAGTACTCATTCACACCAGATGATTTCAAAGCAGCCACACGTAAAAGTCGCGCTAAGACACACCAAGAATCACTGGCTCACTTGCAAGAAGAGCATGATATATTAAGTGATGGGAAATATAGCCAAGTTGCTATTCGTGGGTCCCTAAGAGGTAAAAAATTAGTTTCCAACTTTCTTGCGTCTCATGTTACAGAACTTAATATCAGGCGCGATATATGTATCGATGTCGATAGTGAATTAGCCATGTCTGTTTGTGAATGTGCTGATCGAGAAACATGTAAGTGCTTACGACATGCAATTCCTATCAGAACCAAATTCTCGTCTAAAGGATTTGTTGAGCAAAGTTTTCTTGGACACATTCACCAGCGTAAGGGTGAGGCAGAGATGTCACAAGCTGATTGGCTAGTTGAGCTCAAAGATGAGATGGTTGACGGGGAATGTGCAATTTCACTAGTTACATCAGGTGATATTGATGCTGTTCCCATACATCTAGTAGCTGTTTCACGTCATTGGCCAAGAAAAAATGATGGCAGTTTTATTTGGCCTCTCTATATAGTACTCCAGAAATCAAATGGAAGGATGGATATATTTCAAATAACTTTAATCATCCAGCTTCTTGAGGCAAAGTGGAAGGACAATTTAATTGCTCTAAAAATTGCGATTGGGTTGTGTATGGGTGGAAACGACTTTTTGCCTCGTTATTTTGGCTACAATCACGAGAAATTGATCAAATTGATGCTGTCGCCAAATATTTTAGAGAATATATTCAACGTTGACCAAACAAGCTCTCTTACATCTGACATGCCTATACACATGATACAGATCTGCAATGAAACATTCCTCGAGCTAATGAAAACTCTGTATTGCCCTTCACCTCTACAATCCAGAAATTTGACTTTTGATGAGGTCAGGCAAATATCAGTAAAACGACCCGACACTAATAAAAAAGACATTGATGCCATAAAACACCCACAAACATGGCTACCACCGAAGTCCGCCTTATTAAAAATTGCCTGTTTAATCAACAGTCAAATTCAGTATTTACTCACATTATGTCAACACGATGCTAGCCTGCCAAATTTTCTGGAAAATGGTGGGTTGCAGAAAATTAATGGCATCATACAATACGACTTAGGACCTGATTGTCATGTAACTTCCCCCAATGAGCTACTTGTTCTAGAAGAGCAACAGCTATTCACAAGAATTGGTGATGTTCAGAAATCAACAACCCACAAGAAACGTCAAATTGATGTCACTCCACGGCGCCTCCCCCCAATGAAGAAGAGGCCAATTCACTCCACACCCAGGTATATAAATACATTGTGATTAAAACAACTTAAATTTGGGTGACAAGTAAATTATAAAGAATAATCATGTCTTTTTTATATATTGTAATTTTTTTCATCAAGCGAACAAAATGACTCAAATTACTATTGGACATTTTTAAAGATAATTTGGGAAAAACATGCATGGTTTAAAAATATAATTTGTAATGTAAATACATCAAATGTAAAGTGCAAGTGATTATAAACTCCTTCCTAGAAACATTTGTAAAATGATTAATTACACAGTTGTTTTCTTATACTTATAGGAAGCTTGCAATGGACAATTGTGCTGTGGGAGAAGTCTCGGATCTCCATATGGAAGACGAAACAGACATATCTCTGATACCACTGGATAGTGACTTTTTAGAGAATAGTGATGAGGATAATAGTGCCGATAAAGACACCTGTCTCGAGGATTGATCATCACAGCTCTGATCATGTGCATATGTGAATAAAATGCACACTCGAACAATTACGTACATAACTATCACGCTCACTTACATGTAATTCTCTTTTTTAAATGTCGGACAATTCTTTCACCGTTGCATAATATCAATGCTCAACATTATTACAATGACATGTAAGTTGAAGGTACATGTCCATGGAATATATATGTTAATTCCGCACTCACCGAGCAATGTACCCCTCAATGGGAATGGACATACTAAGCTTCTTATACTACGTGAAATATATCAAATGCATGTCCAGAAGTCTGCATATTAATAAAATAAACCAATTGTTTTTTTAATAAATTTTATCATGTTTATTACCTGTCGATAATAAATGATGCTGTTTTTATCCATTCTTAAAATGAGTCGAATCTTAATTATTATACATCAACATATTGACACTGTGCTTTTTGTAGCTGTGCGTTATCTATCATATGAGTAACATTTATTTAAGTTAATGTTATATAAAACAACTGACACGTGATAAAAAATAGTTGAGTATCGTATCTCAACTCCTTCATTTTGTTCATATTTATAGCTTTATTTTTAAATTTCATGATATTGCAGGCTGAAAAATCACCTTTTTTAAAATTGATTTTAAAGGAAAGTACCAAGTTCATTGAGTTTATGTATCTCAATTGCTTTATTCCATTTTTTCACATTTATCGCTGAATTATGTATCATTTTAATGATATTCCGCAGATTCGAATCGATCTTTTTTAATGTCTATTTTAAAGAATAGTACCTAACCCCAATGATGATGATATATATCTATATAGAGAGAGAGCTGGGCACACCAGATATTTATTTTCATGTGGTCTGGCGATACTGCCTAATTATCACTTATCTCCCGTCTTGTCCCGACCCCTGCTGTTTTATGGCCATTCAGTAACCGCAGTGCGATGCTGGCTAGATCCCGACTCAAATTGAGTCGTCGACCGTGTCTGGGCCATGGACTGTATATAAATCATTTCATCGCAATTAAAAAACAAGTTTTGTTTGTTATATATGTGTAGTGAAAAACACATTCCCTCTATGTTTTATTTTGATAGATGCCACCGGATTATAACGTAAGACCTGTGTGCATACATACAAGGTAACAATTGATTCGAATTAGCGGTTCCCGTTCACAAGAGCTTAAATAATGATATAATTGATTATTTTATTACATATCTAGCAAATCACTGAAATCTTTCTATCTCGTAGCTGAGTGGTATACATTGGTATGTGCCCACTTAAAAAGTGATTCGGACTGGCAGGTTGCCGCATTCACAAAACTAAAATAATAAGCAAAAAAGGCCGCAATTTTTTTTTAATCAATCACTGCGACCAAACCCTTTTCACTTCGCGACCAGGTAGGTAATTACTACCCAGCAGGGCAGGGCTGCCTAACTCGTTCACTTCGCCGCAGGCCCGGTAACACTGACCACCATTTTATTTACACTGCAAGCTGTGCAAAATGACACTCCTACAGGAAAACTGGGATGCCATGACATTCAAACGAACATTTCGTCACTGTGTAAGAGCCTTGCGATGTCATCAGGGTAGGTAAATATGTATACATCAAAAGTCGATCCCCGCAATGAAAGGGTTAAATGTGATACTTATGGTTTTTAAAAGGTTCTTCAACTAGAAACCGCGTAAATGTCTTAGTTAGCTCTTTCTGCTTCATTTGAATACCTATGTTATGGGTGTACGGCTTTTACTAATACTTAAACCTTTTCAAACTTCAAAAGTTGATTCCCGAACTGAAAGGGTTTAATACAATATTTACAGCCTGAAAGGTTATTCAATTTGAAACGCTAGCTCTTCCTCCTCCATTTCAATACCTATCTTATGCTGCTGTCATATATGATTTGTGGATCATACATAGTTTTATCTCTGGTTTTGGTGCGGGAAACAAAATGATAGACCTCCTATATTCACATATTGGCCTTGCTTAAGTAGTAATAAATTATATGTTATTTTATCGCAATATCCAGTGTTTTACTATGGCAATGCCTTTTAATATGATTTTAATTCTGTATGTGATATCATGTAAATTGTCGTGTGATTTTAGCAGATTACCCATCTTGTATATACATGTACACATATTCTATCATTTTTATAACAAATAACTCAGTAATGACTTTTCTCTATGTCAATAAATATCTATCTATCATGTTATATGTCTACAAATGTTATAAATAATTTACCCTATTCAAAAGTGGATGCCCGGACTGAAAGGGTTAAATATGATATTCAGGGCTTAAAGTGTGTGCTCAGTAATGTGTGAGTAACATGATGAATGGGGGATTACTCGGCTGCTGGGTTTGTCAGGTGTGCTCAAGGGGGTCAGGTCACGGCTAGGGTCAACCAGTCCGACACCCCGCAGGCAGGGTACCCTGTCCACCCCTACACCCAAAATCTACGTTAGAATTGTAGATTGTGGTCAGTTGAAGTTGCGTCTCGCTACCGCGATCCACAACTTCAACTGACTACAAACTACTCAGATTTGTGACATTCAGTCATATTGTATATCAGTTTCAGAGATTTTAGAAACAAACTGGGGACACAAGTGGCATCAAAAACCCAAATAAGTGTCAATAGAATCACTCATTCGCAAAGATCCATTACTGTGGGGAGTCTCCGCGACCAAGAGGTAGCGTACTCGGCCCCAGGTCTCAAATTTCGAATCCTGTGTCTGTAGGGCTGTGTCATCTGATTAATCTCAACATCTTCAAGAGGTTCTCATTCTCCGACGCTAGACCAATGTTAACCCTTACAGTGTGGGAATTGACTTTAGACATCAGAATTTGACGTCCATAGACGTCAGATTATGACGTCTAAAGTCGACCTCCGCACTGTAAGAGTAAAGATATCTATTATGACCATAAACCAAAAACATAGCTATCCAAATGAAGCAGAAAGAGCTGACTAAGATATTTATGATGATAACCAATTGACAAAAAAAATTGGTCTCCAAATATTTTACACTTTACGGGTTAAACCAACATTGCTTCAACGTCTACACATACGTGTTGGAGTGAGAGGGAATCTGTCTGGTAATGTAGGTTATCCTGGCCCAGTTTAGCCTATATGTGCACACAAGGAGGCCTAAAACCCCACTCATTCAATTCATTTGGAATGGGGTGGTGGGTAGAGAGGGTTATATAAGTGCTGGAGTGAGGGAAATGCTCTCTGGGTAATGTCGGTTCTCTTGGCCCAGTTTAGCCTATTTCATTTGGCCCGGTGGATAGAGAGGGTTGTACGTGTTGGAATAAGGGGAATCTCTCTGGTTATGTAGGTTCTCCTGGCCAAGTTTAGCCTATTTCACTTAGCCTGGTGGATAGAGAGGGTTGTGCGTGTTGGAGTGAGGGGAATCTCTCTGGTTATGTAGGTTCTCCTGGCCCAGTTTAGCCTATTTCACTTAGCCTGGTGGATAGAGAGGGTTGTGCGTGTTGGAGTGAGGGGAATCTGTCTGGTTATGTAAATTACAGAGTGCCAGAATGTGCTCTAATTGCCGCGCAGTTAGCGATGATTGTTTTTCTCGCCACTTCTCGGGGGGGGGGGGGATGAAGAGGAGACATAAACGAGGCTATCAAGACAAATTGACCTTCAGGCACAAGGTCATTCGGTGTGGTCGGTAACCGGATCACATCAGCATTAGCGTCAAGTCTGGACGGAGGCTAGATTGAAGTCAGAATGCATCTTCCCTAAAGCACGACTAGGCTTTGCGAGGTCGAAGACCAAGGTCTGCGACCTGGATAAGTCCAACCTTGCTGTAGGCATGGTAGGATGGGGGAATGCTTATTCATCTTAAACCATTCTAGAGCTGACCTGGTAGTGTCTATTTTTTTGTTCAAGTGAGCAAATTTCTGTCAAATTTCGAAAAATAATTTATTCATGAAAATAGACATATTGCTGTTATAGTTACTGCTGCTTGTATTCGCGATGCAGGATTCTCTTCTGTCATCGAGTATTGTCATAGTGACCGCCGAACAAAAGCAAAGAGCGGTAACGAACAAACGGAAGCCCAATCGAACGAACGAACGAACGAACGAACGAACGAGCGAACGAACGAACGAACGAACGAACGAACGAACGAACGAACGAACGAACGAACGAACGAACGAACGAACGAACGAACGAACGAACGAACGAACGAACGAACGAACGAACGAACGAACGAACGAACGAACGAACGAACGAACGAACGAACGAACGAACGAACGAACGAACGAACGAACGAAAAAGTAAGCAATCACTGCTGTTTGCCTTTGAGCTGGAGGATTATCTTCTGTTATCGAGTACTGGCATATTGACCGCCGTGCAAAGACATACAGCAGTAACGAACGAGCGAACGAACGAACGAGCATACGAACGACAAAGTAAGCAGTTACTGCTGTTTATCTTTGAGCTGCAGAATTCTATTCTGCCATCGAATACTGGCATACTGACCGCCGAGCAAAGACAAACAGCTGTTACTGCTTATTTGAAAAGTAAGCCGTTACTGCTGTTTGTCTTTGCCCTGGCAGATTTCTGAGCGGGTCCTGGTAATTGTGAGTCGTGGAGTGTGCCGGTGACACAGGGAGACGCGGAGTGAAGCACGGGATCCAGGGGAGGGGGAGGGCAGGGGGGCCGGGGTCAGACTGATTGAATGTGGACTTGCCCCCGGTCATCTCCCCCGGGGCCGCATCCCTCGCGTGCCCCTCGCACAGCCTCGCTGTCGTAAAACCCTCTGCGCCCCAGAGAACCTACCTTGGATTATCTATATTTATAAGCGCATGAAGAGTTTAGGATAAGAATAAAGTAACGAAAATAAATATCGATATTTATCAGCGTGTGAATAGTTCAAGAAAAGATTGAAATAACAAAAATAATTCAAATAAGTATTTTTTTAACGCATGTATAGCTCTTGTAAAGAAATTGTTGATTTTTTATGCTATGATATGTAACGATTTTTTTTAAAATATTTGTATACAACATATCCTATTTTGATATAATTTGCTATTTTACTCTTGTACCTTGCTTTTGCAATTCCCGCCTTGTAGTTGATGAAGATGCAGTTGGTGAAAAAATAAAGTAAATTCACAATAAATTGGTGAAAAAGTTTCATGACAATTTGTGTGTCAAAATCCTTACATGTAGAAAATTAGCCTAGTTGAGTCGGGTTTCAGGATGATTCCCACACACTTGTAGTTGTGGATCGCGGTAATCGGTGAAAATTAATTGAATTATAAAAGTTAAGTTACGACAAATATGTGTGCTACAGATTTTAGAGATAGGTAAATCTTAAAAACTAAGTTAAAGAAAACAATGACAGATCGACACAAGGGACCGGTCTCACGTACTGAGTTAAGTGAAGATTTTGTATTAAAAACCAACAAGTGAACAAGAGGCGACGTATCCGGTATGACTGGGCCGCCTAACTCATTTACTGCGCGAGGCCCAGTCACACTGACCGCCATTTTGTTTACACAGCCAGCGGTGTAAAACGACACTCGCGCTGCCTACCAAAATACTCGGATGCCAAGAAATTGAGACGAATATTTCAAGTGCCTATGAAAACTAGGCCATTTTCAGCAGGCGTAAACTTGTGATCGTATTGGAATTATCGCATTTAAAAATGTAGGTCACTGTGTCAGAGCCTTGCGATGTCATCAGGGTAGAGGCGACGCAACATAAAATTAAAGTAAATTAAAACCAGTCTATTGGTAAAACACTGATTATCTTAAAATTACAACTTTCTCTATTTTTCATTAGCCAAGTTAAGGTTTTCTAACTTCTGTAATGGAAATGAGAAAAATTTGAGATGATCTAGATTTAACCCTATCACTGCTAATCGCGAATATAGACATATTTCTTACGTTTTATTCGCGATTAAATCACTATTATTGGGAACGAAATGTGTGTTTAAAAGCAATATTTGCAAATTTTATTCCAAATTAAACAAATAAAAACAATGTTCAGCCACTTTAAGTTGTGGGTCGCGTTAGCGAGACACAACTTCAAGTGGCTGAAAATTAAAATGATAACTTAGCCTGAAAAGGGTTGTTTTTTAGTGGGTTGGGCTCCTGGGCTCAGAGGGTTAAGCGGTGGCTGTCCCGCGCCGCTTAACCAGTGTTAACCCCTGGTGCTCGCGCGATCCTATCACTCCATCCCTCACCCCCCCCCCCTCAGCATCCCTCTACACCCCCCCTCCCTATCCCCCGCATCCTCATTCCTCTCCCCCCATCCATATCCCACCCATATTGCCCGTCTCAACCCCTTCAGTCTCACAGCCAGAAAATACAAAACAAAAATACAAACTAAAATTCAATGACAATGACTATCTCAATTCACGACTAAAATTAATTACCAATGAGTATCTCAACTCACGACTGAAATTCATTAACAAGTAGTATCTCAATCCATGACTAAAATTCATTATCAAGGAGTATCTCAATCCACGACTAAAATTCATTAACAATTAGTATCTCAATCCATGACTAAAAATCATTATCAAGGAGTATCTCAACTCTTACAGTCCCACGGCCTGAAAATAAGGAACTGAAATACCGACTAGATGCCAATATTGAAACACTGGGCACAAGTATTTGATTATTGGTGGTAACAAAATTATTGAATAAAAAATAGAATAATCAACAATAATTATTAAAATAAGGCTTCTTATTGGGGGAATATGACATGATCTAACAACTAAATTTCTCAGGACACAGAAATAATTACACTGATAATCTGCATATACCCGTTATTTTTTTAATTTCCAGAGGATATTTTAGAGGATACGTGTTTTCCGTCATCACTGATTTTTAAACACTTTCAACCAGGGGATCGTCTTTATAAGTGAGATCCTGACTTCTAAAGATGATCCACGCACTGAACCGAACAAGCAATGCGTTATGTCATACAGTGTATTATAATAAAAATACATAATGATCTAAAATATCTATACAAGTATTAACTAAAAACAACTATACTAAATATACATGTTAATGGTACCAAAGCAAGAGATAAAGTAACTCTTAAAATAAGCACTATAAATAATACTGTAACTATGATATATCAACCGTAATTTTACCAGGAATGATTGAGATTTTGTGAGTTATAGGCCATAATAAATGATAGAGGACACACAGTTGAAGTGGTTGTAATCTCCGCCGAGTTAAAGCTGTTATTTTTGGCATCGCAAGGGGCAAAGCGCCTCGTTCCACTTCCCGTCGGCCGCTTACGCACATGATGAAAATTGAAATAAACGAGGTGGATTTGGTCAGTGATTAACATGGAGCCGAGGACTTGATCCCGGCTGACCTGGCTCGTGCCGCGGGGAGAGGCAGGGGGCAGACCCAGGGAGGGGGGGATCTATGGGGGCAGATCCAGGGAGATGGGAATGGGTGGTTCAGATCGCTGCAAAAAAATATTTTTTATGATTTTAATTCTGTTTGAGACATGTCATGTGATTTTAGCAAATTACCCATCTTGAATATATACATCTACATAATTATATATCTATCATTTCTATGACAAATTAGTCTCTGAAGACTATTCTTTGTGTCAATAAAATATTTGTCTCTCTCTGGCCCAAAGTTAAATTGATTGTCTCTGTTTGTTTCATCACTTGAAACTGGAATTGTCGACGCGAATTCCAGCTTCAAATGATGAAAAATATTCATTTCTGAGAAAAAAAACATTTCCCGAAAATACTTATTTTAGTACTTGAGTGTCTCTCGCAACAGATTTCATTATTTCTCATGGTATGAATAAATGAATGTGGTTTTAGGACATATTTGTGCACATATAGGCTAAACTGGGCCAGGAGAACCTCTTGCGGATGTGAGATGAATCAGATTGCAGGATTCGAAACTCGAACCCTGACAGTTTGAGGCAATTCCCATGGTATTTTATTTGGTTTAGAACTTGATATCATATTTTATTTTATTTAGCTTTGACCAATACATATATTTAAAAACAGATACAAAAAATATACACATTATATCATTATAGTATTATATACAACATTGTTTGTGCTGCGCTATAACAGGCTTATAGAAGCCTCTGCAAGCTAGGCAGCAAATATATTCATATTCATCTATGTATAAAAAGTATAAGCATAAAACTATAAAAAATAATATACATAATATATGTTTCCCGCGCCAAAACCAGAGATAAAATAACTACATATTATTATAAATAGTAGCTAAAAACACATTTTGAAAAGCGTAGAAACGCATCTATATATATCGTCCCCTTGGTTATGAAAGGGTGTATCTGGCAGATACACATTTGATAAACCAATATATCAGATATATTATCCACTACGACGCTGGGCCAACATTAGCCCAACATCGGGTTAACTCCTCGTGTTTGGTGGGATGGCTAACCATGTAGGACTGCATCTGTAGCACAGCAATATCCAGCCAATAAAAAACAACCCCACATTCTACGAACGTCGGACAATCAGATAGATATTAGGCCGATATTCAGAGACCACGAGGCGTTAAACCAATGTTGTTTTAATGCTGAAACATCGTATGCGACGCTGGCCCAACCTTAAAACAATATTGGATCAACGTCTGTATTCTGGGAAAGAACAGCGGACAAATAATCAGCCGATATCTACGACATCGGGCCAACACTGCATCAACGTCTTATATATCTAACTGATAAAAGTAAGCATGACACATCGACACCATGTTGGGCTAATGCTGGCCCACCGTCTACGACGTTGGGCCAACACCAGGCCAAACATTGGACGACGTCTAATGTTAGCTGAAATATAAGCCCAGTGAACAAGAGAAGGGACCAATGTTTGTTTAATGTTGGCCCACAGTCTGTGACGCTGGCCCAACATTAAAACCAGCATTAGCCGGTGCTGGTTGGGAGAGAGATTATTATGATTATTGTTGTGATTTGCTCGGTGCGTTTCCATGGATACCGTTTCCTCTCGCGTCTCCGGCAAATGGAATGTTGTAATCTTGGAGCCATTTATCCCGCATTATCGCCCAGTCATTAAAAATCAGATTGTCTTGTCCACGGCTCAACCCTTTAAGTCCTGACGCCTGATATTATATTAGTCCTCTCTAACGGCTCAACCATTTGAGCCCCGACACCTGATAATAATTATTCCTTGCTAATTTCTACACTTTATATAAAACCATTGAAAATAACAACAACACAAAATTGGGTCCTCGTTCAAACATATTTTGCGTCTGAATTTGTTATACGTAATTATAAATTAAAACCAATTGAGACGAGTTTTAATTGCATTAGGATGTGAATTAATAATTATTAACTTATAGGCATGCACACCTGGACTGAATTCTCAATAAATTACATGTACAGTGTATTAAGAATTGTTGCACAAAAATATATTACAAATATTGAAATGTTGAATTAGCCCGTTGACTTGCCATCAGAGAAAAGCAATACGAAACAACAAAAGCAAACAGCAGTAGCTGCTCATTTTTAGGTCTGCAGTTACTGCTGTTCGCTTTCCTAGAGTAAGTTGAAACCAAACATTATTCTTACAAAGAAAAAACCCAGTTCCTGTTGTTTGCCTTAGGCCACTATGTTTTTTCTGTTTTAGATGAGGGCGCGCATTAGATTCAGGCATTAAATATATTTTGCCCAGTTAATAGCAGCGCCGTTCCATTAGACACAACAACTTTTGATTGTTTAATATATGTGGATGACTTGTTAGTATTATCAAGCACAGCAACTGGTCTACAAAATGCGTTGAACAATCTGCATAACTACAGTGTTAAGTGGGCCCTTGAAATAAATAAAGAAAAGACAAAAAATATTATATTTACAAACAAAAAGAAAAAAGAAGAAGGGTGTACCTTTAAAATTAATAATATAGAAATAGAAGTTGTTACTTCATTCAACTATCTTGGCATTGTTATGAGCTCTAATGGTAAATTTACTGCTGCAGTGAAATCTCTAAAAGATAAAGGTATGCGTGCTTTGTTTAAAATACACACCATACTCAAATCTCAGAAAGTTCAAAACCCTATTGTCTCATTAAAGCTCTTCGATTCAATGGTAAAACCGATTTTATTATATGGTTGTCAGGTATGGAGAAATAATTATATCAATTACGATACAAAAGATATACATCATTTAGACAGAATTCCCTTTGAAGAAGTGCAAAATAAATATTGTAAGTTGTTGTTATGCGTCGGCCGGTTTACATCAAACATGGCCGCGCGAGCAGAGTTGGGACGTCACCCGCTGATGCTTAGTGTAGCGGCACTACAAATAAAATTTTGGAGCCAGATTTTAAAATAGTTTTAGAACAGTGTGGACTAACTCATTTCTGGCAGAATCAGACAATACCAAGCAATTTTAACATCTCAAAATGTGTCTACAATATTTTAAAGCACAAATATGAAAACTTATTTTTCAATTCTATTAATTCAGACACAGGTGTAACTAAAACTGGGGGTAATAAGCTTAGAACGTATGCTAAATTAAAACATGAATATAAAATGGAAAATTATTTAAATTTAGATTTAGAACTACATTCTAAAAAAGCCATGGCAGAGATTCGTGTTAGCGCACACAACTTAGAATTTGAACGGGGTAGAAAAAATAAGCTGAAATTAGTACCTGCAAATGAGCGTTTTTGCCGAAACTGCAAAGCTATGGTGGAAGATGAGGTTCATTTTATTAGCGACTGCCCTATCTACGAACCACTCAGAAATGAATACTTGCCTCGTCGGCACCAAAATCCCGATGCATACTTTATCAACCTCCTTAAAACTTCAGATAAAGTGAAATTAGAAAACCTTGCCATCTTTATCAGACGTGCTATGGCACTGAGAAAAGAAAAACTGTATCAAAACTAATAACAGTTTGTTATCTTCTCTCGTGGTGATCCATACACATAGACGTCAGCCACACCATGCACTAATATGTGTCTATATATATATATATATCATGTATGCTATGTATTTTACTTTATATTTTATTGTTTTCTGTGTATACCAAAACGATGTACTGCATTGTATGGAATAAATTGATTGATTGATAGATTGATTACCAAAAAAAGATGTGTTTTTTACTGTAGAGCGCGCGCATCCGATTGTGGCCGATTTCCGAGAAAAAACAATCTATTTCGGAGATAAAAAATACATTCTGAAAAAAAACAGGTCTAAAAAACAGATCTAAAACAGAAAAAATTAAATATTGTGGCCTTATAAAGACACTGCTTGAATTGGAAAGGCTCACAGCATTATGTATGAGTACCTGCTAACTTGAAGCTGAAGTAAATTTGTACAAACCAAGAAACGACACGGTTATTTTCAACTTGAAATCATCATAAATGTCAGCTCATTGCGCTTCACTTGAATACCTATATTTTAAAGGTCTACGGATATTATAAATATTTTACTTTTTCAGTGCGGGGATCGACTTTGGGCGTCGGAATCTGACGCCTACAGGCGTCAGATACTGACGTCTAAAGTCGGGCCCGCGTTGAAAGGCCTAACATACAGAAAATCAAACAACAGTAACTGCTTACATAAACATAGAGCAGCTACTGCTGTTTGCCTTTGCAATATTATGGTATATTTGAAAGACTGACTCGAGGCAGATTTGAACCAGGTATGTCATTAACTGGTGAAAGCTTAAAATACTGGATGCCTTGCTCTTAATCTAATTTTCGAAAGCAATCAGGCGTAAATTGTTTCCTGGTAGCACTGTGCTATTTTTATTTCTATTTCTATTAGAGCAATTGTTCTTTTCAGGTACATCGCATCCAGATATAGAAACCGATCTAGATCCAGAATAAAACACACTATTATGTTATCTAGGGTTATTCTTACATCTGTATCGTTTATACCAGGCCTATGTGCAGAGCTCTGACTTGAATGATAGCAGAAATACATAATACATTATGTATTTCTGATGATAGGCATATGACTGAGCTGATTCACATCTACATCAGCCCTTTAAGTGCTGAATTAATTTGTAAAAAAAAACCTTCGCAATTAAAGGGTTTTTTTCACCTGGAAATCATCATAAATGCCTTAATTAGGTCTTTCCGATTCATTTGAATACCTGTGTTGGGGGTCTACGGCCATTAGAAATATATCTACTCTTACAGTGGGGGGATAGACTTTAGTCGTCTGTAGACGTCAGATTCTGACGACTAAAGTCGCTCCCCGCGCTGTAAGGGTTAACCCTTAATGCGTTGAAATAAATTTAAATTTTCACTCACATCAAGTTGTGTTTCGCTACCGCGACCCACAACTTGATGTGAGTGAAAATTACTCATATTTGTTTAATTTGAGACCAAACATTTGTAAATCTTGATGTTTAAACACTCATTTCATCCCAATAAGCCTGATTTGACCGGCAAATAAAACCAAATAAAAATAAATTAATTTATTTTTTGAACCCTTTCAGTGTCACGAAAAACGTTTTTTGCCATTAAAACATATCATCCGATTTTTTTTCTTTTTCACTTTCATCCAACTAACTAAAATTTGCAAAGATCTGCAGGTGAGATTTTTGTTTGCAAAATCTTTTCTTTGTCATGTATATACCGATGTCCCCCTTGTCCAATTACAACATTAGCGACGAAGACCCAATATTAACCCCTAAAGCGCTAAATGAAATAATTTAAATTTTCATACACTTGAAGTTGCGTCTCTCTACCGCGATCCACAACTTTAGGTGAATGAAAATTACTTCCATGTGAATTAAAATATACACCAATCTGACAATTTCTGACATTTATCTTTCAAATTTTCTTCGTTGAAATTTAAATGAAAAGGCCAAAGACGGCAATTGGAGGTGTAACGGTTAAACAAGAGCGACTTATCGCGGACTGCGTAAAAGGGCTCAATATCGCGTAATATTTTTATCGCGCATCGCGGACTGTTTGAATGGCCTTAACCCTTTCAACGCAGAGACCGTCTCTATACGTCAGAATCTGACGTCTGTAGACGTCAGATTCCGACGTATAAAAACGGTTCCCGCGCGGAAATAATTAAAATATTTTTAATAACCGTAGACCCATAATATAGGTATTTAAATGAAACAGAAAGAGCTGACTATAAAATTTTGGTGATTTCAAATTGAAATAAAACCTTTATTCTCCATGGTTTATACAAAAATTATTCGGCGTTGTAAGTATTAACCCTTTCAAGCCTAAATTATCCATTGTGCTCTTCATCCACTACAAGCCGCAAATTACTGTCACAATTCTCGACTTGTAGTGGATGATGATGATTTGAAGTGGTTGAAAAATTTAAGAAAAGTGCAATGTATTAGTAATGGTAAGCCAGTTTCATTCTAAAACCCTTGGTTGTAGGAAAATTAAGGCTGTTTTCAGGGCTGTAATATGATGCTTTAATGCATCCTGAGGGCTTAAAGGGTTTAACTCAGCCCTGGATCATCTGATGATGATTACGGTCAATGACCCCCATCCCGTGACGTCATTACCAGATGGCGGGGCTTCCCCCGGCTAGAGGGGTTCCCCCAGACGTGTAGTGTCCTCTCCGCAGCCCCTGACCAGCCCTCCACGTCACTGATGACGGCTATACACGTCACGCGGCCCGCCATACACGTCAATAACACACTACTCGCCAGGTGGATGAGACGCTTCCTGGTGCGGTCGCCAGAGGGCGTAAATTATAAACCTAAATTGTCGTTTCATGAGCTTCGTCCTGAAGCTGATTTAATTAGTCAGATTTGGTAAATTAGAGGTCTCGTTTTTTAAATATATATTACACATTCACAAGATGCCTTTTTTAATATAATGAATGGGGTTTTGGGCCACCTTTGTGCACATATAGGGTAAACTGGGCCAGAACATTGCCCTTCAGACACATTATTCAAAATTAGAGCCCTGGCGGTCTGAGGCCGAGCACGCTACCTCTCGGTCACTAAGGCTTCCCACAATATTGAATCTTTACAACTTAGCGGAAGAAGCATTTTTTTTTCGAAACTTGTAGGCCAGAGTAGGGTTCGAAACCGCGGTCTCCGACTTTCCAAGCAGACAGCTTTAACCACTGCACTAAGGTAACATTGGAAGGATGAACACTATTATAAAAATATATAGTCGAAAGAGTTAATGTCTGGAGTCAGCATGAGAAATTAAATCAATGCTCGCTTAACCATTACAGTGCAGGGATTGACTTTAGACGTCAGAATCTGACGTCTTCAGACGTCAGATTCTGACGTCTATAGTCTATCCATGCACTGTCCCATCAGACACGAGACGTTGAACCAATGTTGTTGTCTGCTGGGGTAAGAGAAAAAAATTATAATGGCCGTAGAGCCATAACATATGTATTACAATGGCCGTAGAGCCATTACATAGGTATTCAAAAGAAGCAGAAGCAGTAAACTAAGACATTTATGATGATTTCAAATTGAAAAAAAAACACTTTGCAAAAAAACACTATGCAAAAAAATTCAGTGTTGTGAGGGGTAATGTTGAAGTATCGCTTTCTACGCTGGTCCAACATTAAACCAACATTATTTCAAAGGTTCAATGTTGGACCATGGTCTTCGACGCTGGTCCAACATTAAGACAACAGTGTATGAGTGAATCAGATTTGCTAGGACATGACATGTACCGTCTGTCATAGATCCACCCGGTCACTGTAAACTATATCCTGATGATCCCTATAAATATAATCATCCAGGTCAACTTTCACCATGACAAACCACACTATACCGTCCGCTACCATCACTGAGGAAAGTAACCCTTTAAGGCCTGAATTTACCATTGTCATCTTCATCCACTAAAAGCCGCGAATTGCTGTCGCAATTCTCGACTTGTAGTGGATAAAGATGACTTGAAGAAGAAAATTGCTATGTATTGGTAAACTAGTTTCATGGAAATTTTCATTCGAAACCCCCTAGTTGTAAGAAAATTAATTCTGTTTTCAGGGATGTAAAATTATGCTTTAATGGATCGTGAGGACTTAAAGGGTTAATAACCCCCTAACCCTTATCCTGCTATTCACGATTATTGTCGTTTATATTTGTTTTATCAGTGACCAAGTCCCTGTTATAGGGAATAAAATGTTTGTCTAAACATCAAAATTTGCAAATATTTGTGCTGAAATCAAACAAATATGAGTGATTATCAGCCACTTGAAGTTGTGGATCGCGGTAGCGAGACACAACTTCAAGTGGGTGAAAATTTAATAAATTAACAGGAGGCTATAATTTAACATGGTAGGCCTAGCCCTTACAAAGCTAAAATATGTTTTTATAAACCATGGAGACCAACGTTTTTCTAATTTGAAATCATCATAAATGTCTTGGTTGACTTTATCCGCTTCATTTGAAAACCCAAGTTATGGGTCTATGGCCATTATAATTTAATTCTTTTAGTGCGGGGATCGACATTAGACGTTATAATCTGCGTCTAAAGACGGTCCCCCCACTGAAAGGGTTGAAGTTGAAATATAATACATTTCACATCAATATTTTATTTATCTTGAGTGCTTTATTGTCTCAAGAATATTTTGATACATTATGTTATTTATTTTTGTGTACATATGTTGCTATATACATGTTCTTGTGTATATTTTCGTGATATTGAATGTTGTATTTTTGACTGTGCTCATTAGTCTGAGCTAATAATTTTCCGTCCCGTTGCGCTTCGCTTCGCTTTGCTTGGTTTCGTTTCGTTTCGTTTTTTTTTTGGTTTTCTTGTTTTGTTTGGTTTGTTTTATTCTTTGAGCTGAGGTGACACATAATATACGTCATGGAAGCTTAATGTAACGAGTGTTATGCGTGGTGTACAACTGTCATACGTAATTTGCAAAAAACGGGTACGTGTTACATTTTCGAACCTGCAGAATTGCAAATAATGTCGGTGCATATATTTATAGTTAGAAGCTAGGCCTAGTTCAGAAACGCTTAAAACCTCTTGGGCTAATTTTAACACCAATTGTATCTTAAATAACTTAGATTTATTTATCACTATATATAAACCATTCTTTTGGTAAAACGTAGCTTATTAATATTTTGATTGGTATAATTTAATTGAATACCAATATAAGTGATCAAAGGTTTCTATGAATTGAGTTGATTATGTTGCCTAAAATACAAAATGAGTGTCCCAGGGGTGGCCATGGGAAGCAGCAGGGCTGGATTAGCAGTCTATTTTTTAAAACTGAAGACCATCAGCTATAGCTGCAGCAACAATTACGTAATACCGCTTTGTGGAATATAAATGACTGTGCCTTGATATCAGATGTTTTGTAGCCCCAGGAACACCGATGACGATCATACTCGTTACAGTGGTTGTTTGTGTCTTTGGATATGAAAGGGTGTATCTGCCACTTTGTGAAGTGGCAGATACACAACCTTTCAAATCCAAGGGAACATTTGTGTAATGAGATTTGTTGAAAATAAATATGCTTTGACGTCTGTGACAATAATTATTTTATTTACTAATCAAAATTTATTTATTCAGGGTGTATACATATTAGCAAAGATGCTATTTTTAAAATATTTGCCTGTCATACATTCACTAATACAATACATTTCTAAAAAAATCTGATATTGTAAATGGTACATATACAGATTAAAAAATTCATTATCTAATCATAGCTACACTTTCAATTGATTTTATTTTTCTAATATAATTTAATTAACACTGTCATATGAATCTTTTTAAAAGCACATGTTATTATGTGGATATCAGATAACACATAAGATTATTTTATTGTTTAAAAGTGTCATGATAGAAGTGTAAATACCCCATTAACATGCGTGATAGCATGTTAATTCTACAAATTCATAAATACAATGTTCTTTATTAGTTTACATCTTGTTCACTGTTGTTGACCTTTTATTTATGCTCTCGAAACATTAGTTTATATTGCATCTACTGTATAAAATAGGTGCATATTTAAATAACTTCGCAGGAGAGATACGATATAAAACATTAGAGACAGAGTCTACACAATGCTCAACGCCAGATCAACGCTATGACAACGAATACAAAGTGGGACCATGCAGTGCTGATTTCACGTTGAACCGAACTGTTTCTTGTTTATTTGACTTTAAATTAAAACACCTTTGAAAAAGCACAATATGATGAATAATCATGATCAATATCACAATATGATTATTCATCATAATTCTGCTTGGTACTAAAACTCCTAACGTGTTAGCAGCATTATTCACATTAACGAGGCCTGTCTACTACATAACTTTATAAAATATTCCAGCTTTTACCTTTAAAGCGCTGATATATTTTATTAAAACCATAGAGACCAAAGTTCTTTTTATAATTCAAATCATCATGACTGTCTTAGTTAGCTCTTCCTGCTTCATTTGCATACATATCTTATGGGTCTACGGCAATTATAAATGTTAAACTCCTTCAGCGCGGGGATAGACGTTTGACTTCAGAAAAAGTATAAAAAAAACAGTACATGATGCTTTGGTGTGGTGTAAAATGGGGATTGACAGTTACAATAATATAACAATACGAATACCAGTTAGTGAAAGATTCAAAGATAAAATCTTCTAAGCCAACAAAGAGACGTTTAACTAATATCGAATTAATGCCGGCCCATCGTCTGCATCGCTGGCCCAACATTAAAACAACATTGTTTCAGGATGTCGTGTTTGCTGGGCTATTTTTATCGCTACTTAAAGCGCTACATTTAATTTTCACCCACTTGTATTTGTGTCTCGCTACCGCGACCCACAAATACAAGTGGGTGAAAATTATTATTATTTGTTTAATTTGAGACCCAACATTTGAAAATCGTAATGTTTAAACACTCATTTCATTCCTAATAACAGTCATTTGATGGCTAATAATATGTATAAAACTACTATGGTGGCGCTTAGTGGTTTAACCCTTAAAATAAAAAACCCTTTAGACGTCAGAATCTGACGTCTGCAGACGTTCTTACGTCTGTAGACGTTCTGACGTCTAAAGTCGATCCCCGCACTGTAAGAGTAAAACTTTTTCTAATGGTCATAGACCCATGACATAGATATTCAAATGAATCAGAAAGAGCTAAATAAGACATTTATGATGATTTTAAATTGAAATAAACCCTTTGATCTCTAAAGTTTTAATAAAAAAAAATTCAGCCCTTTAAGGGTTAAGGACTAGCGGCTGACAGGCCATTACATTGGACAGGTGGGAGCAATGTTGGGCTATTGTTGGACCAATGTCAACGACATAACACAAACACTGTGCCACTATTGGCCCAACGTCACCTTGTGTCTTGGGATTTTAATTGGAATCTTGAGAATAATATATACAGCCGCGCAATAATCCATTATTGATGGATTTCATGACGGCCAAGTATTGTATTTTTCTTTGACCCTTACAGCGCTAAAATATTTCTGTATAAAACATGGAATCCAAAGGTTTTTTTTTTATTTTGAAATCATCATTAATGTCTTAGTCAGGTCTTTCTGATTAATTTGAATACCTATGTTACTGGTCTACGACCATTACAAATATGTTTACTCTTACAGTGCAGGGATTGACTTTAGACGTCAGATTCTGACGTCTAAAGTCGATCCCCGCACTGTAAAATAGCATTTGACCACAACCTTCACCTTGGCAGGTTTAGTTACCATTAACATTGCGAAATCGTAGATTCTGACGACTAAAGTCAATCCGCATTGTAATAGTCAAGTTGTACATCAGTTGATGTTTCTTCAACACGAATTAAAAGCACAAATCACAATGATTGTATGTACAGGCCTATTTGTCATTGGCTCATAATGATTGCTATATACAGGCATATATTGGATCAAGTCATTGGCTAAACGGTTTGTGTTTGCGGCGATTTAAAGGCCCATACCCAGGCTAATATCATGAAAAAATAGGTGATTTCATTTTGGCTTCTTAATATGACGATATGATGTAAATATGACCATAGACTAGAACGGTAAAAGCTTTTTTAATTTTTGTGCTGCGTATTTAATAGTTAGGCTAGATATAGAAACAAAATTCCCGCATTTAATATTTTTGACATAGTCATTTTAATAAGCCAAAATAAAATCCGCATTCCGCAATTCCCGCATTTATTATTTTTGACATGGTCGTTTTAATAAGCCAAAATAAAATCACCGATTTTTTTTATGATTTTAGCCTGAGTTCCTTTTAAATCTAAGGATTGTGGTTTGTAACAGCACAATAAGCTAGTATTGATCTCTTCCATTACATCCATATATAATTATATTAGTCCATGATGCAGTTCAGAGCCGCAACAATCAATTGAAATATACATTTTCTTCAGCACCTTGAATTTAAAACCAAAATAATAAATGAATGTGTGTGTCATGTAATAATATGAAGGCTGCTATATTAACATACAGAGCCAAAAGATCGCAACAGCTTATTGTCAAGTAAGTAGTTGCTGCCTTCTGCCTTTGTGATACAGTGTAGATAGGTGTATATTTCTTCCTTCATAGACCATGAGGCTCATAATGTCACCCCCCCCCCCCCGGCCTCGCGTGGGGGCAGTTCACACCTTGCTATTTATTTTCTTTTAATCAGAGTGCCTTCCTTTCAACTGGCGCGCCAAATAGCAGCCTGGTGAGTAGCTATAGAACTAGTCTGGCGATGTTTACTCAGTGTCACCCCAGATCAAGGACCCCTTAAGTACCAAGGGGTGCAACACAGCGGATTAACTCACATAAAAGAACTTCAAAGAAAAAATACTTCAGAGTGGTGATTGTCACAATGTCTAATTTTGATCATGCTATTATTTTGCTCACTTTAGTTTTGTTTATGCTATTTTTTATACTATTAATTAACTGATATGAAAATGCATTGTTGCATAGGACAGTTTTTAGAGATTGTTGGCCATAAATATGCTCATTTTTAGAGATGGGTTTTGGTCAACATGAGGACATTATAGCCAGGAGTGGATCAAATATGATATTGCCCCTTTAAACGCTAAGCACGATAATTATCGTTTTCAATCTGTTTTATTAGCAGGTTAAATGACAGTTATTGGGAATTAAATCAGTGTTTAAACATCAAGATTTGTAAATGTTTGATCTCAAGTTAAACAAACATGAGTAATTTTCACTCACTTATAGTTGTGAATCGCGGTAGCGAGACACAACTATAAGTGGATGAAAATTTAAATTTGGTATTTCAAGGCTGTAAGTGTTAACCCTCTCAATGCCATCCACAGCTTTATAAAAAAATTTAAACATTTTGATTGGCACATTTCAAATTTCTGACTTGGATTATGGCTTATGTATTTCATCTTTAAATATAACGATAAACAGCATAACAATTGAAAAATATACAGTTTACCATCTATTTGAAGTTGTGTTTGTGTCAGGGTAGCGAGACACAATTTGAAGTGCGTAGAAAACATGAATTACCTTATTTGGCGCCGCAGAGATCAAGGCCTGAACAATAAAATTGATCTGTGAGATTACCAACATTGTTATTGTATTTTAAACCTGTGTGCCAAATGTCACTTTATTTCAAAACCAATTATAATATGAAGTGTTCAATGTTCCTGTCTAGAATATACATTTTTATTGCACCATTACTAGATTGCCATTTAATTTTAAATTATATCTCTTTCCTTGAAATATAACCATCTCTACTTTGGTAGCACTAATAAAATATTTTGGAAGAGCACATCTGTGATATCTTCAGTTTTTCTGTCAATAATTTTGAAATCTTATCATATTAATTTAAATCATATGTAAATGTCACTAATTTAGATGTGGTTTAAATTTGGTAAAATATCCAAATTCTCGAAATCTCTGAAATTGAATAAAGCTAAGTAACAAAGAGAATAAGACATTTATGCAACCCTACATCCATAGTTATTTCTCACAGCTCAGAGGGAATGAACGAAGTAAACAAGTTATCAGTCCGAGTAATAGTAAATTAACTATCAAATTTCAAACAACGTTAAAAAATTTTCCAATGATCAAGGGCGCATTCCAGTAAAAATCTGAAGATAAAGATTATCTGATCTTTTTCTAAATTCCTCAGAAAAGTTAAGACCATGTTAACTTTTCTAATAGAAATGAGAATGATAATTTATAAGATAATCTTATTTGTAGGATTTTTTTTTATAGTATTGACGGACACCCCTGCGGTGCTAAATGGTTAAATTTAATACTGTTAAGCACGTAAGTCATTTTTAATCAGTTTTATTATCCGCTTAAATTGTAGTTGTTAGTGTTTAGACATCACCATTTGCAAATGTTACGTCTCCAATCAAACAAATAGGAGTAATTTTCACCCACTTGAAGTTGTGGGTCGCGGTAGCG
>OZ024916.1:3073256-3160756 GCA_964017125.1 Flabesymbios commensalis
GATCACTATTGTTGTCCATGTCACATTTATACCCAAAGTCACATTAAAAGTGATCAACCAGGTTCGCATGTTTTTCGCTGATTTCTCTGTCAATTCTCAGCAGATTTTCATGAAATTTTGTAACAATCATATTTCAACAGAATCCTAATATCTCTGAAAATTTCGTAAAATTATATATCGTATTTCAAAAGTTAGACCATTTGACATGTAATAAATTGAAATTACGACGTTCCTCTATAAACCCATTAAACTAATTCTAGAATTTTATTACATGTCAAATGGTCTAACTTTTGAAATATTTAATATAATTTTGCGAAATTTTTTACCGCTGTTAGGATTTGCATAGAAAATGGCCTTAGCAAAATTTCAAGAAAATCGGTTCAGAATTGACGGAGAAATCGCCGAAAATCATGCGATCCTGGTTAATTTGACGGCGAGTATAAACTACATGAAAAAGTCAAGTAATACAAATACGTTTTCTCAAGTGTACCAAATAAGGACAAGATGATATTTCGCTTGGATCATTATAATTGATCCGGACTCCCACTCTCACCCATAGATCACACGTAAGCATCCTTAAAAAATAGTGGCATGATAAAACATGTCATCTCTCCGTCCCCTTGGATATGAAGGGTGTATCTAGAAATTCCACATTCAGATGAACGGATATGAAGGGTGTATCTGGCAGATACACCCTTCATATCCATTCATCTGAATGTGGAATTTCTAAATTATTTATTTTGAAATTTATGAAATCTATTTATGATATATATATATCTTTGTAACCGTATTATTCAATCACCTCTGCATTTATCACAAGACAGTTAAAATTACATTTTATTTGTTTTTATGCTTAGGAATAGGGTTTTATTGCCGTTTATGTATCCTATATTTATTTACTTTGGAGATACGATGCCACTCGCCACTGTTAATCCCGATTGGATTAAAAAATAATAACAAAGCACATTATGTAAAAGTGAAAGCATCCTTAAAAAATAGTGCATGATAAAACATGTCATCTCTCCGTCCCCATGGATATGAAGGGTGTATCTAGAAACTCCACATTCAGATGAACGGATATGAAGGGTGTATCTGGCAGATACACCCTTCATATTCATTCATCTGAGTGTGGAATTACTAAATAATTCATTTCAAAATTTATATAATCTCTCTCTATATATATATCTTTGAAACAGTTTTATTCAATCAACTCTGCATTTATCACAAGAAAGTTAAAATGACATTTCATTTGTTTTATGCTTAGGAATAGGGTTTAATTGCCGTTTATGTATCCTATATTTATTTACTTTGGAGATACGATGCCACTCGCCACTGTTAATCCCGATTGGATTAAAAAATAATAACAAAGCACATTATGTAAAAGTGAAAGCTCAACGTTTTTTATTTTTTGTAGATGTTATCATTTTATTGTTATTTAGTTTATTTGAGATATGCCATCATAGTATGTAAAAATTCTCAAGGGGACATAAAATCAATCTCGTTAAGCTTCATTGTATCGTCAATTACCCCATCACCGTATTACGTGCATGTGATAGACTGACCTTCATAAGCCAATCTGACCTTGCCAATAACTGGGTGGTGACAGCAATGTTTCCTGCTCAATTTTGCAAAAAATTAAAAATAAAAATAAAATCCTGAATAGAAAATTTATTTTTGCTATCAAAGTTGCGTCCGATAATATTGCGATCTCCTAGCTTGACTTATTAGACGAGAATGCAGGGCACATATTCAGCCATCAGTGTCTAGATCAATTCCTGTTATATCAGTGATCACTGTGAATCTTCTCCAAATGCTAAAATATCCCTGTCTACACACGTGGCACTAGATACTGGATTGTAAATCTTTAGACTTTAGAATCCATTCTGAAGTCTAAGATACGTATAATGGCTGTAGGCCCATAACATATGTATTTAAATGAAGCAGAAAGAACTAACTAAGCCATTTATGATGATCCAAAATTAAAAAAAAACATTTGATCCCCACGGTTTATACACGCATACTTGAGCGCTGTAAGAGTTAGGCCATCGTGTCGTAGCGTCTCGTACGTACAGTCCGCAGCACGGCGGGGATGGCGGCCATTTTTTCCACCAATCTGGATCTCCCGGAAAAGAAGAGGGAATCTGTCACATTTTCTCCGCGCTATCGGCCCCTGCCCCACTCCCCAGGAAATTGCCGTTTACCCGCTCACAATCGGTTGCCAGGGCAACCCCATCAAGCGGTGGCTGGGGCCAAAACACGTGGAATTGACTGGATTGGAGCAGCACTGCCGCGATACAGTGACCATGAGATTCAGTTAATTTATTTCCGTACAATGCAGTACATCATCCTGGTATAACTTTATAAATAATAATGTATAATTTTGTATAAAATATATAACTTGTATTGTGCCTGTGTTTTATTATCATTATTATCTGTTATTCATCATTATTTTATCAACTTTTCAGTGATTGATAAAATATACTGTTCTTTTTATTAAATTTAGCACGTTTTTTTTTAAACTGCCTGATTTACTATTGTGTTATTTGTTGAGGACACATTCACCCGTCAGTTCCGTTTGCCACTCTTGGCTATGATTATTGATTGTGTATTGTGTGTTGTACGTATGTTTTTCTGTGACAATAAACACATTGAAATATTGATAAGCATACAATAATTATATATAAAGTAGCAACATGCTTAACCCGTAGAGGGCTGCAAAATATGTTTATGCAAACCATATTCTGAATCATCATAAATGTCTTAGTTAGCTCTTCCTTCTTCATTTGAATACATAATGTTATGGGTCTACGGTTGTGATAAATGCTTTACTCAATCAGTGCGGGGATCGACTTTAGACGTCAGATTCTGACGTCCATTGACGTCAGATTCTGACGTCTAAAGTCGGTCCCCCACCCAATATTACTTGACCAAGTAAATTGCAGACGCTGCCCCAGATTAAGCCAATGTGTCCCGCGTGTTAAGATCAACAGGTGAACATTTGGAAACCAAACAGATTATTAGATTATTTATATTAGTGAGACGGACAAATCAGCAGAAATAAAACGTAAGTCACCATTTTGCACGTTCAGCTATCTAGTTGTCTGCTACAGGCAGACCACAAGCTGTCTGACCTGACTGTGCAATCTGCCATTTTGCGATGGTTTTCATCACGAGGTGATAATTTATGGGGTTGTTCCTGATTGCCTTATGAAATCAATTTGGTGTGAAAAATAAAACGTATGTGACGTGAACAGATATCGGATATAATTGAATAATATTCAAGAATATCAATCTATGTCTTCTACATACATTTATTAATTACATTTAGTTTTTATAAATTGTCTTATTGTCCCTGGAATGACACACTTTGTTGCTTGGTGGTCACCTGTGAGTCTGCCTCATCAAAATCTCTAGCAGAAATTGTATATGGCAAATGAAATGAATGGAGTTTTTAGGTCAATTTTGTGCATATATAGTACCCTGATTACATCGCAAGGCTCTGACACAGTGACCTCCATTCTTTAATATAATAGTTCTAATACGATGAAAAGTTTAGGCCTGCTGAAAATGGCCTAGTTTTTGTAGGCACTTGAAATATTCGAATCAATTTCATGGCATCCGAGTTTTTTGATAAGCAGCGCGAGTGTCGTTTTTACACAGCTGGCTGTGGAAACAAAATAGTGGTCAGTGTGACTGGGCCTCGCGCAGTAAATGAGTTAGGCGGCCCAGTCATACCGGGTACATATATAGATTAATCTGGGCCAAGAGAATGAGATGAATGAGCTGACACTGCCCTCCAGTCACAGAATTCGAAATTCGAGCCTTGTCTGAAGCCAAGCACGCTACCTTTCGGTCACGGCCCCATGAAAAGCTCTTGCAGAAATTGTCTAAGGCGCTGCGATAAGATGAGGCGGTGCTATATCTGTATAGGTAAAATTATTATTTGCATGAAACATATGTGTCACAAAGTGTTCATCAGTTGTTATCACAGCAAACACGAGACATAAATTCTGCGGCGCTGGCCCAACATTGTACCGACATTGGGTTAATGTCTCGTGTTTGCCAGGACAGTATCTGATGGGTGATGGACGTGAGAGAGGCGGAGTGAGGGACGACCCGAAAACTGGAGGGAGGGGGAGGAGAGATGGGGGACTGGGGTTAACCCCCTCCCCTTCTCCCACCCCGGCCCCGGCTCCTCCATTTATCATTCTGCTCGCAGGCGGGATGACAACGGCAGCTGCTGAGGCTTTACCGTGTATACTGCAGGGAGTGGCGGGGTAAACGGAATGATGGGGGCAACAGGGAACAGTCTTAATAATAATAGCAGAGAAAATATAGGTGAAATATGGTGGATGATAGAATATGCAACATGATTATACTGCAGGGAATGACGGGATAAACAGTATCATGGGTGCAACGGGGGATAATCTTAAAAATAATATATGTTATAGCAGAGAAAATATAGGAAAATGAAAGAGTGTGAGTTGTGAGAAGTGTAGCGAGGGTGACGTATTTAATCGTAAAAATACAACAGCAAATAAAAGTAAATATATTCCTAACTCATATTAATATAGACAGAATATTGACAAAAAACGTAAAAAAATAAGCGTAAAAAGCAACTGGAGAAAACACAATATTATTAGCCAAGCAAATTACACAAGTATCTGGGAAATGCTGAGCGGTGGGCTTGATAGGCGCATTAAAAACGAACAATTGACAGGATCGAATAGAGACGAGAAGAAAGATATATACGGCAAAAAAAAATGTCCGTACAACGGTTAAATGATTAATATAAATCAACAGAATGGAGCGTAAAGATAAATAATTAATAATTCTTGCAGTAACGAGAGTGATGATGCGGCGGTTAGAAACGATGCCAGGGTGGGAAACATATTGTGCGATATCTTAAATGGATTTTGCATTTTCAGTTACTTTCGGCGTTTTGATCCTAGTAGAGCTCACAGATAAAGACATCAAAATCAAGATTAACCCTTACAACGCTCACAAATATTTTTGTCTAAACCATGGAGACCAAAGGGTTATTTTCAATTTGAAATCATTATAAATGTCTTAGTTAGCTCTTTCCACATCATTTGAATAGCCATGTTATGGGTCTATGGCCGTTAGAAATATTTTTACTCTTAAAGTGCGGGGATCGATTTTAGACGTCACAATCTGACGTATACAGACGTCATATTTTGATGTCTGTATACTCAGATTTTGACGTCTAAAGTCGATCCTCGCACCGAAAGGGTTAACCCGTCAATCACGCTTATAGTCGTTTTAATCTCTTTTATTAGCCGATTTAATTATTTATTTTAAACAAAATGTGTGTTTAAAAATCAATATTTACAAATATTAGGTCTAAAATTGAACAGATATGCATAAGTGAATTGTAACCCACCTGAAATTGTGGGTGAAAAAATAAATTATTAAATTTTCCGCTTTAAGAGGTAATTATTAATTTTAACTCTTTAACTCCGATTCTACTCGTTTTTCTTAATTTTTATATTAGCACATTAAATACCAACTTTTGAACATGTTAAAGATAATACATGAGATCAATCGGTAAGATTTCAAAATCGTTGTCCTCAATTTGCTCACATCTGAATAATTATCACCCACTTGAAATTGTGAATCACGTCAGCGAGACACAACTTCAAGTGGGTGAAAATTCGAATTAAATAATTTGACGGCTAAATCGTTAATGATTACAGTGCTAACTGGTCTATAGGGCATCTCCATGCCGAACAGAGTTTGCCACATCTGGGCGGAATCCGGGAAATATTTCTAGGCTAGGTCAGTGACCTCTCCCACCCATTGGCTGACCAATGTCCACGCGACAGGTGATTATCGGCAAACGTTACCAAGGTTACAGATAGGAAAACAATAAAATGGCAACAAATGCAGAATCCATCGCGGATTACTGTGCGGGGTTTGAATAATGCGAGCGTGGATAAAATTTTGCCTATTTTTCTGACACCTCCTTGCGGTTGAAGGGTGCCTAGTGTCTCTTTTAAAAGCGATGCTTAGCACTTTTTTAACCACAAAGAGGTTATATAACAACGAAATAAATGTTCTAATATGACATCTTTTAATTTCAAGTTTATATAAAAAAATGAGATCAGGTAAATTTAATTTTAATGTTTTAAATCTGCAAATAGGGAAGACATAACTGACTGATTAAATTAGCTGTAGAAGAGTGCAAGATATTTATAAACCATTGGGCACTGAAAAAACCCCTGAATTATTTGATTTCAATTGAGAAAATGAGGTTGCTTGTTCATAGGACACGACAAGTATAACAAAATTGACCTGCTAAAATAATATTTTAATATTAAAAAAAAAACATGACAAGGAACTGACAATTTGTACTTGACAACATGCAGTTAACATTATCTCGATGATATCCTGAATAAATATCACCTGGAGTTATATGTAAAACGTATTGGTATTAACCTTAACAACGCTAAACTATTCTGTGTATAAACTGGGTCTTATCTGCCACTTTACAGATACGACCCAGTTTAATTACAAAGGTGTTGTTTTGTCCCAGAATATTAAGAATGAAATACACATTTGTGTAAGGATGGTCCACTTAAAATATACCATATAAATACTAGGCTATTATTTCTTTTCTTTTCTTTTGGTGGACGAAAATTTGATATACTTTTGTGCAGAGTGTATTCTCATTCAAAGGATTCAGAACAATCTGCCTCCAAAACCATGGAAACAAAGTATAGCTTTATTGTTTTATTCATTTGATTTTATTACAATTTGATACATAAAAGTGACAATCAAGACTATTGCAGTCTCTTTAAAAAAAATTGTAGTTACACTTAATGTACCAGAGCAATTACTCTGATGCTTAGACCGTGATATCTATTTTAGCACATATTCTATTATATTTAGGCCATACGTTGCTGAACTGTTTGATTTCTTTTATTTGTTGCCATCGCATTTTAAAGCTTCAAATGAGGTAAAAAAGATGTTTATTTATGAAAATAGCCATATCACGAACTATTCTATTTAATTATTTTATTATTTGTCACAACCTATTTTATCATTTTCATGTAGATTTGTATTTGTTTGGTCCGGCTAGACCTGTATATCTGCATGTTTAGCAGGACTTAGGACACAAATTTAAACGAATTTTTGATTTGAGATGTTAATTAAATCTTTCAGTGTGGGGATCGACTTTAGACGTCAGATTCTGACATCTAAAGTCGACCTTGATCATTTTGTGTTTTTATCCCCCGAACAGACATAATACTTAATAGTAACCCCTAAAGAGGCTAAATTAAATAATTTATTTTTCACCCACATGAAGTTGTGTCTACCGCGAGCGACAACTTCAAGTGGGTAAAAAATACCCATATTTGTTTAATTGAGAGTAAGTAGTTTCAAATCTTAGTCATTAACCCGTTCAAGCCTGAATTTACCATTGTCATCTTCACCAACTACAAGCCGCGAATCGCTGTCACAATTCTCGACTTGTAGTGGATGAAGATGATTTAAAGTGGGTTAAAAATTAAAGAAAAATAACATTTATTGGTAAATCAGTTTCATGGAAATTTTATTTCTAAAACCGTTTGTTTTAGGAAAATTAAGTGTTTTCATGGATGTTAAATGATGCTTTAATGCTTAAAGAATTAAATGTTCATTACATTCCCAATAACAGTGATTTCATTGGTTAATAAAATATAATAAAAACGACATTGTCGAGCTTAGAGCTTCGAGGTTTAGGCCTAATAGTCCAGGAATTTTAGGCATTTTCAGGGCTAAAGATTGAAAAAAATAATATAAAGCTGAAAATTTCAGGAGTTGTTCAGATGGTCATCCTTAATAACCTGTAAAAAGTCCCAAAGTTTCCCAGGAGCGGAACATGTTTTTTTTCGCGAAAATCCAGAATGGCCGCCAGAGGCCATTCAAAAATTGCAACATACGAAGAAGTTAACATATATTCCATTGTGATACCGCTTTTTCACTTAATTTCTTACGGGTAACTCATTTCAGGTCTTCTTTTTAAGTTTTAAAGCCTCATTCGTGTTTTATTTGCAAAAATTCAAAATGGCCGCCTGATACAATACTGAAACTGTAACTGATGAAGAAATTCTAATATATTCCTTTGTGATATCATTTTACTGCATAATTTTTCACGAGAAACTTAATGTTGGTCCCATTTTAACATTGTAAAGCTTATGTCATTCCACAGTTCAAAATGGCCGCCATTGAGGTAGAAGAACAATTTCAGAAATTATGTTATTTTATGTCTACATAATTTTTTACTTGGAAACATAGTGGCAGTAAAAAGTATCTCTGGAATCAAGGGTGGTTATGCTATGTGATTTAGTCCAGTAAATTGTCCTCGATGTTGATCCAGTCTTTCATGTGATAATATTAATTATAAATTAAGATGCATGAAATTATTACGATGACAACAGCCTGCGTTGTGCCATGTCACAACAGCTTACCACACCAAGACGGCTCAACGTGTCCCTGGTACTACTATTTTTTTCAGCACTAAATTTCCTTTAACAATTCAGTATATTTTCAAAGAAAAGATGATTTAATAAATTAAATAATGTATGTAAATGTACACGTACTGTTATTACTCAATATAATATGATTTCGTCATTCATAACAGAAACACGGGAAGCAGGGACACAATAAACATAATTCACAAAAAAATCAATTTATCTAACGAGACAAATCAATTTCATCCAAAGCAGACATCAATCAAAAGGATTTAAAAAAAAACAGATTAGGATTGGAAGCAAGAAATTGGAATGCATTTTTGCGGACATGTGTTCAGTGTGGTGACTGACAAGTATCTGTTGAACGGGTCAGTTTAATAGCAGCTGGCCTATTGTTACATATTATGGTGGTCATATTGAAAAATGACGGTCATTTTGATTTAGGGTTTGACTAACATGCTGTTCTCACAGTACCCTCAGGTGCGTACACAGACCAATGTTGGTGCCGTTATCACCATTCATAAATTGATATTACAAGTTTAAATATGTCCCATATAAGGTTTTAGGATAAAGACCTTCCCAGCTGAACCACACTACAAAATATCTGTCATCTATACACGTGTCGTTATTTCAAGTGAATATTGCTTTACGTTGCTTTCTGCACAATCATGGCAATATCGTGAAAGAAGGAAGGGAGTATGCCCCAGTCTTATCGAATAACTTCAAGGGTTCTTTATAGTGCACAGTGCCATAGACATCACTGCACACTCCATGCCTTTGAACAGTTTGGAGCACTGTATAGGCACAACCTCGATGACTAACATCCGACCCGACCAGGATTTGAACCCAGTAGCTCTGAGCTTCGAGCCACAGCAGGATCGAATGGGCCATCGAATGGGCCATCGGGACGGCCTCGTTATTTCAAACACACACAAACTTATTCGGGTTCCTATTAATGTTGCATCGAATATATATAAACATGATAAATAGGGCATAGGACCTTCCCTAGGATCTTGCAGGCTCGGGTATGATACCTTGCATTGGACCCTTATGCCCGCATGTGAGGTGTGAGATCTTGCCTAGGACCATAAGGGCCTAGGTGTGAGTGCCTGCCTATGACCCTGTAGGCTCTAGTGTATGACCTTGCCTAGGACCCACCGTCTCGGGTGTGAGTCCTAGCCTAAGACCATGCGGGCTCATGGTAAAACCTTGCCTATGACTTGTAGGCTCGGGTTTGAGACCTTGCCTAGGACGCTGCGGGCTCGGGTGTGAGTCCTTGCCTAGGACCTTGGCGGCTCGAGTGTAAGTCCTTGCCTAAGACCATGCGGGCTCACGCTAAATCCTTGTCTAGGACTTGAAGGCTCGGGTTTGAGACCATGCCTGGGACGCTGCGGGCTCGGATGTGAGTCATTGCCTAATAGGCCCTACCATGGTTAATCCTTGCCTACGACCTCTAGGCTCGGATGTGAATCCTTGCCTAGGACCTGTTGGGTCAGGTGTTATACCTTGCCCAGGACCTCGTGGACACGAGTGTGAGTTCTTGCTTAGAACACTACGGGCTCGGGTGTGATTCCTTTCCCATGGACCATACATGTGTGTGTGTGAGTCCTTGCCTATTCACTGCGGGCTCGGGGTACTGGGATGATTGCTAGTAGTAGTACTTTTCGCCCCCATCCGGGGAGGGTCATTAGGGATCTGTTTCGTCTGTTGGATGCCGTGTACGCATTGTACGGAAGCACTAGTCTACAGCAATCATCCAAGGGCAGCTACAGCCTCCTCGTATCTGGCTATAATCTTCGGGCGGATTGCCAGTGGCGTACCCTGGTTCCTCCGCTCAACAGCGGAGCCAATGCAGCACCCGCGTCAGTGCTGGCGCTGATGAAGGCCGTGGTAGCCTTAAATAACCGGCAATAGCGTGTTTGACATTAGGTCTCCCACGTGGGATGAATGGAGGGACCCAGAGGGAGTGATCCTTCCTATTGTTACTCTGGGGACTATCCGACCCGAGGATAGCGGAGCTGCGCGAAATGCCACAGAGTTTCATCATTAAATTGTACAGCGAAACTCAGTCTCCGGCCGTCTGGGCATGTCTGGGGGTATATCCCCTAGACATGCACAGAACCCCTTATCGGGTGAGCGAAGGAAAACGCTCTCAATAACCCACCATGCCCTATCACCCCCACCCTCACATCATCATCTGTACATCCTTCATCTCATCAATTGACTACAACGTTTTTATCGTATTATAATGTCACATAAAAGACCTTTTGTGCCAAAAAGTGACGTGAAGCAATCATTTACTACTACTACTATTCACTGCGGGCTCGGTGGTGAGACCTTGTCTATGACATGTAGGATCGGGTGTGAGTCTTTGCCTAGAACAATGCAGCCTTGTGTGTGAAACCTTGCCTATGACCATGTGGACTCGAGTGTGAGCCCTTGCTTAGGATATTTACTTGGGACCCCAGTTGAAGCAGTAGTAAATGACATGTATCACTAACATATCTAAATGTACAAGAATTCCATGGCAACAGATTACCACCAACAGGCTGGGGATGTCAATTTTAATATAAAAACCTGTAACCAATTTTTGAGGAGCTTGATGCAGCACCTCCCAAATTAATGAAAATAATTAGGTTTGAAATTCGGATTGATGATCAGGAAAAAAATGGCACAACTCTCTCAGACTAACGTTGTTTTATTGATTGAATATGATGTTTTGGCTATAATGTATTATGCAATAAATACATTAAAATGTGTACTGCATATTTCTTTTGGATATAGAGTTATTTGTTACTGGTCATTAATGACTGGTAATTTATAGATTTAAAGCGTATATGTATCGCGAATACGAATGACAATTGCTCCCAATGAAACTTTGAATGGCGGCCATCTTGGATTTATTCTTTACCGAAACCTTAAAAGTTGCTAATAACTTCAGAAATGAATTCAGCAATAAAAAGCATGTGGAAGTGAGGTATTACATTAAAATATATGTGTAATAGTTCAGGAATTACAACTTCAACATAGCGCTTGGCGGCCATTTTGAATTTTGTCAAAAAAATATGTTCCACTTCGGGAAAAACCTTGGGACTTTTTACAGGTATTAAAGGAGGACATACTGGTAGTCTATAGATTTAAAAGCTTATATGTATCTCAAATACTAATGACAATAGACTTACTCCCAATTAAACATAAAATGGCAGCCATCTTGGATTTATTCTTCAACAAAACCCTAAAAGTTACTACTAGCTTCAGAAATTAATTCAACATTAAAAATCATGTTGAAATGAGGTATTACATAAACATATATGTCAAATAGTTCATGAATTACAACTTCAACATGGCTCTTGGCGGCCATTTTGAAATTTGTCAAAAAAAGGATGTTCCGCTCAGGGGAAACTTTGGGACTTTTTACAGCTAATAAAGGAGGACATAATGAACACTTCCTGAAATTTTCAGCTTTATATTATTTTTTTCCATTTCAAAACCTAAAATTCCTGGACTATAATGATTAAGCCCCAACAAAAGAACTGGGACATAACAGGCTGATAAACATCTTCATTAGTTGATGAATATATGGTATGTTTCGGGGGTTTTATATATTCATTTTCTATATTTTTACAGATATCACCATAAAACAGTTCTACGCTTTGTTTTGCTCATCTTGAGTCGAAGAAAGGATTAAATTACGATAGATTCATATATCTCAATATACTCGGCGTTTCGCACTTTCGGTTCTTCGAATCTATCGAATTTCTTTCTTTCTCCTTGACATAGTCAATACTAGCGTCATCGTTCCGTACAGAGGTTAACGAGTGACCTTGAAAACCCAGAGCCACAAATATGCCTCGATCTCAGTTCCCGGTAGGCGGCATGCCCCCTGGCGGGCTGCAGATCAGGTGAGACCGCCGGCGGGAAACAAACTTCGATTTTTGATCGATATAACTCTCTCAATCTCCGCGCTGCCAGCCTGGACCTCTAGGTGCGCGCGCATGACAGCCTGTCACGTGACTGCGCAGTGCATCATGGGTTATATTTTTATATAGCTGGTCGCTCAGGACGTGTAAACATAAACAGTGTGGGTGTTTGAATTAAAACCACCATGCAAACTCAATAATTAAAATAATGCACAGATACATTTATTCATATCATTTTAAACGAAATTGTAGTTATATTTCATGTTTTTGGTCTTAAATGGATTTGAGGATATGGATTATTTTGAAGGCAATTTCCGTTATTTTATCAAAACACTAAGAAAACTCGATACATCATAAAGCTCATCATATTATAAATACATTATAGTTTATCATATCATTTTATGATTTTATTTTTTTTACCAATTTTTAACATACCATTTTTCGCCCTTACAATCAATAAAGGCAACAACAGTAACTGACACTTGGATAATAATCACATACTTCTGATTGCTTCACAAAAGAAACAACAAAGGCAAGCAGCGATAACTGCTTCTTTAACGCTTTCAGGGATCGACTTTAGACGTCAGAATCTGACGTCTGTGGACGTCAGATTCTGACGCCTAAAGACTGTCCCACACTAAAAGAATTAAAAATTGCCAATGGCAGCGTTGTGTGCCAGATATGGATTATTTGGAAGAAAACTGTCGTTATTTTATCAAAACATCAAGAAAACTCAATACATCATATCTGTTTTCATCATATTATTTTAACATATTATTTTTACCATATCTTTTTTATCATATGATTTTGTTAATTTTTCAAAGATCAACGCTATCCAGCAAACACGAGGCATTTACCCAATGCTGTTTTAATGTTGGCCCACCGTCTTCGACGTTGGCACAACATTAAGACAGCATTGGGTAAATGCCTCGTGTTTGATGGGGTAACTGCTTACTTGGATAGCAGTTATTTTATATTTTTGTTTGCATTGCAAAAGTAAACAACGAAGACAAACAGCGGTAACCGCTTTCATAAAAAGCCTGTGATGTGCAGGATTTATTATTATTATTATTTTTTTGTGTGTTTATGGATTTAAAGGGTCAGTTGGATATCGATTAAAGCGCGTCACTTAACGGCGCTTATTGATCAGGTATACCACGAATCTGAAGAGTCACGGGGTGCAGCCAGGTACAGAGGTCAACGAGGACAGTGCGTGTTACCATAGCTACCAGGTCATACAAAAACACACAGCAAACTCAAGACGTTGAACCAATGCTGTTTTAATGTTGGGACACGGGTTTTAATAGTTTTCATACAAAGACAAACTATAGTCTGAGTGTGATGGTATTGAGTCAATACCCTTACACTCAGACTTATGATCATAATTGTTTGTTTTTTATGTTACATGGGGTAAATAGTATTGCCCCCATGTGACATAAAAAACATTCTAATCATAGGATAATGTAAATTACTAAACAGCCTTAAGAATTAGAAGATTCTGAAATTAATCAATTACAATTTTCACCCATTTGAAGCTGTGTTACGCTACCGCGATCCACAACTTCACATGGGTCAAAATTATTCATATTTAATTTAATTTGTGACCACAAATTTGCAAATATTGATGTTTAAACACTGACTTTATTCCCAATAACTGAGATTTAAACAGATAATAAAACGAATTAAAAACGACTGTAGTACTTAGGACTTAGGAGAGTTACAATGAGCCTGACGTGGTAATGTATCTTTCGACGTATGTCAGCAATATACATGATATATCGTAATGTTGTGTGGCTGGAATACGTGTAACATTGTTGGAACTGTCCGGCTCGAAATGGACTTACCAACTTTTGAGATTGAGATGCCTGTGTAGCATTTAAACTGCTCTCTCAGAAATTTTCCACCGCTTTTTATTAAATTTTAGAAGCAATATTTTATATTATTATCACATCCTGGGTTGTAGTGCTCTCGTAACACTAATTTGGTTATGTGTTAATAACGTGATAGGGGTATCAAATAAAAATCAGGGGTTTCAAATTACATTTGAAGCATATTCATTTGAAAAAACCTATGTTATATGGGTCTATGGACATTATAGATTCTTTCATTGTTTTAGTGCAGGGACCGACTTTAGACGTCAGATTCTGACGACCTTAGACGTCAGATTCTGACGTCTAAAGTCGATCCCTATACTGAAAGGGTTAAACACCATCCATCTAGACCTGACCCGAAACTACGCTGCAAATAGCAGTGCGCATGCGTGAATATAAATATTATTCCACAAATAGAGCAGACAAAGCGCGAGGAAAGGCGCGAATATGTGTTGACTTTCTGGTCCCTGCGAAATAGACGCGAAAGCCTGAATATATACTTGTAAAAAGGAGAATCTGACTCGATGTTGGTTTAGTGTTGGGCCGGTGTCGCAGACGGCGGGCCAACATTAAACCAGCATTGGGTTACTGTGTCGTGTGGGATATGCTCTCAATATATAGTCAAAGAAAATCAAATATTATATTTAGAAAAAGAGTCCGCTCTATCGATATGATAGATAGATATTTATTGAAATCAAGAAAAGTCATTGCTGACTTATTTGTCATAAAAATGATAGAATATATGTACATGTACATACAAGGTGGTTAACTTGCTAAAATCACACGACAATTTACATAGTATCACATACAGAGGTAAAATCATGCTAAACGGCATTGCCATAGTAAAACACTGGATATTGCGATAAAATAACAGATAATTGATTACTACTTGAACAATAAATGTGAACGTAGGGGGTCTATCTCTTTGTTATGTATATTCACTTCAGGTAAAATAAAGGGATTAATTATAAATACATTTATACCACAGTTTATATATATAATATATACTGCCATGCAAAGCTAAAAGGCAGTAAAGTAAGCAGATATTGTCTTTTAGCTTTGTTCGGCAGTATTGATATTCATTTTAGGCTAAATGAAACGATTAATGAAAGTAGTAGATAGACGTTGACTCTTCATATTCATTTAGGTGAAATTAAAAGATAAATAACAGTTAATGTCAAATAGTATAATTGCTAGTTAACACGATCGAAAATATGCAATTACTAATTAAAAAAGTTAAGTAAATTAGCATTATTTAAGAATACATCATTCTGTTCAACATTTATTTCTAATTTACAGATTCCACTGTATCTGAAGTATTACAGACCCACTTAAATGACGTCTTGGTCGAAACGTGATGTTAAGCCACAGTTTGACCAACTGGTATTATATTTATGTAGGCCTATGTATATAATGATACTCTTTTTTTAGTAGCGTCATGTATTTTTTTCTATAAAATTAAAATACACTGGTGACGTCAGTCTATTGCTAAAACAGTACATTCGGGATCTACGAATCTACTGTTGTCTCAGGTCGGTCACAGTATACAGGTTTTACCATGTCACTGTATAACTGCATGGCTAATGTTTCACTTTTACCATGCTAACTATCAATTGTTTTCTAAATTGTGTCTATATCAAATCTTGAGATGAGCCTATTTCGTGTATTTTAAGTCGAGGAAAGACCTCAATTACAATAGATTCGTAGATCCGAATATACTCGGCGCTGCGCGCCTCGTACATTCGGATCTACGAATCTATCGAATTTCGTTTTTTCTCCTTGACAGAGACTCTCTCACTCAAACAACAACAACTTAAAGTGGGTGAAAATTACTCATATTTGCTTAATTTGAGACAAGACTGAAATATTATTATATTAACCATAGAGACCGAAGGTTTTTACAATTTGAAATCGCCATTAATGTCTTAGTGAGTGAATACCTATGTTATGGGGTCTACGGCTATTATCATTTTCAACAATTTCAGCTGAAGATGGTCCCCGCGCTTAATAAAATACTCTATCTGTCTGGATATTACATCATTTAAGTGATACCTCCAGCTGCTCACTACAAACATTCACTCGTTTATTCACTGACCATTAACAGGATCAGTGTAAAACTGATCAAATAGCGTAGCCTTTCACTGATATTGCATATTATTAGCAGTAATTTTATATTCATATTTTGATTTTGCAGATCTGCACCTGGCCTAGATAAAATAGCTCAATCGGATGATGCAAGGTAGGCAGTTTGAAAATAGGGATAAAGATTTTTGTGTTGTGACTGCTATGTAGACTTTACCAGGATCTTGCACCTGACCCTCAGCGGGATATCTACCCCCCTCCTTATCCCACGGGATCCCTACCTCCCCCCTTCCTCCCACGTGATGCTTACCTGGACCAGAACGTCTAAGCACCACGCAGAGAACCTGAAGTCGGTGGGCGGAACCGGAAATCGGGGCGCGGGATCGATATTGGCGGTGATCGCGCTGAGGACTCGCCGACCCAGTAAAAAAAGAAACATTCACCCAATGCCGGTACAACGTTGGGTCACCGTCTGCGACGCTGGCCCAACGTTGTGCAAGCATTGAGCGAGCGTCTCTTGTTTGCTGGGGAGCTGCGGCGGAAACGGACACGGCAATAAAAAGTCAATACTCGCGGATTCTGATGACAGTTTTTAGCGGCGTGATTATTTCAGGAAATTTGGTGATTTCATGCAAGCCGCAATGCTTCGAGTGCGAATTACTTCCTCATTTTAATGATAAAATAATACATTATGATGATAAATGATTCGTTTTGTAAAAAATACAATATGAGCACAAGTCCTTTTTTACAAAATGTATTATTTTATTGTTCAGAGTTAAGAAAATGCTCAGTTCTGAGAATTTCGCTCAACCGGTAACTTTTAAAAAACGTCTCATTTTATCAATGAAATGAATAAATAATTTACAGCAATGCACATTTGCCGATTTAGCCGACAGTCTGCTGTTTATTGTAGCAGGCTGATTGTATGGGTAGGGAGGGGTGGTCCCATCTGCATGAGTAGAACATTCTCTCTTCTAAAAATTACTTTTAACTGCTGATTTATAGACAGTTATGTCATGTGTGATGTGTGAAAAAATACAAACAGTGTTCATTTTTTTGGGATAAGGGCAAATACTGCACATGTAAAATAAATAAGGTGTGAGCCTTTGGACGAGTGCTGTATTTTCCCATATCGTACTCAAATGAACACCGTTCGCATATCATATACATTATTTGATTATTTTAAATCTATAAACTACGCTGCGCATTGCAAAGACAAAAAGCTGTAACTCCTTACATTAGAAATCAGCAGCTATACTGTAATTTGTCTTTCTGTGGTAAAACAAAAAAATGTTTTCTCGATATAAGAGCGTATACAAAGATGAATATGTTACTATACTACATTCCTAATATTTAGTTGTTATACCTGCGATATTATCACTTAACCATAGAAAATACACTACAGAGATCAAGTAATGAATTTGTGATAAAATTATTCTTATATGATTAAATATTAAATATAGCATTATAAATTAGAGGCAATTCAGCTTACAAAGGTAAACTGGTTAATTTTACCCCTCTCAGCGCGGGGACCGACTTTAGACGTCAGAATCTGACGTCTATCGTCATAAGATTCTGACGTCTAAAGTTGATTTTCGCAATGAAAGAGTAAAAACTTTATAATGGCCGTAGATTCATAACATATGTATTCAAATGAAGCGGAAAGAGCTAACTAAGACATATATTGCAATTTCAAATCGAAATAACATTTTTTGACCTGCATAGTTCAAATAAAACTATTACAGCGTTGTAAAGGTTAAGGGCAATACACCGTTCACAGACAAACTGCTTAATTTTGAAGTGTCAGAATCTGACGTATGTAGATATTCTGACGTATAAACATGATAAAGACGGTCCCCGCGCTGAAAGAATCAAAACAATTATAATGGCCGTAGACCCATAACATAGTTATTTAAATAAATCTCAAAGAGCTAACTAAGACATTCCTGATGATTTTGAATTGAACAAAACCCTTTGGTCTCCATGGCTTGCACAAAATAATTCGGCGTTTTAGGGGTTAACATGTGAGAATCTAGAGTAGTTTTGTAGAATACGCACTGTTTCTCACATTCTGTGCTGTGGTTTTCACTATGAGCCGTATATCGGTATCAGCCCATATCGCACGCTAGCTGTAGATTGAGCACAATGTATGGTAGTCTAGTATTAGGTGTGAGAAAATACAAACGTTGTTCATTTTTCGTGCGTTATGTGAAAATACAGCACATTTTCAATGAATAAGGTGTTCGCCTAAAGGCTCAAACCTTATTCATTGAATGAGTGCTGTCCTTTTCCATATCGCACTCAAATGAACACCGTTTGCATATCTTCTTAGTTAACAAACATTTTTTTTAGATAGAGATAACTTTACTTCTCCCTCTTTGTCATGCTGACAATCTAGATATGAGAGATGATATGCAAAAGGTGCTCATTTGAGTGCGATATGGAAAAGGACAGCACTCGTTCAATGAATAAGGTTTGAGCCTTTAGGCGAACACCTTGTTCATTGAACATGTGCTGTATTTTCACATATCGCATGAACATTGAGCACCACTCATATTTTCTCACATGATCAAGTCACACATGACATATGCTGCCATCCATTGTGCTCAATCTAAAGCTAGTGTGTGATATTGGCTGATACTAATATAGTAAGTAAGTGAGTAATCTTTCTTCAAGTAATATAAGGCCTAGATGCCCTTTATACACAG
The DNA here is from genome assembly GCA_964017125.1 of Flabesymbios commensalis. Lineage (NCBI taxonomy): Eukaryota > Metazoa > Annelida > Polychaeta > Terebellida > Flabelligeridae > Flabesymbios > Flabesymbios commensalis. The sequence goes on from OZ024916.1 coordinate 3,092,315, forward strand.
CATATAGTATCAAAAGCATATTACGTTTGTGTGTAGCACATTTCATATGATGGTTATTTTATTAAAAAGAAAATTTCATACAACAGCAGGTGTGTTTTTGAGCTCGAAACTATAATATACATAATATGGGAGATCTTGTATCAAGTCAATCTTTTAGCGGTCATAATCTCTATAAAATTTGAGTAGGTAATAACATTACCCGAAGGGCCCCAGCTCGCGGGAGCGATCTCTTACAGCAACGGGTGTCAGCAAGGAAAGGCCAATAATCTAATGTTTACAGTGTTAGATTGAATATTTCGTCGTCTGTGTTCATGGGCGCTGACATCTTGTTTCCTGATTAGTATTGTTGAGGTCAAAGTTCAGCCTTCCCTACATACTTACAGAAAAAAATCTATGGTCAAAGTCCCTGATTATCGCCGATGTGAATGTATACACCACCTGGCGAGTAGAAAAATTCCCTGCGAGATCCTTTCCCTTACAAAGTTATTTAAGACCAAACTCACTGACAGTTCATTTAGTCTAGTTCAACAACATACTTGGACGACATCTAAAAAATTTGCTTCCGTTTTTATTTTTTTAGACACTGACGATGTAGATAACACTTGATTTTTGTAAATAGTAGTGTAATCTAACTCAGTGTTGCAGGGCCCAATGTTTGTTTGGTTTGTTAGACTTTCGCTAGCTCGCAAATGGGCGGCCTGGGCCTTTCAACAATATATGGATTACTCAACACCCTGCGGCAGGGCCTGCCATTTGTTGTGTAGTGCGTTATCCTCACGTTACATTGACTTATACTTAGGCCTATAGCCTATGTCATTACATGAGCCCCTACTTTAGTTCATAATAATAATTCCGCTCGTTTTCTAGGCATGCCTATTCATATTATAGCACCAGATGTTTTTTTAGATATTTTTCCCTAATAGTATTATAACGCGGACAATGCAATAAAGAATGATACTAGTCCTCAATAACTACATTTCCATTATATTCACAAAATATACCAATGAACGTCTTATAGTGAAAGCCACAGCACGGAGTGACAGATGTATTTTTAATCATCGCATATCTCACGGGGACATTAACCGTCAGCAGACTGGCGTATAAACAGGACACACACATGCTGACGTCGCGTCGGTGACGTTCGGCAGATTCCGGGCGATTCCGTGAGACAGTCGGCATTCCTCGGGTGTTTAATGTGAGAATTATTGGTCTGCGAGTAACAATGGCCGCCGTGACCCCCTGAGCCCCCTAGCGAATGCCATTCACACCACAATTGCATAATATATTATCGCCCATTCCGCGAGCATTCTCTACGGCCCGTGCTGTGTCAATGGCCGTTGTTTGTTCAGATAAATGCTCGCTGTTTATTGAAGCCGCTGAGTATTTGTCTCCTGTTCCGTTGACGGAAAACCGCGTGTTATTCTATATATAACACCACCACCTGTACCAACACAGAAACACAAAGACAAACAGCAGTAACTACTTACTTTTCAAGTAAGCTGTTACTACTGTTTGCCTTCGCTGGGCAGCTACAGACAAATATTTTGATTTGGTACCGTTTGTGAAAGAATGCCTCCCCCCATTGGTGGATTGAAGGATGATTAGACACGTATGTCTACAATGACCGGGCGATAATGAGGGATACTCTGATGTCAACCAAATCCTATGGCGCATCTCACTAAAACTAATAAAATTAACATTATCCTAACTTTCTCTCATTTCCATTAAAAAAGCTACTAGATTTAGGCTACCTAAGTATCCTATTATTAAGTATTTTAACTTTTCTAATGAGAAACAGTGACGATAATCCTACTTTAATGACGAGATAATTGCAGGATTCTCCCGCCAAGTTATCTTTTTTTAAATTTGTATCCACTTGAAGTTGTGTCTCGCTACCCCGACCCACAACTTCAAGTGGGTGAAAATTACTTACATTTGTCTAATTTGAGACCAAACACCTCAATGCTTAAACACGTATTTTGTTCCCAATAGCGTCAATAACGGTCATTTAATCGGCTGGCAAACAAGATTAAAAACGACTATTGCCTGATGTCGACTATAGGCCTAGTATACTATAATGTGCACATTAGTGACCTGATTGCGCTTGTATAAAAACAATTTCAATAAATTCTAAAAGAGTGTAATATAGGCCTACACGATGTGATTTAAGGAACCTAAATATTGGAAATCCAAGTAGTTTTAAGTCACTTTAACAACGGATGAATAAATGTTTAACAAATTGGTATAATAATAGTACCAAGCCTTAAAGCGCTATACTATAAATAATTTACTTTTTTAACCACTTGAGGTTGTGAGTCGCGGTACCTCAATTGGGAGACAATTACTCATACTTGTTTAATTTGAGCGCAAATATTTGCAAATCTCGCTTTTTAAACACACATCTCATTCATAATAGCAGTTATTTAACCTGCTAGTAAAAAGATAATAACAGTTTTAGGGGTCTTGTCAAGGTAAAAAAATTCAAAAAAAACTCGGATTGGCCAGACCACACCCACCCCCCTATCTAAGTATTATTAAACATGTTTAAAAAGAAAACAAAAAAACAAACAAAAAAACATACAAAAAAAAGAGTTGGGGCTTGACCCATGCACCCACTTTCAGGATTTTTTCAAACTTGACAAGACCCCTTAGGTGTGCAAGGGTTACCCAGAGCTCTATTATTAATGATATGATGAAGCCAGATCACAGTGTAGCCGGTCAGTGAGCTTTCTTGTCGTCGTACATTATTTAATAACGTTAGTTCAGGGGTGACCTGGACAAGCTAAAGCCCTTACGGCCGTGAAAATGTCACCAGCACACGCCACGGGCGTAACTAACGACTAGGAGCGGAAGTTAATGGCGACAGGAAGACATCCGTTAGGTCACTGGACATGCGCAGTGGATACGTTAGGTCACTGTACATGCGCAGTGCATTTTCACGGTGGTGCCTGACACGCAGCGTGATTTGTATGGAAAGCAAGACGTTGATCCAATGCTGGTTTATTGTTGGTCCAGCGTCGTAGACGATGGACCAGCAATAAGCCAGCATTGGAACAGCGTTTTATGTTTGCTAAGATTAATAAGAACGTCCCAGCAAAGGCATAATGTTAACCCAATGTTGTCTTATTGTTGGGCCACCGTCTGCAGCGCTGACGCAGCATTAAACCAACACTGGCAAGTAATTCAAGGCGGTAAAATATACTCATATTTGATCAATTTGAGACCAATTAATTGGAAAATATTTACAACAAACAAAGGACTATCTCTTATGTATGCTGCTGAATTGTTTTTCTATATTTACTTGATGAATTTCCAATATTTGTCGTCATTGTCGTCAAATGACGGAAAGTATTGAACTATTTTATTAACTGGGCATCGATCACGAGCTGTTTTATTATTTTTACTAACATTTTACAATAGCCACACATGAGTTATTGGGACTCTACATACAATAGCCCCACATGAGTTAACCCCTTCAGTGCGTGAACCGACTTTAGACGTCAGATTCTGACGTCTAAAGTCGGTCCCCGCCTTGAAAGAGTGAAAGTATTCAAACGAAGCGGAAAGAGCTAAGTAAGACATTTATGATAATTTCCAATAAAAAAAACTCAGGTTAACAAATATTGCAGAGCTCCAAGGGTTAAGACATTCTTAAAACGTTTATATACAGTCCTAGCAGCACAGGGGGTTAACGTATCTAATTTTATTATTCCAAGACCAATTTTTAAACTTTTACCACAACCAGGGGGTTAACAAACTGAATTCCCTGTTTATTTCGTGCCATAATCTGACAAATGAGATGCTCAGCTATAAAAACAATAACCAGGTTTGCAGGGAGAAGTTGATGAGTGTATTTTTATATCGCTTATTAACTCGGTGTCAGGGGGTGGAGAGGGAGGGGGGGGGTGACAAATGATGAGTGATTGTGATGAATCACAGCTAATCATTTCAGTGTTTTTATTTTTTATTAATTTATATTTTATTTTTAATTGGACTCTTTTTATAGGTTTAAGTCTGACGGACGTGACACACCCAGACAACAAGTAAAACACCGCGTGGCACTACAACCTTTATCATTACAATCAGATGGGGAAATATGGGCAAATACAGCACTCGTCCAACGAAGAATGTGTGAGTATTTAGGCGAATACTTTGTTCATTGGTCTTGTGCTGTATTTTCTCATATCGCACGAAAAATGAACTACGTTTGTATTTCATTACGTGATCATGACAGAAATGACTGCTATACATTGCAGTTTAAACCAGAGCAAGAGTGTGATATCAACAGACTGATACCGACATACGTCTCAAGGTGAAAACCACTGTACAGAGTGTGAGAAAGTGTAAATATTCCATTTGGCCCAGGTGTGCAATCATTTTATATACACGTTTTAGATGAAGAAACAAAATACAATGTCTATTTAATTTATTTGACGTGCAATTAAATGCGAAAATTACCCACTCTCAAAAGACTGTAATGATAATTACACGTTTAATAATACATGTTTTACCTTACCCTGAAATACTTAGGGATACATTTCATTAATATCATAATATACTAGTGTTATTTTTCTCGTTTCTAAGTAAATAAAAATGAAAATGCATAATAAATTAAAATTCAAAGTCCTTTACTCCATTAAATTGATAGAAACGTAAAGGATAATAATAAATTGTTAGCTTATTAACGCCTACAGTTGTTCTGAACTATAACTTAAAGTTGTGTCTCGCTACAGCGATCCACAACTTGAAATGACCGAAAATGTATGTACTTGTGAAAGTCCTTACATATATTTGTGTTTCAAGATTGAAGACACATTTTATTTTTAAATCGTGTTATACAGGTGCTTAAATGAAAACACAGCCTGTCTCCTGTAGTGGAAATCAGTGCTTGTGTTGCTGAATTGTTTCATTTGTATCTTCATCATGTAAAATTTCCAGCTTCAAATGACAAAAAAAATTACATTTATAAAAAAAATAGCCATCACCAATATTGAATTATTGGATTAACCAAGCATCTATCAGAAACTATTTTATCAAATTTAGTGATGTTTTTATTGATCTAAAAATATATTTGAAACCGTATATATTGAATTGTATCTGAATCAGCATCAGGTGTTCATTAACCCTTTCAGCGCTGGGACCGTATTTATACGTCATAATCTGACGTCTATGGACGTCAGCTTATGACGTATATAGACGGTCCCCGCACTGAAAGAATAGAACATTCATAATGGCCGTAGACCCATAACATAGGTATTAAAATGAAGCAGAAAGAGGTAACTAAGCTAACTAAGATGATTTCGAATTGAAAAAAAATACTTCGACTCCATGTTTTAATAAAAAATAATTCAGCATTAGATATGCAAACAGTGTTTTTTTGAGTGCGATATGGGGAAATACAGCATTCTTTCAATGAATAAGGTGTGATGTGAGCCTTTAGGCGAACACCTTATTCATTGAACATGTGCTGTATTTTCACATATCGCACGAAAAATGAACAACGTTTGTATTTTCTCACACGATCAACTCACACATGACATATCCAACCATACATTGTGCTCGATCTACAGCTAGAGTGTGATATGGCCTGATATCAATATACGTCTCATAGTGAAAACCAATGCACAGAGTGTGAGAAAAAGGGTTAAAACACAGCATGTAGTGGACATCAGTGCTCTAAGGGTTAATGGGAAGATGCTGAATCTATCTGAATCAGCATCAGCAGCTTTATAGATCCCTGCTACACAACAAAGGTCTGGTGACATATTAAAATGTAGTGGACTCCGCCCTAACAAAGTCACATCGTCATATTTCAGCAATTAATTTATCTGATGTTTTACTTGACTGGACTTAACATGACAGATTGTCTTTTGTCCCGGGCTTGTTTTTTACATAGTTCTCGCTTCTGGTCTGTCCACAATATTCCTGTTTTTGTCTTATTGGCAGCAGATAGGTGAATATGCTCAGCTACCTCATCGAAATTATGTTCCACGTTGAATATTTTGAATAAAATTAATTAAATAAAATATGATACAAACCATCATTAATTTCTGATGATTTGTTTTCATCTGGTAAATTTATGTGAATACCAGAAGATTGCTTATCTAGGTAAGTCGGGGTAAGTATCCTGGAGAATGCTTGGTGAAATCGAGTGGATCTGATAAGTGAGATGTACACCTGCTGCATACACAGGAAAGGAGGGTTACATATGGGACAGAATTAAAGCTAGTTTATTAATAAAAAAACTCACCTTAATGTATGGGCTGTGCCACCAGAAAGTGATGCCCAGTATAATCCATGTGTTTAATCCAATGTGCTTGGAGAGTATGTACTGGTTTAGAGAGTATGGTATATCCAAAAGTTGAACGAGCACAAGACGATATATTCCTAATGGCTGGATCATCCATAAATTCTCCACTCTTGGTCACATTGTTTTCTCAGATATCCAAGCCAACGATAGACATTGACAAAATTCTGGTTCAATTGGCCAGCGTCGCAGCCGATGGACCAACATTGAACCAGCATTGGGTTGAAATCCTGTGTTTGCAGGATATTCCTAATGGCTAGGTAGTGCAATAATTCACCATACATTTTGGGTCACATTGCTTCCCATGTTATCATTGATATAAGTGTAGATATTGTTATCCCTTGATAAACTTAGGTTTGCCTTTTTTCATTCTGCTGGCTTCGGCAATGTTGTCAGTTTTAGTCACTATAGTCCAATTCTGTACTGCGTACAATTATGTCCGTCGGAGCTGTACAGACATGGTGTTCCAAACTGTTCGAGGGGCCTGTAGTGTAGTACATTGTTTCATATGGTGATGTGCAGCATAAAGAACCTTTGAAGTCATTCGATAAAAATAAGGCATAATCCTGTAGCGAATTAACAATGATGTGCAGAAAGCCACGTAATGCAATATTCACTCACTAACAATAATAGGTTGTAATACAATCTTTTTCTACATAGTCTGCAATAAAGATTTGATTTGCAATAATATCAACACATTCTTTATTAATCACTCCTTTCATGTGTTCGAATACAAATCCACCTGGTATCAGTTCTATAGGCTATTTCATCATAGTACCTCAAATCAGCCCACTGACCTTCTACAAAACATTTAGACTGCAGCCCAACTTGTTTTATTTATCTTTGCTGGTACACGTATTCAAATAAATATTTTGAAGATATAATCCATTACATCAATCTCTACAAGACTCCTGACAAAGTATTCCTGTAACAAAAGAAAAGGAAATTAGAAAATTTGTCGTTGAAAAAAACGTTTTAGGTTTTAATTTCTCATTGATCATGTTAATAGTTGAATAAATCGGATTGAAGAACCTGAAATACTGTATCACGCCATCAAGATTGGGATTTGCTCTCACAAGATTTTAATTTGCTCTCACAAGAATTTAAACTTGTTCTTACAAGATTTAAACTTGATCTTACAAGACTTAAAATTGCTCTCACAAGATTTAAACTTGCTCTTACAGGATTTAAACTTGCTCTCACAAGATTTAAATTTGCTCTCAAAATATTTAAACTTGCTCTCAAAATATTTAAACTTGCTATCACAAGATTTAAACTTGTTCTCCCTAGACTTAAACTTGCTCTGACAAGATTTAAACTTGCCCTCACTAGATTTAAATTGGCTCTGACTAGATTTAAATTTGCTCTAAAAATATAAAAACTTGCTCTCAAAATATTAAAACTTGCTCTCACAAGATTTAAATTCGCTCTCACAAGATTTAAACTTGCTCTCACAAGATTTAAACTTGTTCTCACTAGATTTGAACTTGCTCTCATCAAATTTAAAGTTGCTCTCACAAGATTTAAACTTGCTCTCACAAGATTTAAACTTGCTCTCACAAGATTTAAACTTGTTCTCACTAGATTTAAACTTGCTCTCATAAAATTTAAAGTTGCTCTCACAAGATTTAAACTTGCTCTCACAAGATTTAAACTTGTTCTAACTAGATTTAAGCTTGCTCTCACAAAATTTAAACTTGCTCTCACAAGATTTAAACTTGCTCTCACAAGATTTAAATTTGCTCTCACTAGATTTAAACTTGTTCTCACTAGATTTAAACTTGTTCTCACTAGTTTTGAACTTGCTCTCACAAGATTTAAATTTGCTCTCACAAGATTTAAACTTGTTCTCACTAGATTTCAATTTGCTCTTACAAAATTTAAACTTGTTCTCACAAGATTAAAACTTGCTCTCACTAGATTTAAACTTGTCCTCACTAGATATAAACTTGCTCTCACAAAATTTAAACTTGCTCTCACGAAATTTAAACTTGCTCTCACAAGATTTAAATTTGCTCTCACTAGATTTAAACTTGTTCTCACTAGATTTGAACTTGTTCTCACTATTTTTAAACTTGCTCTCACTAGATTTAAATTCGCTCTCACAAGATTTAAACTTGTTCTCACTAGATTTAAATTTGCTCTCACAAGATTTAAACTTGTTCTCACTAAATTTAAACTTGCTCTCACAAGATTTAAACTTGCTCTCACAAGATTTAAACTTGCTTTCACAAGATTTAAGCCGGCTCTCACAAGATTTGAACTTGTTCTCACAAGATTTAAATTTGCTCTCACAAGATGTAAACTTGTCCTCACGTGATTTAAACTTGTTGTCACAAAATATTAAGTTGCTCTCAACAAACACAAGACATTGCACAGGCGTTGTTTTAATGTTGGGCTAGCGTCTACGAAGCTCACCAAACATTAAAACAACATTGGTTGCACGTCTCGTGTTCAAGCTAATATCAAACCAAGTAAAATGCCAATCGTAGTTGTTCTCTTGTAGATTGTAAATAATTAGGTATGAGAGATGTTTATTTTTCATCAATATAAGTATTTTTGGTTATTTGAAGCTGGAAATTGCGAAAAAATATTTAGAAAAAGCTCAACATCAGACGAGTTAATGGAGCATGCATAATCTATAAGTTGTGGTGAGATATAGCTGCAATACATTAGCAATAAGCTGATACAGTAATAAGCTGGATAGATGGACTTCCGTACGGACAACATATCAATATCCCCAGCCTTTATATCTCATTAAAATATACCAGTGATGTCAGTCTATTGTTAAATCAGTAGATTCGTATCTAGAAATCTACTGTTACTTTTATACTGGCCAGGTGGGGCACAGTATACAGGATTTATCATGGCACAGAATAAATTTTCATGGTAAACCATGCGAACTATAAAAAATGAAATTTTTAATATGAAAACTTGGAACATGTGCATGTACATGTTCCTATTTTGGGTACTATAAGTCGCAGAAAAAACTCATTTACAGTAGATTGTTAGATAAGAATATAATCAAAGCTGAAATAATTAAAGCTATGGTTGGACAAAGGCAGGATACAGCAGTTATTTTCCTCGTGCACTCACCCCACCACTATTTTTGTGACTTACTCTCCCCCCCCCCCCCATCCCCCTTCTAACCGTATTATCCATAGGTCATCAGCTGTACATTGATTGTAACTGATAGCAGTTATACGCCGCTGACTGGCTCTTAGTAACCGGATACTTCCTACATTTCTAATATATCTCAACTCGGAAGATTTGATACTCAGGATATCTCAAGTTTAGATATATCCTACAAGGATTAGTGCACTGCGGCGCACTGAGCACCCAGCAGAAAAAAATACAAATTGTTTTAACCCTTTAAGCGCTGAAAATTATTGTATAAACCATGGAGAACAAAGGGGTTTTTCCGCTTTGAAATCATCATTGATGTATTACTTAGCTCTTTCCGATTCGTTTGAATACCTATGTTATGGGTCTACGACCATTAGAAATATTTTTACTCTTACAGTGCGAGGATGGATTTTACTCTTACAGTTCGGGGATAGACTTTAGTCGTCAGAAGTCTATCCCCAAACTGTGAGGGTTTTAAAGGAGTAGTCCACTGTGTACGAACAGTGGGACACATTTTTACCCAGAAAGCACCGCGCTGATTACAGAGATTGTGGTACAACTGAGGTACAACTAAAACCAGAAACATACACAGAATGGTGAATAAGTTTACCCCTTATCCTGCTAAGTTACATTTTTTTTAATTTCAACCACTTGAAGTTGTGTCTCGCTACCGCGACCCACAATTTCAAGTGGGGGGAAATTAGTCATATTTGTTTAGTTTGCGATCTATCCTTTGAAAATCCTTATGTTTAAACACACATTTTGTTCCCAATAACAGTGGGAGGATAAACAAATAAAACAAATAATAACGACAATAGGCATTATCAGCAAGATATTTGGGTTAAATGAGCGTTCAAACCTGAAAATTAGTAAATATTTGGTCTAAAATTAATCAAATATGAGTAATTTTCACCGACTGAAGTTGTGGGTACCGATTGACCTGATAAATCTGTTATTTGATTTGTATATAGTGGGCATTCGGTAATAAAATTTATTTCTGTGTCAGGGATCTGAATACAAGTGCCCATACATAACACATAACATTGAAACATACCATCAATAAAACAGGGGGTGACCATACCCAGAGAAATGATGTATTTTAAACTGTTTTCACTATTATTATGTATGTTGTTTGTGCTTGAAATTGTTGATGTTGTTATACTATGTATGTTTTAATACGATGTATAGCCTACACTGTGAAGCTAAATAAATTCTTCTGATTTTGATTTGGCCTTCTACTTTACTCACGCAATGACGACAAAAAAGCTCCTCAGCTGGAGTTAGTATTGGAAGAAATAATCTATTCGCGGGGTTTAAACAAGTAGCAAGTAATAAGTATTTATTTCTGATAACCTCCAGAGAAGCAAGACAGACATATACAGGAATACATATGCCAGGAGAGCGTTGGCGTCAATTAGCCTACATGTACATTGTTTAGATATAAGTTAGTATATACTTTTACATACATTTAAGTATAATATTCATTTATACTAGCTGTAATTACTAAATTATTTTTTTTATAATATATATTTAAATAAATACAGCTTTTTGAGATTTGCATTTTTCATTTTTTTTCATTTGTATAGCTGATGTTTTTTTCCAAAACTCAGGATAGAAATATTTTGTTCGTTCATGCCTAAATTGGGGACGACATAATAAATAGTGGTATTCATCGCCAATGTCTTCGCGATAATGTTGACATATACGCAAATCTCGTAGTTCTTCACATTTAGATGTGGAGTTTAAAGTGTTTTCCGCATGTAGATGTGAAGTGATGTGTGAAGTGTGTGGATTACCAGGTAACTGGAGACCTGTGATCGAGTCCTCTATAACTGACAGGGGGTGTGAGATAGCACGGGTGAACAGCCACGTGGAGGGGGGGGGGGGTGGAGAGTGATTACAATAGCTGATAACAGCGCTCAGTAAAAACAAAACGTTGACCCAATGTTGGTTTGATGTTGGTCCAGCGTCTACGACGCTGTACCAACATCAAGCCAACATCGGGCCAACGTCTCCTGTATGCTGAGTAGCCTTATCACGGCGAGTTTGCTGACAGAGGTATATTATATAGACCTCGTGTTCGTCACAACTCAACCGATCAACGTGAAATCAAACTGATCATGAAGCTCACCAATTACATGGTTCTCCGTTTTCTTGCATACGTCATGCATTTTTCACAGCAACAGAAATGGCTACAAACCTAGAATAGGCTATACCAGGGAAACGACAGGCAAGGAGAGCTGAGTGAGTGAGTGAGTGAGTGAGTGAGTGAGTGAGTGAGTGAGTGAGTGAGTGAGTGAGTGAGTGAGCGAGCGAGCGAGCGAGCGAGCGAGCGAGCGAGCAGGTGAGTGAGTGAGTGAGTGAGTGAGTGAGTGAGTGAGTGAGTGAGTGAGTGAGTGAGTGAGTGAGTGAGTGAGTGAGTGAGTGAGTGAGTGAGTGAGTGAGTGAGTGAGTGAGTGAGTGAGTGAGTGAGTGAGTGAGTGAGTGAGTGAGTGAGTGAGTGAGTGAGTGAGTGAGTGAGTGAGTGAGTGAGTGAGTGAGTGAGTGAGTGAGTGAGTGAGTGAGTGAGTGAGTGAGTGAGTGAGTGAGTGAGTGAGTGAGTGAGTGAGTGAGTGAGTGAGTGAGTGAGTGAGTGAGTGAGTGAGTGAGTGAGTGAGTGAGTGAGTGAGTGAGTGAGTGAGTGAGTGAGTGAGTGAGTGAGTGAGTGAGTGAGTGAGTGAGTGAGTGAGTGAGTGAGTGAGTGAGTGAGTGAGTGAGTGAGTGAGTGAGTGAGTGAGTGAGTGAGTGAGTGAGTGAGTGAGTGAGTGATTTATTACAAGTATTACACTATTATGAAAGAAAATATTTGATATCCCCACAAAGCCGTTTGAAATAAAAAATGGATTTTAATACAATTACTTGTAATCTCATTCATCTATTACTCAATATATCGTATTGTCGCTCATGTTTCCATGGGGACTGAGGGGTGCTGCGTGCTATACGGGGTAATATCCCGGCTTGATTATCACTTACTATCGCCCACCCGCTGGGGTACAGGGTTAGATGGGCAGTAGGCGGCACGTCAAAAGGAAACGAAAACCGGACGTATTATGTCCCATGTCAGGATATCGATTAAATATATAAATAAATGAATGAATGAATGAATGAATGAATGAATGAATGAATGAATGAATGAATGAATGAATGAATGAATGAATGAATGAATGAATGAATGAATGAATGAATGAATGAGCGAATCAATGAATAAATGAATCAATGAATAAATGAATAAATAAATAAATCAATAAATGAGTCAATAAATAAATGAATGAATGAGTGGTGTTTTAGGACACGTTCATTCAAATATATAGGCTAAACTAGGTCAGGAGAACCTCTCGAATATTGTGAGAAGATACTGCCCTCCAGACACAGGATTCGAATTTGTAGCGGTCTGAGGCAGATCACGCTAGTCTACTTCTCGGTCACGGAGGCTCTCAACAATACTGAATATTTACGAGTGGTTGGGGAAGAAACATTGTGTTTCTTAGAATGCCAGAGCGGGGGAAGAACCCGCGAATTCCGACTTTCCAAGCAGGCAGCTTTAACCACTGCACCCCAACCTGTTAGGATATAAATCACTACAGCTTTTTGAACGCTGAGTCATTTTTTTTTGAATTTTCATCCACTTGAATCTGTTGAGCTCATGGTGAATGATAATTACTCAGATCATCGTAACATCTCGCCGTTTGAAGATACTTTTCATTTAAAAAATACCATTCAGGTGGTAATAATAACTTTGGCCCTTACAATGTTGAATTATTTGTGTATAAACCATGGAGACCATGATTGAAATCATCATAACTGTCTTAGTTAGCTCTTTCTGGTTTATTTTAATGTTATGGGTCTATACTTTTTAAATTCTGTCAGTGCGGGGACCGACTTTATACGTCAGAATCTGACGTCTATAAACGTCAGATACTGACGTATAAAGTCGGTCCCCGTGCTGAAAAGGGCTAAACCGTCAAATAATGTACCGAAATTTAAAATGAGATGAAACAAATATAGTTTGAGAAGGAATAAATCATTGTAAAACGTTTTCAGATAAGATGTGATTTACCCTCAGCAACTAAACTATAAGGTTTAAAATAGCGCAAATAGAGATGGAAACCCGAGTAGGGCGGCAGGACGGCTGAGCGGCAAGACGGCAGACGACAGGGCGGTAGGGTGGAAAGACGGCAGAGCGACAGGAAAGCAGGGCGGCAGGGTGGCAGTGTGGCAGGTTGGCATACTGACAATTCATCTGCACAATTCATCTGCATGTTGCCTTCGAATTTTTGCAGACCGAATTATTTGTTAATTGCTACTTGTTGATAGAGCGGTTGAGCGGCAGGGCAACAAGGCGGCAGGGCGGAAAAACGACAGGGCGAGAAAACCATAGGGTGGTAACGCAACAGGGCAGCGGAGAGGCATGCCAAGATGGCGGCAAATCAGAAGAGCTACATGGCGACAAAGCGGGAGACGACAAAGACAAAACGAAGGATGATCACTTACTCTTTATCATGGACTTTTCCAGATCAACATTAAATAGTACTACGGGACACCAAAGAATTTATATTTCATGAATACTTATAATGAAAGAATTACTGGGTTTTAGGCCACTGCCCTTTAGACACAGGATTCTAATTCTTAATCCCCACTTTACTGATATACTAGTAATAGGTTGGCGGCATGTCAGGGGTGTAGGCAGGCGTGGCCCCGGGGTGGGGCATAGACAGAGCCGGGGTGGGGTATGAGGGCGGTCACAGACGCGGTGATCAAAGGGTGGCGGTCAGGGTGTGAGATATAGACAGTGAAAAGGTGACGCAAGCACGACGTATGCTACGTAATAAATGGATTATGCACCCTCTGGAGCGCAAATGGTCGGAGCGTCATCAGCATTTACGATGACGCTCAGACCCCTTGCGCTTCATCGCCATTATTTTCTGATATGTTACATCAATAATGAGTGCATGTACGCTCTGGAGTAAAAAGGGTCATACATGATGACTGATATACGATGTGAAGAGACAGACATATTTAACAATATTTACAGTTTCGGACTTATTTGTACATAATGTTTATAAAACAAGTCACCAATGACTGAGTTGCGAGAAGCAATAAACTAGTATATTAAATCAGACATATAATGAAAATTAATCCATAGTTAATAAATAATATATACATAAATTATCCATAATTAAATGCATAATATAAAATCTTCATTAAAACAAAGTGATTGAGCATTATAGAAAGGAGTAGCGACGTAAAAAGACTGTGACGAGCAACAATACAATGTTCCGAATGAATGAATGAATGAATGAATGAATGAATGAATGAATGAATGAATGAATGAATGAATGAATGAATGCATGGAATAATAAATTACCCAAAATTAAACAGACATATCGTCACAGAACACAATCATGCTAGATGGCTGTGTGGTGCGGCAGGACAAGACATCACGCTGACCAGCACTGTCACCGTGACATTGACAGTGACGTCGACGCTGACAGTGACGAGGTGACTAGCGCTCGTCATCGCGTGACGTGTCAGCCGCACGTCACCGCGCCGCCAGATTTTAAAAGGGAATAAATTAGATTTACTCTCCTCTATTTAGAGGCATTTCTCGCGGATTGGAGAAACAGCATCATTTTGTGCATTTGTTTGAAACCTGTAGATAGCTTAACCCTCGAAATGCAAAGATATATTTTTAGGTATGAATACGGTTTAACCCTTGTCCTGCTAGACAAGTATAGATTCGGTTTTAAGATGTTTCGAGCCAAAGCAAACGCGACTATATATAAAATAGAAACCCATCAAATAACTCAAATTGCGAGATGTCTATTTTCAGAAAGAGTAATATTTTTCGTCATTCAAAGTTGTGAATTGCGTTAGTTAGAATGACGAAAAATAGAAACAAACAACTCAGCAGCAGAATACTTGCGATAGATGAAGCTGGTCGTCTGGGACTCTAAGGGTGGCTGCCCTTGGATACCAGGGGTGCGCCCTTTGATGTGACCGCATAATGACACTGGTGGTATTTGGTCAAGTGGGAGGAGAGTAGGGCGTCAGTTGTGGTTTTAAGGCATGTTATCATCGGAAAATGTGACTATATATATTTCAAACTGTATGTCGAAGATAGTGTGCTTCGCCTATGTCCAGTGTGAAGAATAATACAGATTGAATCTAGCGCTGTATATTTATGTGTCTATTTTTGTCCATTTTTCGTTCAATAGAAGCTGGAATGGCTAACGCATTGTTATAACCATGGGGCTAAACTATAGCTTATCAATTGTACGGGCATTTTATTTGGTCAGAAGTGAAAAGCCACATACTACCGGGCCGGCCTAGGGGAGAATAGCACAGCTCATGTATTTTAGTAACCTACTAAAATAGTAAATGCAATTTTTTCAATAAGTCTGCAGACAACATAATCTTTGTGTCAGTTTGAAAGAATAATATAATTTATAGAAAATACAAGTGATTTCCGTATACAGGAGAGTTTGTCTTGTTTAGACACCTCATTCATTATTTAGCAATCACAGGAAAAATGAGCCTTCAGAAAGCCTGATTAATATGACTGATTTCAGTGGGACGTGATTCATAATGAAACAGAAGGATTTGATTGTCTTCATGAATAATGTATTACACCAGCCGAGACTGAAAGCTACTGACCCAGATCTCAGCCATGTAGTTGGTCGAGAAGGCCATCTTAACCAATCACACGGCTGAGATGTAGGTCAGTAATACCGGCCTGTTTGATCAGATTTCATTATGGTGAATAGATCAATATGAATGATTCTAGTGGAATTGTAGATCATTCTAAACTATTGTTTGAAAGTCCCCGTTACAAAACCTACGTTTTCTATGTCGTCCCCTTGAAGCTAGAAGGTGCTGAACTGCCACTTTACAAAGTGGCAGTTCAGCACCTTCTATCTCCTAAGGTACGATGTATACTGACGGCACAGATGCTATATTGACAATGATATTTTGTGTTAGTTTTCTTAAATATTATGCGCAGTTTTATAAAAACACCCGGCTATTTTGAAAATATATGCATCATAACTACTCTTAAAATCAAGCTAGGCGACATTATCGTGTTATGTAAATGCATGGTTTTGCTCGAAATATAATTCAAGATAGATTCACAGACAAATTGCGCATTTAAAATCGCGAATTTTTGTCTAACCCTAGCGCTTGAGAGGTGTGTCAACATCGCGTGTCAATCTGCTAACTCGGAGAAATAGACAGCAGATGAGAATTACCACAACTGAGAAATTCATCTCTAACACACCCTACAGGCTAAAATGAGAAGCTGTTTATTTTCCATCCCGTATACACATTTAAGAAGTGCATGGAGGAGATAATTAAAACAACACAACCGTGACGTAAGAAGTGGTCATCTTCAAGTAGTAATACAAGACATGAAAATTATTTAAAAATATGACAGATTGAACAAACCTATTTATTGTTTGTTTATTTCCGGAGACAACGTTATAAAATTTGAACATTATCAGTATTCTAGCTGTTTCTCATGGGAGGATCATTATTTTTTATAAGAAATACACATACAAAAGACGGTGCCTCTGCTGAAAGGTCTGAAGCCCACACATTCGAAAACGCATTTTCAACAGCTATGGTCACCTGTGGTATATAAAGAGCCAAGAACAGTAGGCTATGATAAACATAGGTATGGTCGCCTGTGGGGCTTAAAGGGTCAAGAACAGTAGGCTATGATAAACATAGGTATGGTCGCCTGTTATGTGGGACGTAACCCTTACAGCGCAGAGATCGAATTTAGACGTCCGAAACTGACGTCTAAAGACGTCAGATTCTGACGTATAAGACGGTCCCCACCCTAAAACAATTAAAATATTTGTAATGGCCGTAGACCCATAACATAGGTATTCAAATGAACTTGAATGAGCTAACTAAGACATTTATGATAATTTAAAATTGAATAAAATACTTTGGTCTGCATGGTTTATACAGAAATAATTCAGCGCTTTAAGGGTTATAATAAACACAGGTATGGTCGCCTGTGTGAAATCATCATAACTGTCTTAGTTAGCTCTTTCTGGTTTATTTTAATGTTATGGGTCTATACTTTTTAAAGACTGTCAGTGCGGGGACCGACTTTATACGTCAGAATCTGACGTCTATAAACGTCAGATACTGACGTATAAAGTCGGTCCCCGTGCTGAAAAGGGCTAAACCGTCAAATAATGTACCGCAATTTAAAATGAGATGAAACAAATATAGTTTGAGAAGGAATAAATCATTGTAAAAAGTTTTTCAGTTGAGATGTGATTTATCCTCGGCAACTAAACTATAAGGTTTAAAATAGCGCAAATAGAGATGGAAACCCGAGTAGGGCGGCAGAACGGCAGACGACAGGGCGGTATGGTGGCAAGACGGCAGAACGGCAGGAAAGCAGGGCGGCAGGGTGGCAGTGTGGCAGGGTGGCAGTGTGGCAGGTTGGCATACTGACAATTCGTCTGCATGCTGCCTTCGAATTTTTGCAGACCGAATTATTTGTTAATTGCTACTTGTTGATAGAGCGGTTGAGCGGCAGGGCAACAGGGCGGCAGGGCGGAAAAACGACAGGGCGAGAAAACCATAGGGTGGTAACGCAGCAGGGCAGCAGAGGGGCATGCCAAGATGGCGGCAAATCAGAAGAGCTACATGGCGACAAAGCGGAGGCCGGCAAAGACAAAACGAAGGATGATCACTTACTCTTTATCATGGACTTTTCCAGATCAACATTAAATAAGCCACTGCGAGACACCAAATAATTTATATTTCATGAATACTTATAATGAAGGAATTACTGGGTTTTAGGCCACTGCCCTTTAGACACAGAATTCTAATTCTTAATCCCTACCTTACTGATATACTAGTGATAGGTTGGCGGCATGTCGGGGATGTAGGCAGGCTTGGTCCCGGGGTGGGGCATAGACAGAGCCGGGGTGGGTTATGGGGGCGGTCACAGACGCGGTGATCAAAGGGTGGCGGTCAGGGTGTGAGATATAGACAGTGAAAAGGTGACGCAAGCACGACGTATGCTACGTAATAAATGGATTATGCACCCTCTGGAGCGCAAATGGTCGGAGCGTCATCAGCCTTTATGATGACGCTCAGACCCCTTGCGCTTCATCGCCATTATTTTCTGATATGCTACATCATTAATGAGTGCATGTACGCTCTGGAGTAAAAAGGGTCATAAATGATGACTGATATATATAAAATGTGAAAAGAGACATATTTATTTATATTTACAGTTTCGGACTTTTTTGTACATACGATTTATTCATCCAATCTCACTCTGTATAAAACAGGTCACCAATGACTGAGTTGCGAGAGACAATATAACCAGTATAATAAATCAGACATATACTGAAATTCATCCATAATTAATACATAATATATACACAATTTAACCATAATTTAATACATAATAATAAAGTCTTCAAAGTCATACGTGAACTGTGTATAATAAAACCAAGTGAATGAGCTTTATAGAAAGGAGTAGTGACGTAAAATGAATGAGACGAGCAACAATACAAATATCCGAATGAATGAATGAATGAATGAATGAATGAATGAATGAATGAATGAATGAATGAATAAATGAATGAAATAATAAATAAATAAAAGAATGATTAATGAATAAAATAATAAACTCCTCAAAATTGAACAGACATATCGTTACAATACACAATCATGCTAGGTGACTGTGTGCTGCGGCATGTAAGCGGCAGGATAAGTCATCACGGTGACCAGCACTGTCACCGTGACATTGACAGTGACGTCGACGCTGACAGTGACGAGGTGACTAACGCTCGTCATCGCGTGACGTGTCAGCCACACGTCACCGCGCCGCCAGATTTTAAAAGGGAATAAATTAGATTTACTCTCCTCTATTTAGAGACATTTCTCGCGGGTTGGCTGCCAATATGGCTGGAGAAACAAATAAACAGCAGCATTTTGTGAGCTTTTCGAAATCTGTAGATAGTTTACATCTCGGAATATAAAGATATTTTTTGTTAATGATCAACTATGAATTATTTTTGCCCACTTCAAATTATGTGACACTGTCGCAATTCGCAAATTGAAGGGATATATGAAACAACATTTATTATTTTTGCATTTTTTTTCTGTTCACCTTATAGAAACATTTTTTGGTTAATCAGTAAACGAAATGGGTGCTCATTAAATAACTCAATTTGTGATGTGTCTATTTTCGTAAATAATATTTCCATTTAGGTCTTTCTGAAGCTAGAAATTGCGTTAACAATTCCAGTTTTAAATGAATGAAAAATAAAAACAGGTCGGCAGCATAGGGGTTGACATCACAACGGTGATCAAGCTGATCGACTACGGCTCTAAGGGTGGTTACCCTTGGTCGTGAAGGGTGCGCCCTTTGATGTGACCCCATAATGACACTGGTGGTATTTGGTCAAGTGGGAGGAGAGTAGGGCGTCAGTCGTGGTTTTAATGCATGTTATCATCGGAAAATGTGACTATATCTCAAACTGAATGTTCAGGATTTTGTGCTTACCCTAATACTATGCTCAGTGTATAGATTAATAAAGATTAAATCTAGCGCTGTTTATTTTTTTGTCTCTTTTTGTCTATTTCTCATTCATTTGAAGCTGGATTTGCTAACGCAATTTCGAGATTCAAATAAAGAACAATATTTATATTCACTATAAATGGACACCTCTTTCTTACAATAAATTATTTAAACAATTGAGCATATACCACAATATATACAAGATAACAATATAACGCATAGCTCCGGGCCTAGGGTGAAATAGCACAGCACATGTATTTTAGTAACCTACTAAAATGTTAAATGCAGTTTTTCCCATAAGTCAGACAACATAGTCTTTGTGTCAGTTTGTGTTGTTAAAATAATAATATATTTTTTAGAAAATACCTAGTGTTTTCCGTATACAGGAGAGTTTGTCCAGTTCAGACAACACTATTCATTATTTAGAAATGAAAGGAAAATGAGCCTTCAGAAAGCCTGGTTAATATGACTGATTTCAGTGAAACGTGATTCATAATGAAACACGAAGGATTTGATTGTCTTCATGAATAATGTATTACACCAGCCGGGACTGAAAGCTACTGACCCAGATCTCAGCCATGTGGTTGGTCGAGATGGCAATCATGATCAATCACATGGCTAAGATGTAGGTCAGTAACACCAGCCTGTTTTATCAGATTTCATTATGGTGAATAGATCAATATGAATGATTCTAGTGGAATTGTAGATCATTCTAAACTATTGTTTAAAAGTCCCCGTTACAAAACCTACGTTTTAATTATTTCTATGTCGTCCCTTTGGAGCTAGAAGGTGCTGAACTGCCACTTTACAAAGTGGCAGTTCTGAACCTTCTATCTCCAAAGGGACGATGTATACTGACGGCACAGATGCTATATTGACAATAATATTTTGTGTTGGTTGTCATAAATATTATGTATGCGCAGTTTTATAAAAACATCCGGTTATTTTGAAAATATATGCATCATAACTATTCTTAAAATCAAATTAGGCGACATTATCGTGCTATGTAAATGCATGGTTTTGCTCGAAATATAGTTGAAAATAGATTCACAGATAAATTGCGCATTTCAAGTCACGAATTTTTGTCCAACCCTAGCGCTTGAGAGGTGTGTCAACATCGCGTGTCAATCTGCTAACTCGGAGAAATAGACAGCAGATGAGAATCACCACAACTGAGAAATTCATCTCTAACACACCCTACAGGCTAAAATGAGAAGCTGTTTATTTTCCATCCCGTATACAAAATTAAGAAGTGCATGGAGGAGATAATTAAAACAACACAACCGTGACGTAAGAAGTGGTCATCTTCAAGTAGTAATACAAGACATGAAAATCAATTAAAAATATGTCAGATTGAACAAACTTATTTATCGTTTGTTTATTTGCGGAATAAACATTATCAGTATTCTAGCTGTTTCTCGTGTGAAGATCATTAATTATTATAAGAAATACACATACAAAAGACGGTGCCTTCGCTGAAAGGTTTGAAGCCCACACATTCAAAGACGCTTTTTCAACAGCTATGGTCACCTGTGGTATATAAAGAGTCAAGCCCAGTAGGCTATGATAAACACATCTATGGTCGCCTGTGGGGCTTAAAGAGTCAAGAACAGTAGGCTATGATAAACATAGGTATGGTCGCCTGTGGTATATAAAGAGTCAAGAACAGTAGGCTATGATAAACATAGGTATGGTCGCCTGTGGTATATAAAGAGTCAAGAACAGTAGGCTATGATAAACATAGGTATGGTCGCCTGTGGTATATAAAGAGCCAAGAACAGTAGGCTATGATAAACATAGGTATGGTCACCTGTGGTATATAAAGAGCCAAGAACAGTAGGCTATGATAAACATAGGTATGGTCGCCTGTGGGGCTTAAAGGGTCAAGAACAGTAGGCTATGATAAACA
Source organism: Flabesymbios commensalis (assembly GCA_964017125.1). Classification (NCBI taxonomy): domain Eukaryota; kingdom Metazoa; phylum Annelida; class Polychaeta; order Terebellida; family Flabelligeridae; genus Flabesymbios; species Flabesymbios commensalis. Next base: position 3,114,251 of record OZ024916.1, read on the forward strand.
TAGGTATGGTCGCCTGTGGGGCTTAAAGAGTCAAGAACAGTAGGCTATGATAAACACAGGTATGGTCGCCTGTGGGGCTTAAAGAGTCAAGAACAGTAGGCTATGATAAACATAGGTATGGTCACCTGTGGTATATAAAGAGCCAAGAACAGTAGGCTATGATAAACATAGGTATGGTCGCCTGTGGGGCTTAAAGGGTCAAGAACAGTAGGCTATGATAAACATAGGTATGGTCGCCTGTGGGGCTTAAAGAGTCAAGAACAGTAGGCTATGATAAACATAGGTATGGTCACCTGTGGTATATAAAGAGCCAAGAACAGTAGGCTATGATAAACATAGGTATGGTCGCCTGTGGGGCTTAAAGGGTCAAGAACAGTAGGCTATGATAAACACATCTATGGTCGCCTGTGGGGCTTAAAGAGTCAAGAACAGTAGGCTATGATAAACATAGGTATGGTCGCCTGTTATGTGGGACGTAACCCTTACAGCGCAGAGATCGAATTTAGACGTCCGAAACTGACGTCTAAAGACGTCAGATTCTGACGTATAAGACGGTCCCCACCCTAAAACAATTAAAATATTTGTAATGGCCGTAGACCCATAACATAGGTATTCAAATGAACTTGAATGAGCTAACTAAGACATTTATGATAATTTAAAATTGAATAAAATACTTTGGTCTGCATGGTTTATACAGAAATAATTCAGCGCTTTAAGGGTTATAATAAACACAGGTATGGTCGCCTGTGGGACTTAAAGGGTCAAGCACAGTAGGCTATGATAAACACAGGTGCGTAAGAAGCGAGAGGTCCAACAGCTGGCTGACGTGAACTAACCCTCTGGTCACAAAGGCGCCCAAGACGTCACGCTGTTCACAGCCACGCCCTTAGAACTCAAATCAAACAACAGGCGTTAGTCCAATGTTATTGTTGGGCCAGCGTGGCAGACGGTCGGACAACGTTATGCCAGCATTAGATCAGCGCTTTTTGTTCGCTGGGTCACAGCCACGCCTTTTTATTATTGTTACAAGCAGTAATTCCACGGAGTAACCCTTCAGGTGCTAGAACACCGCCTACACAGCGCCGCCCAGAATGACACCATGCCACTTAACATGATTTTACTTCCATGTTTTTTTTTACATGTGATCTTAACAAATTAAGTAACTATATAGTACTATGTATATATATTGTACTATGACAATTAAGTGTGTAATGACTCGTATTTATGTCAATAAAATATCTCTCTGTCCGTCTGTCCCATAGCTCATAGCTTTAAATATTTCAATACTATATTTATCATTTAGGTCTTCATTCCTTGCAAGCCGCGAATTGCTCCAGCAATTCTCTCGCAAGAAGTCTTGTAATGTGCGGTAAATAAAAGAAAAATATTGTGGAAATAGTTTGATGAAAAGTTTAGTTGCAAAAGGTGTAATAAAAAAAGTTGATATTCCGGAATAAAAAATGATGAATTTAGACCTCACAGGGTAGGATTTAAAGGGTTACGCATAAAAAATATAACATCTAAATAACTGATGAACTACACATTCTTCACCGATTCATCAAATCATTCAATTTGGAAGATATAGGCCTATATTATATATGAATAGTGTTTTTCGTCATTTGAGACTGGAAATTTCTCCCGTTTTTCATTACGTTTAGATTTATAACTTTCAGGGATGGCCTGCTCAGCATGCATGTGAATACGTGAACATAGACCGACAAACACGAAATAGTTAGCCGACTCTGAGACGTGAAGGGTTCTCCGTCCGTCAGCAGGTGTGGCCGGTTATTGTGACGTCGGCAGGGTAAGGCCTCAGATCTATTATTAACACACTTTTAGTGAAGATGCCTTCGTTACACCTTTTGTGTTCCATATCCCATATTTGTCTAATCCAAGCTTTCTTTCCACCAATTTACACATATTTATGGGCATGAATGCAGTGTGCACTAACATCATATCCATATAAATGGTAAATTTATCATAAATATCGCTATGTTTAAGTTTGCTATGATTAATCGTTTCGATGGTATTTCTAAGGAATTATTCAAAATGTAAGAAAAATTCCATTAAATTATTTGTTTTCTTACAGGAGTATCTCTGGCTTTAAATAAGCTGTTTACTTAGCGCTTTTAGGCCTGAATATCCTATTGTCTTCTTCATCCACCACAAGCCGCGAATTGTTGTGGCAATTCTCGACCTGTAGTGGATGAAGATGATTTGAAAAGGGTGACAAATTCAAGAACATTGCGGTCCAAGTCTTGTATTCTACCCCCGACCAATCGAAGAGTGGTTCAGACTGTCACATGACGAGATTGGCCAATCACCGACGTCATTCAGTTGGTAAATTATATATATAGGGGGCAGAATATGAGACTTGGGCCAAAATTGCCATGTGTTGGTAAACCAGTTTCATGGAAATTTTCCCTCTAAACCCTCAGTTGTAGGGAAATAAATTGTGTTTTCAGGGATGTAAAATGATGCTTTAATGCATCGTGAGGGCCTAAAGGGTTAATATATCATTAGACAATAAAAGTTACAAAACTTATTAAATGACCATTGATGCATCTGGCAAGGTTTGAATTTGACTATAATTAGGTGATGCACTAGTCCTTATAACCCTTTAAGCCCTCACGATGCATTAAAAAATCCTTTTACATCTCTGAAAAAAGATTTTTATAATATTTCTACAATAATTTGACGGTTTTCGAACGATGATTTTCATGAAACTTTTTTACCAATATTTGGCAATTTTCTTTAATTTTTCACCCACTTTAAATCATATTCATCCACTACAAGTCGTAAATTGTGACAGCAATTCGCGCCTTGTAGTGAATAAAGATGACAATGATAAATTCAGACTTAAAAGGGTTAATCGTGTGACCTTTATAGATAAGATACTGTAACATCATCAAGCTGTTGATCTTTGAAGATAATCTGCAACGTTTACTTGATAATCACACCACGAATGAGATAAATTATTTCAACATGGGTCAGCTTTACGAAAGCAGAACACACTGAACAAGAGACACCGAAACAATGCTGGTTAAATGTTGGGCCTGTGTCGCAGACATTACGCCAACAGTATACCAGCATTGGGTCAATATCTCGTGATTGCAGGCCATGGCTTACCTTAACCCTCTAAGCCCTCACGATGCATTAAAGCATCATTTTAGTCCCTGACAACAGACTTGATTTTCCTACAACCAAGGGATTCAGAACGAAAATGTCCATGAGACTGGTTTACCAATACGTGGCAATTTTCTTTACTTTTTAAACCACATCAAATCATCTTCATCCACTACGTATAGGATAAAGCCCGAGGAGCTGTACATTCTTAGCTGTGGAAAAGACCGAGGCCGAAGGGTTTTAACTGACTTAAAACACATCCGACAAAAATGAGGATCTCTGATAATCAACATCTCTTTCAAACCTGACTGATTATAGCACAATAGGCCTACCATAATAAATGGTCTGTACTTGATCAACAATAACTCTCCATTCTCCTAGCACCTGGAGGGTTACTCCGTGGGATCACAGCTTGTAACAATAATAAAAAGGCGTGGCTGTGACCGAGCGAACAAGAAGCGCTGATCTAATGCTGGCATAACGTTGGCCGACCACTTAGAATATAGTGGTCGAACAAAGAAAATAATGTAGTGGTGTGTTTTAAAAGTCGAGAATTGCGCCAGAAGATGGCAATGGTGAATTCAGGCTTGAAAGGGTTAACCATAAAACCCTTAAAGCCCTGAAATATGTTTACATAAACCAAGAGACCAAAGGTTTTTTTGCAATTTAAAATCATAATGACTTTCATAGCACTTCCAGCTTCATTTAAATCTGACGCCTACAGATTCTGACGTCTACATACGTCAGGATCAGACGTCTAAATTCATCTCTGTGTTAGCTGTGATGTCCCTCTCCGCCCGCGACATGAAACACAAATATAACATCTTCAAGCTGGTGCTTTTACAAGATAATAATGACTACGGGTTCTTTGATAATGAGACAATGGTGGCCAAGAAGAACAATTATCTAAATGTCAACCGCGCATTATAAACGGTAAACAAAGCCATATGTGACCAGCCACCACGATATAGGTCCTCACCCTCAACCATTAACCCTTTAACCGCTAAATTATTTACTTTAAATTTTCATTCACTTGAAGTTGTGTCTCGCTGACGCGATCCACAACTTCAAGGGAGTGAAAATTATTCAGATTTGACAAAATGGAGGTAAACTCTTTTCAAATATTGCTGATTGATGTCACATTTTATCTTAAACATGTTTAAAACAAGGTACCAGAAATAGATATCTATTTCTGATGGTACTTAATGTGCCAATAGAAAATAAAAAACGAATATATTCGGCACCGCCGGTTAAAGGGTTAAAGCGCTGAATTTTTATATGAAAACCTTCGGGGCCAAAAGGTTTTTTTTTATTTTAAATCATCATAACTGTCTTAGTTAGCTCTTTACGATTCATTTGAATACCTATGTTATTGGTCTGCGACCATTATTAGTATGTTTACTCTTACAGTGCGGGGATCGACTTTAGACGTCAGATTCTGACGACTAAAGTAGATCCTCGCACTGTAAGGGTTAAAAATCTGACATATTTCTATACAATGGAGACAAAAGGATTTTTTTTCAATTTAAAATCATCATAATAATGTTTGTCTAACTATTTTCCGCTTTATTTGAATACCTATGTTATGGGTCTACGGACATTATAATTGTTTTCCTCTTTCAGTGCGGGTCCACTTTGGACATCAGAATCTGACGTCTGTAGACGTCATATTCCGACGTCTAAAGTCGGTCCCCGGGCTGTGTAGGTTAAAGTAAGGTCATTGCTAAAGCCGTTTTTTATCTAATTTCTATTGAAGAGAAATTAGCTCTAAATTCATTAGATTGACAAATTATTTGATTCAATTTGATATAATTTGTACACATGTATATAATTTGTACCCACTTGAAGTTGCGGGTCGCGGGAGTGAGGCACAACATTTCAATTCTAGAATCCAGCCCCTTGAAGGTGCAGGAGATAATGGCGGCATAAAAAGAGGCAGCATGCACCGCATGCACATTACAGCATGTACATATTACAGTCATAGAATTATAATATCGATTTTACAATTACAATTTCGAGCAGAGCTTCTCAAGTGAAAATGCTTACTGATTACTAGCGACATAGCCTTCACTTGTTTTATTTCTTCAGCAATTTAGGTTTGAAAATTACCATATGTTTTATTGGAAAAAAAAACCGTATCGAAAATTACAACCTTATTTTATACCGACCTGAAAATAAAGGAACAACTGCTATTTGCCATTTGCATGATAGAATTTGACACTTGACGAGTTTACCAATCTGTCTACACGATATGGTTTTATAACTCTCGGGATATTTCGGCAGATGCTGGGAAATTCAGCTCGATTTAAGACACATAACACGCGGCCTGATGCTGAGCAAAACAGATTGTGATTCAATGCTGGGTTGACGTTGGGCCTGTGTCGCAGAAGTTGGGCCAATGTTAAACCAATATTCTGCCCCAAAATCGTGTTGGTTTCGTGTTGGTTTAATGTTGGTCCACATTCTACGACGCTGGCCCAACATTGAGTCAACATTGGGTGAATGTCACTTGTTTGCTGGGAAGCTCCATAAGGGATCTCAAAAGTCAATTTCCGCACTGAATATTTAAAAAGCTTAGATATCATAGACCATAGACCCATAAAATAGGTATTCAAATAAATCAGAAAAGGAGACAAATGTGACTTTTTTCACAGAGATAAACCCACTGGGCACACGACGTTGTTGCGACGTTGAATCAACGTCATTGACATTGATTCAACGTCGCAACAACGTCGTGTGCCCAATCGGAACCCTTTGATTTCCATGGTATTTATCAACTATTTCAGCGCTGTAGGGCTTAACGGGTCTTATTTGTTGGACTGCTGGCCTCCAACATTATCGGCCCACCTGCTGGTCGTGGGTGCGAGAGGTGCGTTTTTATTGCGGCAGACATGCGATATGGCGTTGTAATTGTCACGGTTTCAAACTGGGCAATATTTATCATTGTGTGATCACAGCTATTTACAACTGAGACATAGGAGTCATAAAACAGACGATTGTGAGTTATGACTGCTGGATTGTAATGCAAAATCAGGGACCATATTCTCGTTTAAATTACGATATATCGTAGGCTTCTGATATTCAGAAGCCTACGATATATCGTAACATGTACTGGAATACAGCTCCAGCACCCATCATATAGTCTAAGCTCCGTATAGCTACTTTCTCATTTGCAACAATACAAAAACGGTCTTTTTATTAATATTTTTTTTTGGTCGATTTCATATTTGTATTCGCGTTCTTGCTGCAATACGAAAAGAATCCAGAGACCCACCGGCCAACTATCTGAGAAGATATGCAAACGTTGTTCATTATAATGCGCTATGGGCAAATGCAGCACTCATTCAATGACTATGGTGTGACCCATTAGGTGAACATTGAATATATGAGTCATGATCTGATACCGGTATACGCTTTAAATAGTGAAAACTACTAAGAATGTGACTTTATATATATAGCTCTGGCCAAAGTGGTGTGAATATATGTGAGATCAGTACAGCATTGGTCCAGTAATGGCCAGTGCGGGGCCAGAACTGTCCAGTATGGGCCAGTTATGTGCCAGTACCGAGCCAGAACCCTCACAGAGGACCGCGCCGCGTTACATTTATCAGTAATCTGCGAGTCATGTTCCCCGAAAATGAAAACGCGATGATGGATGTCACCCGGGCAGAAACCCACTCGTCACAATCACCGGCTTAACAGCTGCAAAGACAAACAGCAATAACGGCTTATAGGGAAAATCAGCAGTTACTGCTGTTTGTCTTTGTCTTCCATGCAAGGGCAAACAGCAGTAACTGCAGACTTGAAAAGTAAGAAGCTACCACTGTTTGGCTTAGCTGTATAGCTGGCGATTTCTCAGATAGCGTTCTGATGGGTTTCATTGACACTTTGTCCGCAAAGTTATTTTATTTAAATTTTCACACACTTGAAGTTGTGTCTCGCTGCCGCGACCCACAACTTCAAGTGGGTGAAAATTACCCATATTAGTGAGAGAAAAAACATTTGCAAATCTTGATGTTTAACCACTCATTTTACTCCCAATAACTGTGACTTAACCGGCTCATAAACCAGGTGAAATCGATTATATTCGTACCCAGAGCCTAATGAGCTCTATCAACAGCTCAGAGCCTGTATTATGGATTGACCCCTTGGGATTCTAATATTCTTACAGAGCATAGAGGAAAAAAAATAGTTTTAAAAATGTTTGTTAAATATGTCAACCCCTTTGAGAAAATCATTTCACATGTATGTGTAAGTTTTTACTGATCAACTATACCCAGTCATTAGAGTCGTACGGTTTAATAAAAATGTACACGTCACTTGAAATAATATTTATCCCAATGGGGTTTGAAAATTTAAATACAATTTCAGAAGTCTTATTTGTAGCAGTAAAATATTTTGAAGCAACACATTTATACTGTTGATGAAATTTATGACATTTACATATTTGTTTCAATGTTTTGTTACCATAGTTACGTTGACGGACATTCTGACTGAATTCTTTGTATGATTAACCCTTTCAGCGCGAGGACCGTATTTAGACGTCAGAATCTGCATGATAATGTTAGCCTCAATGCTAGAGCAATTAAGAGGTGTTGCTTTATGACATGAGTTTTGTCAGCCTTTGATTGACAGTTTGAAGCTGGACTTTGACAGCGTCTACAAAGCATTGAAATTTGGTTTTGGCTGCCTCCAGTTGAGCAGTTGAAGGTGGGATGGTGAAACTTGTGTAGATGCTATAAGTATAACTGTACTTGGGGGTGAGAAAATTGGCAACGTCTAGAGCAGCGTTTCTTATAATGCAGCATTGCTTTGTTACTCTCTGGTTGAAAATGAAATAAATGGGTTTCTTTCTAGACAACCTTTGTGCACATATAGGCTGAGTTGGGGCAGAATGGTGAGAATGGTGAGATGAATGCTGTGACACTGCCCTCCAGACACAGGATTCGAAATTCGAACCCTGGCGGGCTGAGGTCGAGTACGCAACCTCTCGGTCACGAGAATGCACGGCTTCAATACTGGGGCAACGTCATCCTTGAATCGGCGTCAGATTACCCTTCAAAACGTTACATTAAAAAATAAATATTTATCCACTTGTAGAACTTTGTGTCTTGCTAACGCGATTCACAGCTTCAAGTGGATGTAAAATACTCATATTCGTTTAATTTGAGATCAAACATTCGCAAATCCTGACGTTTAAACACACATTTCATTCCCAATAACTGTGATTTGATCGGCAAAAAAACGGATTAAAAAAGACAATAACTGTGATTATCGGGTTAAAGGCAAACAGCAGTAACTGTTTACAAATCGTCATGTCAAGTAAGCTGTTACTGCTGTTTGTCTTTGCACGGCGGTCAGTATGCCAGTACTCGATGGCAGAAGAGTATCCTGCAGCGCAAAGACAAACAGCAGTAACGGCTTACTTGAAAAGTGAGCAGTTACTGCTGTTTGTCTTTGCTCGGCGGTCAGTATGCCAGTACTCGATGGCAGAAGAGAATCCTGCAGCTCAAAGACAAACAGCAGTAACTGTTTACTTTTCAAGTAAGCAGTTACTGCTGTTTGTCTTTGCTCGGCGGTCAGTATGCCAGTACTCGATGGCAGAAGAGAATCCTGCAGCTCAAAGACAAACAGCAGTAACAGCAGTAACAGCTTACTTGTAAAGTGAGCAGTTACTGCTGTTTGTCTTGCCCGGTGGTCAGTATGACAGTACTCGATGGCAGAAGAGAATCCTGCAGCTCAAAGACAAACAGCAGTAACTGCTTACTTGAAAAGTAAGCAGCTACTGCCGTTTGCAACTGCCACCTCGCCGAGTCCTCCCGAGCACACACAATCACACGAGACATTTAACCAATGCTGCTTTAATGCTGGGCCACCGTCTGCGACGCTGGACCAGCATTAATCCAGCATTGTGTGTAGATTTTTTCTGTATTGGCACTTGTCACCTCGCCATCCTTCTGAGCACACAAATCCCGTGAACCACCCGGGCGTATGACACCCCACCTATTGCCCACCTCCATCACAACCCTATCACTGCCCCGCAAAGTGCTCGCTTTCACATCACCCCGCATCCCAGCCTCGCTTTCACATCACCCCGCGTCCCGGCGGGATTGTTCGGGATCTATGGCGGCCCGTGAAGGGATGGCTTGGGCTGCACCAGTCAGACATGGACGATTTACCGCTGGCGGGGTTGACAGACTAAAAGCCTCAGGGGGTATACGCTCAAACCCTCTAGTCTCCAAAACCTGGGAGGTATACACTCAAACCCTCTGGTCTCTAGTGCATCAGGGGGTATACGCTCAAACCCTCTGGTCTCCAAAACCTGGGAGGTTTACGTTCAAACCCTCCAGTCTCTAGGGCACCAGGGGGGTATATAATCACACCCTCTGGATTCCAAAGTCTGGGAGGTATACACTCAAACCCTCTAGTCACCAAAACCGGTGAGGTGGACGCTCAAACCCTCTAGTTTCTAGGGCTTCAGAGGGGTATATAATCACACCCTCTGGATTCTAAAACCTAGGAGGTATATACTCAAACCCTCTAGTCTCTAGGGCATGAGGAAGAGGGTATATAATCAAACCCTCTGGATTCTAAAACCCGGGAGGTATACACTCAAACCCTCTGGTCTCAAAAACTCACACCCTATCGTCTTAATCCTTATATTAAGACACTTGGGGTTGTGCGTCGCTACCGCGACCCAGAACCCCAAGTGGATGAAAATTACCACTATTTATTCAATATCAGACCGAGTATATATCTGTAAATATGTAAACGCTTACTTGGCTTCCAATGTCAGTGATTTAATCGGCTAATAAGGATTAAAAACGACTATTCGCGTGCTTAACGCCTAAAGGGTTAAGCGGGATGTAGAAACATCTCGTCCAAATCCAAAGAAAAAAATATATATCGTAACTTGTACAATTTTTGTGCTGCGCATTTACAAGTATTCCCCGTATTTCCCGTATTTCTTATCTTGGACATGCATGTCCAAAATAAGAAATCCCGTATTTCTTATTTCGGACATGCATGTCCGAATTTCGTCTCTATATCTAGCCAAACTGGTGAATGCGCAGCACAAAAATTCAAAAAACGTCTGCAGTTCTAGTCTATGGACATGCTTACATCATATTGTCATATTAAGAAGCCAAAATAAAATCACCGATTTTTTTATGATATAAGCATGATTGCGTCCATTTAAATTAAAAAAATGCTGCTGAATTGTGTGTTAGCAATTTCCAGCCTCAACTGACGAGAAAAATAAAGAACTGTTTTTTTATGGCAAAATATACATCTCCTAAACTAAACTGTATTTGATTAGGGATAGGCTACCATGAACTGTTGTACACATTTAACCCTTGTCATGCTAGGCCCATATATAAATACGGTTTCAAACATGTTTTAGATCAATGGAAATATCATTAAATTTGATAAAACATTTTTGGTAGATATTTAGCTTGTTTAGTTAATCCAATAATTCCATATTGTAGATGTCTATTTTTAATAAATACAAATAGTTTCGTCATTCGGAGTGGGAAATTGTGTTAGTGGAAAATCCCAGCAGAGCTAGGGTTAAGCACCCTCTGTCTGCTAGAGGTCCGATCAGCCACAGAATAACCCTTCCTGTACTAGATGTGAACCATTGAGCGATATCACTGAAATTACATTAGATCTGTAAATAATACAATTCGGTTCTCTTGGGTTGATAATGTTATTCATTACGGAATTCATAATTAACCTCAACATTACATGACTTAATAGTTAAACCCTCAAACCGATAGATTTAATATTTTAAAATTTCAACCACTTCAAGTTGTGTCTACCGCGACCCACAACTTGAAGTGAATAAAAATGCTTATTTTTTCATACATAGAAATATGTTCTGTCATTTGAAGCTGGAATTGCTAACGCAATTTCCAGCTTCATAAGACGAGAAACGGCTCTATTTTTAACAAAATAATTGAAATCTTACAAATTAGACTATATGATTTATCAAGCATAGATCTACCACTTTTTTGCTCATTACAGTGGCATTTTTGTTCAACTCTTACAGTGCGAGTATCGACTTTAGTCGTCAGAATCTGACGTCTGTAGACGTCAGATTCTGACGTCTAAGGTCCATCCCCGCACTGTAAGAGTGAAAATATTTATAATGATCGTAGACCCATAACACAGGTATTCAAATGAATCAGAAAGATCTAACTAAGACATTTATGATGATTTCAAAGTAAAAAACCCTTTGCTCTCAATGTTTATACAAAATTATTTTAGCGCTGTAAAGGATAAACTTGCTTAAAACAGTACTTAGGCCTATACACGGACCTAGCCTATGTTTATGTAGAGATCAGAGGGTGTTTTGATTTTCTAAGTGTTGATTGACTGGCCCTGCGAGACTATTGTTTAAAGCAAACACACCCCGTATCAGTTATTGTTAACTAAACCAGGAACCTATGTTTCCCGTGTCCCCGTGAACAAACCAGCCAAATACACCCCTAGCGACCCTTTGAAGGCTAGAAGGTAAAATTAACCCTGTAATTTCTACAACTAGGCTACAGTAAACTGTCAATTTTTTCAATCCATTTTAGACTGGAACTACTGCTTTAGTGGAACAGTCGACAATCATGAATTATAATAATATAAATATGTGTTTAATGTAAATATGTGTTTATTCAGAGGCGGTTTGAAAACGGTAGAGTCCGATTGAAACAGAAGGTGTCAATCAATATTTCAATGTAAATTTATTGTAAAATTCTGTTTTTTTAGCAATTTTGGTCGATGCTGAGGCCACAGATTTGAGGTGAGAACCCCATAAACCGTCACTGTATATGGCATGTAATATGCTCCACATTTTGTTTTTATTTTTATATATTATTGTTCGTTTATATACCAACATATGCGTTATATGGGAATAAATTGGATTAATCTCTTAATATAATAATCATTTTGAATGACAATCTGAGACAATCTCACAGCCAAGAATCGAAATGCTCACTGTACTAAGTGAAATGAAATGAATAGGGCTTTAGGCCACCTTTGTGCACATATAGGCTAGACTGGGCCAGGAGAACCTCCTGAGGATGGTGAGATGATTGAGATGACACTGTCCTCCAGACACAGGATTCGAAATCCGAGCCGTGGCGGTCTGAGGCCGAGCACGCTACCTCTCGGTCACGGAGGCTCCCCACAATACTGACTTTCACACGTGGATGGGGAAGAAACATTTTTTGTTTCTTTCAAACCGCCGAGACCGGGAACCGAACCCCGAACTTTGGCGTGAAAGGCAGCGGTGCTAATCACTACCCTAGGCCTATCATACAACTATTTTTTTTTGTTCTGTGTTTTATTGTAATTTTGTACGAGTCGAATAAATGCTTATGAATTCTGTCTGAATCTAAATGGATACGACATTGCTACAAATCTCAGCCACCGACGTAAAGCTATAATTTTATCTCAATCACTACAAAGGATTTGTTACTATAGGCCTACATGCATTTTCCAAGTGAAAGGCAATCTCGGAACCCAGCTCTAATGTTTAGAAGCCCGTTGTATTTGTGCGGACTCAACCATAGTAACCACACACTGGCAGATCTATTGTGTCACGTGACAAACGATGAGACGTTCAGCAAATCCCACTCTACACAATTCTATCTGCACACTCCCAGTCGCAGACGCAACCCGACAAATCGAATAGAGCGGCACATCCCGCGGGCGATAAAAGAGAAATCTGGGACCTGTACCTAACCAGATGGATCGCAAATTTGTCTCGATTCCTGAGCGTGAAGCTTTGGGCCAACATTAGCTGAATGTTGGCCCGTGCCGGGCCAGCATTTAACCAACGTTGGCCCAGTGGATCAGATCTGCATGTCGTACATCACTGTGGATTTTACCAGAATGCATTCGGAGCCTCGTTTTATTCAGGTAATAATCTGCATCTGCCTGTTAGTGATTGCGCGACAGATCCAGTCAGGGACAGCTGATATTCTGCCAAATTTCAATCTCACTCCGTCTCAAATGAAATCAGCTAGACATCTCAGTATATTGCAAAATAAGTGAAACATTATATGAAAAATATAATGTATGGGAGGCCAGTAATATAAATATATTATAATTAATAGGCTACAATTAGCTTGTAATAACGTAACCATGTCATTTTGAAAAAAATAAGGAATAGTAAATATGAATTATATCAAATTTTTATAATTTATGATATCAAAGCTTTGAATTTTATTTCATTGCATCAGTTTATTAATGGTTCATTTAAAGGTACTCTTACTGCTGAATATCGAAATTCCAAAGCAAGCAATGCTTTTTGCAATCATATGACATCATAATGGCAAATTTACTGAGATCACCGAAAAGATAGACAGACAATTATGTTAAATTAACAAAGAATGTAAACTTATACGGTTTTGTGCAAGTGGGTGAGTGACTATTACTATGCCACTTTCTGAACAATCTTGTAACATATTGCAACAGAAGGAAGACAGAAGTTGGGACTATACCCTACTTTTATCGAATGACTTCAAGGGTTCTTTGTATTGAACAATACCCATGTTAACATACACAGCACTACACAATCTAGACCTTTGAACACTTTTTTTAGCTCGGGGACCGTCTCCATACGTCAGAATCTGACGTCTGGAGACGTCAAATTTTGACATAAAAATGGCAATCCCTGCACTGAAAGAATTAAAATATTTATAATGTTCATAGACCCATAACATACATGCATAGTATTCAAATGAAGCGGAAAGTGCTGACTAAGACATGCATGAAGATTTCAAATTGAAAAAACCCCACTTTGGTTTCATGGTTTATACAAAATACACTGGTGACGTCATTCTATTGTTAAAACAGTAGATTCGGATCTACGAATCTACTGTTATTTTTACATTGGCCGGGTCGCGCACAATATAAATATTTCAGCATGACACTGCATGGCTAATGTTTCATAGTTAACCATGATGACTGTAAATACGACATTTGTTATATCAAATATTGGAACACATGTACCTATGTTGTGTATTTTAAGTCGAAAAAAGAGCTCAATTACAATACATTCGAATATACTCGGCACTGCGCGCCTCGTACATTCGGATCTACGAATCTATCGAATTTCGTTCTTTCTCCTTGACATAATATTTCAGAGTTGGAAGGGTTACTGTATCTGGTAGTAGGACGTAGTACCTGATTTAGTGACATGGTCCCTTGGTGTCATTATAAATGTTTTAATTCTTTCAGTGCGTGGACCGACTTTGGACGTCATAATCTGACGTCTACAGACGTCAGATTATGACGTCCAAAGACGGTCCTCACGCTGAAATGTTTAATGTGCTGGTAGTAGGATGTACGTCGCTGCTACATGCTATTCAAATTTCCCCTTGTTGTCTCAATATTTCATTAATTTCATTCATTCATTCATTCATTCATTCATTCATTCATTCATTCATTCATTCATTCATTCATTCATTCATTATTTCTTTCATGAACTTATTCACTCATTTTTCTTTATGTACTACTGTTTTTTTTATCACAAATGCATTTTTTTACGAAAATTAATGTCATACTGTCGATTTATCATGTCTATACTGTATGTATCTATATTTATAGGTGACTATATGATATCTATTTTATGTATGTCTCTTACAACTCATTTCTGAGTGACCACTACACTCAGGAACCCCGTGGATGTTAAAATGAAATATTGAGACAACAAATTATTAATGTATGTGGTATTAGTGCGGCATTGCGTCATAATGACGTCATCAGCAGCACAAAGTGAGCTATCATAGCGCAAAGCGGTCCTCAAAGAGAGCAGAGGCATCCCCGAAAGGATGTGACGTCATACACAGGAACAATGACGTCATTGTCAAGTCACCAGGATTATAACAGCCGGCTAGCGTATGGCCATCGGCGGCAATATGTTTCCCTCAGCACTCAGCAGGGGGCTATTGTGGAGTGCGCCGTCTAGTGGTGGATTCGTGAACTATTAATTTAAATCCCCTGGATCCCTGGGCGATAATGAGGGGTAATAAAGCGGTAAATCCTGGATGCCCTGATCAAAGCCGGGCGATTGTTCTCGGACAAAGGTCACCTGCGCACTCCCCGCCGGGGTGAGGTGTTATTAGACTATACAGTCCAAATACGGCAATATAAATATCTACACTAATACAGTGGCTTAATGGCCAGATGAATAAAGCCATATTAAACTAGAGATTGGTGACTGATCGGTATTGGTAAAACAATTCAATTTGGGAAATATATGGATGTCAATAAATCGCAACTATAATCGCTATTAATATGTTTTTTTAGCAGACCATATCACTGTTATTTTGAATAAAATGTGTTTAAACATAAAAAATAGAAAACGTTTGTCACAAATTCAACAAATAAAATTTTTTGAAGTTGTGGGTGGCGGTAGCAAGACGCAAATTGAATAGGGTGAGCATTTCTATTTAATAAGGGTTAACCCGCTAATTTAATTTATTTAAATTTTCAGCCATGTGAATTTGTGCGTCGCTACCGCGACCCATAAATTCACATGGCTGACAATTATCATAATTAATTAATTCTTAATTTGGGACCAAACATTTGCAAATCATGATGTTTAAACAGTCATTTAATTCCCAATAGCCGTGATTTGGTAAGCAAATAAGACGAATAAACACGACTATAGTGGCGCTTAGTGCTCTAAGGGTTAAAATACATATATATTGAATAACGTTATTTTAACCCGTTCAAGCTTGAGTTCAACATTGTAATCTTCATCAGCTACAAGTCGTTAATTGCTGTCGCAATTAACGACTTGTAGCTGATGAAGATGATACGAAGTAAGTGGCAAGTAGTAGTAGTAAATCATTGCTTTACGTCACTTTTCGGCACAAAAGGTCTTTTAAGTGACATTATAATAGGATAAAAACGTTGTAGTCAATTAATGGTATGTATGATGTACAGATGATGATGTGAGGGTGGGGTGAGAGGGCATGGTGGGTTATTGAGAGCGTTTTCCTTCGCTCGCCCGATAAGGGGTTCTGGGCATGTCTAGGGGATATACCCCCAGACAGGCTGGAGACTTGAGTTTCGCTGTATAATTTAATGATGAAACTCTTTGGCATTTTGCGCAGCTCCGCTATCCTCGGGTCGGATAGTCCCTAGAGTAACAATAGGAAGGATCACTCCCTCTGGGTAATTCCATTCATCCCACGTGAGAGACCTAATGTCAAACACGCTATTGCCGGTTATTTAGGGCTACCACAGCCTACATCAGCGCCAGCACTGATGCGGGTGCTGCATTGGCTCCGCTGTTGAGCGAGGAACCAGGGTACGCCACTGGCAATCCGCCCGAAGATTATAGCCAGATACGAGGAGGCTGCAGCTGCCCTTGGATGATTGCTGTAGACTAGTGCTTCCGTACAATGCCGTAACAGCATCCAACAGACGAGACAGATCCCTAATGACCCTCCCCGGATGGGGGCGAAAAGTACTACTACTAGCAATCATCCCAGTACCCCAAGTAAGTGGCAAATACATGTACATCATTCTTCAGAGATACATAATGCTGCTTCAATTAAGCAACAGTGGGGATACTTGTAACTGTAACAAAAAAAATAACATCTCATAACATAACATCAGCGCGATCTTTAAATGAGGAATAATGCTACTATTAATGTGAAATAAACATATCACTTGTTGAATTATTTGATGAACAGACCATCTTTACAATTTAACCAACACAGACGCAATGTCTCACGTCTGCCGGGAACACAGGCGCGATGTCTGACGTCTGCCGGGAACACAGGCGCAATGTCTGACGTCTGCTGGGAACACATGGCGCAATGTCTCACGTCTGCCGGGAACACAGGCGCAATGTCTCACGTCTGCTGGGAACACAGGCGTAATGTCTGACATCTGTCGGGAAAACAGGCGCTATGCTTCACGTCTGACGGGAACACAGGCGCAATGTCTCACGTCTGCTGGGAACACAGGCGCGATGTCTGACATCTGTCGGGAACACAGGCGCTATGCCTCACGTCTGACGGGAACACAGGCGCAATGTCTGACGTCTGCTGGGAACACAGGCGCAAAATCTCACGTCTGCCGGGAACACAGGCGCAATATCTCACGTCTGCCGGAACACAGGGTCAATGTCTCACGTCTGCCGGGAACACAGGCGCAATATCGCACGTCTGACGGAACACAGGCGCTATGTCTCACATCCGACGGGAACACAGGCGCAATGTTTGACGTCTGCCGGGAACACAGGCGCAATGTCTGATGTCTGCTGGGAACACAGGAGCAATGTCTCACCCTTGCAGGAACACAGGCGCAATGTCTGCTGGGAACACAGGTGCAATGTCTGACGTCTGCTGGGAACACAGGAGCAATGTCTCGTGTCTGCAAAGAACACAGACGCAATGTCTGCTGGGGACCCAAGCGCATTATCTGGTAGGAACACATGCGCAATGTCTGACGTTTGCTGGAAACACAAGCGCAATATCTGAAGTCTGCTGGGAACAGCGATCTAAAATCAAGATTTATAAATGTTTGGTGTCAAACTAAACAAATACGAGTAATTTTAAGGTGAATTCGGCAGCTTATCGTATAAGGGTTTATGTTGCCCCCCCCCCCCCCGTCTGAGACGTTGGGGCAACTTTAACCCTCTCACTGCGGGGATTGACAAGAGACGTCAGAATCTGACATCTATAATCAATCCCCCGCTTTGAAAGAGTGGTAATATTGTTCAGTTTAATATGTTAGATTTCCAGATTTTCAGTGTATTAACATGATTATTGTGATTCTGTCAATGTTTTTTGTTGTTGATATGCAATTATGACAATAAATAATCTTAATCTTGAATCTTTGAAAGAGTAGAACATTTATAATGGCCGTAGACACAAAACATAGGTATTATAATGAAGTAGAAAGAGCTAACTGCTTCAGCGCTTTAAGCGTTTTCAGTCATTTGAAGTTCAACTTCAAGTGACTGAAAAGCGTTAACCCTTTCAGGCGTGAATTTACTATTGTAATCTTCATCCACTACAAAGTACAAGCCGCGAATTGCTTTTGCAATAATTATTCTCGACTTGTAGCGACAAAAGGAAGCCCGAAGCCGCACCAATGCCCAACCCTTATATATGACTTCAAGAGTTCTGGGGCACAATACCATAGATAGCACAGCATACTCCAGGCATTTGAACTGTTTGGAACACTGTATATGCACAACCCGGATGACAATTATCCGACCCGAACCGGGCGGGATTCGAAACAAATACCTTGAATTTCGAGCCACAACAGGATCGAATGAGCCATCGGGCCAGGCATAAATTTGTAGAAAGTGACGCAAAGCATTCTTCACTCACTCACTAACTTTCTCATGAATCACCAATAATCATAAATGGCTTAAGACGCTTAGTCCTGATCAAAACAACATCATTTCAATCTGTCGGTGTAGCATATTTTGTAGCAGTATGCCTGTGCAGTCGTGATTTGTCCGCGTATAACTTTAATCGCTAAGCTCGACAATAATTATTATCAATTTGTTCCATTAGCATTATTAGGCGTTCAAATCACAGTTATTTAGAATGAAATGTGTGCTGAAAAATCACAATTTGCAAATGTTTTGTCTGAATTTCAACAAAGTGAGTGATTTTTCAGTCGCGAGTTTAAGGGAGCAAAAATTTAAATCTGACAAAATACAGTAGCAGGCAAAGGGTTAAAACATATAGCTGTTACATAAATAGACATTATTTTTTTAAGTGCGAATGCGTTGAAGCCTGAATTTACCATAGTCATCTTCATCCACTACAAGCCGCGAATTGCTATCGCAATTCTCGACTTGTAGTGGATGAAGATGATTTGAAGTGGCTTAAAAATTAAAGAAAATGATCATGCATTGGTACCAGTTTCATTGAAATATTCGTTCTAAAACCCTCAGTTGTAGGAAAATAGTCTGTTTTCAAGGATATAAAATGATGCTTTAATGAATCGTGAGGGCTTAAATGGTTAAAACCGTAGCATGAGTTAATAATTTGTGACGTGTAGGGCGCAGAGTGTCATAGCGGCTTCAGAGCGCAGAGTGTCATAGCGGCTTATTTACTAGCATTTATATGTGCCCGCTAAGGTCATAATCTACATGTGGCAATATAGGAGGATTCAGATTCCATTCGGCTATTCATTCCTGTGAATAGATCCACCCGAGCGAGCGGGATCTCATGGCCTGTCTGTAACAATGAACACCCACCCTCTGGTGCCTAGGGAGTGCACACCCTCTGATGCAAAGGGGACACACCCTCTGGTGCCAAAGGCATACCCACCTCCTAGTGTCAAGGGGGTCACTAAAAACAAATAACTAACAAGATATAAACTACATAGAATTTTAAATTGGTGAAGATATTTGCAATATTTATTGCAAAAAATATTCCAGAGTAGGACAATGTACGCGTATTCTTAGCTGGGGGAATAAGCATCAACCCTCTGGTGTCCAAGATACATCTGGTGTCTAGGGGACAGCCACCGTCTACGACTAAGGTGGTCATTAATAAGATTGCTATCTCACTAATATCTCATGGGTAAATATTCCACAGGAAAATGTATGTTGGTCACTTTGTCATTACCTGCTTGCTGTTGTTTTCTGCTCTGTATTCCACATGAACCTGTTTCTTTTGTTAATTTTTTAGATTCCATTTGTCGTTCATTTAAATGACGAGCAATATGTTAATAATATGAAAAGAGAAATAATTGAATTACTAGTACTTGACGAGTACTTGGATTTGCTAGCGCAATGTCCAGCTTTAAACGAGGAAAAATTGGTTTATTTATATCAAATAGACACATTGGAAATATATTTATTTGATGAATTGAGCATCGACCACAAACTATTTTATCATTCTAGTGGCATTTTATTCGGTAAGAAACATGCCTGACACGGTATATATATGGCCCTAATAGGAAGAAGGTTAATTTACGCGTTACGGCGTCTGGGGCTCAGAGTGTCAGTAGCTGATAGGTATATATAATACTAATCCGGCTCCTAGAACAGGATCTGCCAGTATCACACGTTCATCCATACCTATAGTCATGATAGTCTGCCCAGCAAACACGAGACGTTCAGCCAATGTTGGTTTAATGCTGGTACACCGTCGCAGACAGTGGCACAGCATTGAGCCAACATTGTTTCAACGTCTCGTGGTTACTGAGATATTGTTTTAATCCCTTATTGGACCGTCAAATTTAATGTAATCATATTGGTTTAAAGGTACTCAATCAGGCTAAAGTAATAAAAACAAATCGGTGATTTTATTTCGGCTTCTTAATATGACCATATAATGTCAAGACAGATATAAAGACAAAATTCCCGACATTTTATTTTGGACATGCATGTCCAAAATAAGAAATACAGGAATTTCGTCTCTATATCTAACCTAACTGGTGAATGCGCAGCACAATTTTTAAAAAAAAAATCCAGCTCTAGTCTATGGACATGTTTACATCATATGGTTATATTAAGAAGCTAAAATGATTTTAGCCTGATTGAGTCCCTTTAATTTGAAACAATTTCCACATTTTACCTTTTTTAAACACCCTTTTCCAATAACAGTGATTAGATCTTTTACTTATTTTATAATCGTTATCAGTGAGGAAAGGGTCAAACCCTGTGTTACCGGAGCCTTATAAAAACGGTTTTAAGCATGATTCACACCAAGTAGAGAAGGAGATGTCGCGCTTTGGTAGAGCGTCTGACTGCCTCGCCAGTCATGTATGCGTTACGGATTCGAACCCCGCTGATCCTATGTGGGGTTTTCAGAGAAATATCCTTGTTTCACCCTTCTCAATGTGACTAGGCGATCACGTTATTGGCGGCCTCGTCGAGTTAAGGTTGAAACAAGTGTATCGACGTTAATTTAGCATCAACACCAAGTAAAATGGCGTCGAAATCAACATAATAGTTTGTGATAAATGCTCAGCTTATTAGGTATGTCCATTTTTGCAGATGTCAATTTTTCATAACGCACCTGAACTGTGAATAGTATAAAACAGCTACTTGTGATCAAAATGTGGTATTGTGACCGGTTCGTCTCTCCGTAATATTATTCTTTTCATAATATTAGTAGGGCCTATAATGTTTTATTATGAAAAGCAGGATGGGTAGATTCATTTTATAGAATGTGTTCCTATAACAATAACCGTCAGTCTGTCATAGCTTTTACTATTTGTGTTGCAGGTTTGTACGTTTTCCAGAATGTCTTCTTAGCTACTATTTGTAATAATATGTAGTTATACTTTACACCTGGTTTTGGCGCGGTAAACAAATAATATGTATACTATCTTTTATATTTTATGGTATATAGGTGTATAATATAGATGCTGCCTAGCTTGCCGAGGTTTTATAAGCATATGTATTGGTCAAAAGCTAAATAAAAAAATAGACAAACAATTACCTATGCTTGTAATTTCTAAGAATGAATAGTAGAAAACAATCAGATTCTAATAAAAAAATTGTGATTGATGTCTTTTGAAATTAAATAACAATGAAAAAAAAAAAACTTCTAACGCGCCTAAAATCTTCTGTATCCCGAGCTCAGAGGCGCTGCAAATTCTAATTAGATTCATTTTTATTGTCCGTTATCATTCTCAGTTATGCCTGTGTTTCTAATATTAGTATATTATGATCTCCGATAAAATCGTTTTCTTGTGACCGATGGTTTCTCTCCTTAATAATTCTTTTTTTTGTAATGTTAGTATAATGTTTTTCTGATAAAAAAACAGGATGGGGAGATTGTATTTCCCAGAAGTCTCCCATTTCAGCACTTACATCATCTGTGTAAGCAATGCGGCCCAGCAAATACCAGAAGCTGGAGCCAATGTTGTCTCAATGCTGGGCCAGTGTCTGAAACGCTGGCCAAGCATTGAAACAATATTGGGCGAACGTTTCGTGTCGTTGTCGGTAAATAAGGCATGGACAAAGGAAACCTAGTTCTCAAATCAAAGCAGCCAAAATCTTTCGTTTTTTCCTGCACAGGAATCGACCATCCTCTCCGTTTTCAGAAATCTCGCTGTAAACTGAACGAGACTTCCGCCGTCACGTGCTCCAGGCCGGATGTGCCGCCATGATGGATGGGGGTAGTGCGCATGCGCTGGCGGAAATGGTGACACCTTGAGCGGCGACAGATCTCATGGTTGAGGGTGACAGGACAGGCGTTCTGAAGTTACTCCTCACACATGCGCAGAGACAACCAATGGTGACCTCAGTGAGGTCACGTGGAAAGAATACCAAAACGAGGCTCAATCAAGATGTTCTCCCAAATTAGGTTGAGTCATCTCTAAAGCCTCATCAGCAAGAAGCCCGAAGTGGAGACTATACCCTACTCTTATCGAGTGACATCAAGGGCTATACAGAGTGCTTAGTGCCATAAACAGCACTGCATACTCCAAGTCATTGAACAGTTTGGAGCACAGTGTGTGCACTGTATAAGCACAACCTTGGTGACAAGCATCCGACCGATTCGAACCGAGCCACAATCGAACCGAATGAACCATCAGATAGTCATGATAGTGAGGGAAGATATATGCAAACCGTCACCAATCGTCCTACGAATAACGTGTGAGCCTTTAGGCGAACATCCTATTTACTGAGCAAGTGCTGTAATATCAAAAACATGTTTTCTCTCATACGATCAAGGAAATAGATTAACCCGTAAACCACTAAATTCAATAACCTAAATTTAGTAACTCATTTTATAAATTAATATCTGTTTAATTTGAAACCAAACTATTGCATATCTTGACGTTTAAACACACATATTGTTCCCAATAGCTGTGATTTGCTCGGGTGATAAAACGGATACAAATGATTATAGGTTAGCTCTGCAAGAAAAAAGTACTGTGGCGCAATTATGCTCTGCAAATGCAAAAGGCGGTATCTGCTTACTTGTAAAGTAAGCAAAGTAAGCAGATACTACATGTTGCCTATCTACGGCAGCATTATGCTCTGGGACCGTATTCTGTGAAACTCAATGACCTCGACCTCCCTTGTTTTCACTGAACTGGCTAATACAACGAAGTATAGGTGAGGGCTCTTATATAACCTTGTTTTAACCGAGTGACGTCACTGCGTTTCACATAATTCTCGTAAAAGGTGCGATATATCGTAGGTTTCGGATTGGTCGAGGTGGTCTGTGACCTACGATATATAGTAACATATACGAGAATACGAAGCAAGGTTCATCTCTGGGTATTAGCCGAGAAACACAACATTTCACCCAATGCTCGTTTATTGTTGGGCCACCGTCTACGACGCTGGCCCAACATTAAACCAGCATTGGGTACACGGTGTTTGCTGATATTACCACACAACACATACACAACGTTTCTACTTTCTCGAAAAATCTAGTAAATACATTAATCGCTTAATTAATTAATTTAAATTTTGTAATTAATTTTGTAAACTTATATTTGCTTAATCTGAGAACAAACATTTGCAAATGTTTTAGTAATACATATCTTTTCCAATGACATGATCGCCTAAAAAAACTGACTAAAACGACTTAGAGGTGAAAAAATTAAACTACTGTAACACAATCTCAGTTTGATTTCTCTGGGTATTAGCCGGCAAACACAACACATTTAGCCATTGCTGGGCTAAGGTTGGGCCACCGTCTACGACGCTGGCCCAACATTAAACCAGCATTGGGTACACGGTGCTTGCTGATATTAGCAGTCTTGGGTTCCAGGAGGACTAATTCCTATATCAATTTATCCGCAAAACATTCCCTGTAATTGGGCGGTGGACCAGATCCAGAGAGGCGGGATTTGATTGGCTAAAATGCCAGCTTTTTATCCCGGCAATAAACCCTTGACGCTCCACGGTACGATTTACAATTTACCGACTCATAACCCTTTAAACGCGCTGATTCTCGATAATATCCGATTTTTTATTAGCACATTAACTACCAGCTTTAGAACATAGGTAAAGATGAATCTTGACATCAATCAGGAAGATTTAAAAATCGTTGACCTTCATTTTGTCAATTCTGAAGAATTTTCACCCATTTGAAGTTGTGGATCGCGTCAGCGAGACACAACTTCAAGTAGGTTAAAATTTAAATTAAATAATTTGGTGATTAAAGGGTTAAGCCCGAAAATGATGGATGAAAACGTCGTACAATATTGAGCCCATTTATCAGACAATACTCGAGTACAAGTACAAGTACTTTTTAAAAATTACCAGTATAGACGCAATCACAGAATTTATAGTTTTAAATCTATGTGTACTATGTGTACTCCATAGTTATATGCCATATGTACTACATAGTTATGGTATATGCCATGTGTACTACATAGTTATGTTATATGCCATGTGTACTACATAGTTATGGTATATGCGATGTGTACTACAAAGTTATGGTATATGTCATGTGTACTACAAAGTTATGGTATATGCCATATGTACTACATAGTTAACGTATATGCCCTGTGTACTACATAGTTATGGTATATGCCATGTGTACTACATAGTTATGTTATATGCCATATGTACTACAAAGTTATGTTATATGCCATATGTACTACATAGTTATGGTATATGCCATGTGTACTACATAGTTATGGTATATGCCATGTGTACTACATAGTTATGGTATATGCCATGTGAACTACATAGTTATGGTATATGTCATGTGTACTACATAGTTATGGTATATGCCATGTGTACTACATAGTTATGGTATATGCCATATGTACTACATAGTTATGGTATATGCCATATGTACTACATAGTTATGGTATATGCCATGTGCAATACGCTTAGTTCTTAAGATTTAGATCAAATAAAAAGCCAATGAAAATAAAATGAAATGAATGGGGTTTTAGGTGACATTTGTGCACATATAGGCTAAACTGGGTCTGGAGAGCCTCCTGAGGCTGGTGAGATGAATGAGATGACACTGCCCTCCAGACACATGATTCGACATTGCATCCCTGGCGGTCTGAGGCCGAGGACGCTACCTCTCGATCACGGAACTCCCCACAATATCGAAATTTACGAGTGAGCGGAAAAGAAATATTTCGATCAAGCAGCTATAACTACTGCACCAGCTCCTCCTACGGTTTCAAGCAAGTTTTAGACCAAATAAAAATCCAATGAAATCTATAATATAGGTTGTTACAAATGCTCAGCTAATCAAATAACTGCTTTTTTCATATGACCACTTTTCATAATTTGACACATTTTTCGTCATTTAAAGCTGGAAATTGCGTCAGCAATTCCAGCTTTAAATGACGAGAAATCGCAAGTGACAATCCTGGAGGTTTGAGCAATAAAATACATTTTTACACATTTGAAGCTGTATCGCTACCGCGATCCACAACTTCTAGAGACTGAAAAGTATTGAATTCATAAAAATTTAATACATGTGCCGTAGATCATGCAGATTGGAAAGATAGTTGGTATATTTCAGAGATAGCACACTTTAAATACTAGGTACAAATGTGCTAATGAATCCCGAGAAATACCACGATAGCTGAAAACAGTCGACTAAGGGTTAACCCTAAAACCGCTAAATTAAAAAAAAGAATTTCATTTAAAGCTGTGTGGTGGGTGAGAATTACTCACATTTGTTAAATTCGAGACCAAAAATTTGCAAATTTTGATGCTTAAACGCAGATTTCATTCCTAATAACTGATTCAACCTGCCATCAAGCAGATTAAATACACCTTTTGTCGTCCTAAGCAGCTAAAGGGTTATTCTATGTCACCTGTAATTGCTTGCCAATTGTCAAATCAACCACTCTCGCCTAATATTTCTCCATCAACCCTTGCAATTATTGCGCGAAGTCAAATCGAGGGGAAAAATTTCGGCTGCAGTCGCTTGGCGCCGATATCAACAGCACGGTAAATTGATACAATGCTGGTTCAACGTTGGGCCAGCGTCGCAGACGATGGCCCAACGTTAAACCAACATTGGGTCAACAAACATTCTACCGGGGATGATTGAACTTCAAATTGGATCAACGATCAATTTACCAGGGCTGATTGACCTTCAAACTACACGGGGAATTATAGGCGAGAGATTACTGGTATTATTACGTATGATACCAGATCTCAGAGAAACTGTGGTGTTAACGCTATTATAAAACTTTGTAAACGCCTCCACCAAGTATGAGTATCACCCGTCTAAAGGCCATTTTACAGGGTGCGCTGTAAGTGAAAAACTCGCAAAACAAAACATCGCGCCAGAAGCAATATCACTTATTTCAGTGGCGCAAACCATGTCGCTGTCAATATATGTTTTTCATTGACTATTAGATGTCAGCTTTCACATATCCGTCTTTTTTATTTGCTAATATGGCGTCAGTCGATCATGTATGCGGTCGTCGTTATTCCATGTCTTCGAACAGTTTGAATCACTGTCTGCTTTAGTGGCCACGATTAAATTTCCAGGGGGGGGGGTGGAGTTTTTTTTTAAATAAATCATTTCGGGCGGACTCTGCGTGAAATAAATAATTTACTTCAAGAACTGTTCTATATAAAAATGTAATAAAATTTAAAATTTTCAGCGCGCCGCTGAGCCCCCCCCCCCCCTGGATATTGAATGGCGGCCCCCTCATAGACCAAGGAACGAATGTCGGCTATATCGGGATTCAAACCCTGTACCATTGTGTTCCGAGTCGACCACGCTGCCAATGAGCTATTCTGGCGCCACATATATAGGCCTATATATAAAATAGTTTGCATTAGATACCTGGAACATATGTAACTGTGTACCATAGAGAAACCTTGGAGTCATTCAATAAGAGTAGGGCATAGTCCCGACGCAGAACCCCTTTATTTATTTCTCTATATTGCCATGATTGTACACAAAGAAATAAAAAGCAATATTCACTTCAGCACAATTTACGTATTTAGATGCCCCAAAAACATGAGGATCAATGTTGAATTAATGTTGGTCCACCGTCTACGACGCTGGGCCAACATTGATCCAACATTTAGTCGCAGCTCATATCTGCTGGGTGTGTATTTGATAACATAATGATTGTACTTAAAAATCTCCCACCACGATTTGTATCAACTATGTTTTCAACTATGTTTTGACCACATAGCACATTCTATGATTTGATGGTACTCAGCTGTATTATATAAGAATATTGCTTTACGTCACTTTCTGCACAATCATGGCAATATCGCGACAGAAGGAAGCCCGAAGCCGGGACTATGCCCTACTCTTATTTCGAATGACTTCAAGGGTTCTTTATAGTGCACAGTACCATAGGCAGCACTGTACACTCCATGCCTTTGAACAGTTTGAAGCTGTACTGCCTTCGAGACAGAAGACATCCCAGCAGGCAATTGGATAGTGACGTTGGATGTTGGGTTAACGCTGGGTCAACGTAGCAGACGGTGGGCCACCAATAACCCAACATTTGTGTCAATGTTTCGTGTCTGCAGTGTACATAATTGAATAACAAATGTGTACTTACAAGTCACTTAAGACGTTACGTGTTTTTTATTAATTTTCTCCACCACATCTTTCACACCTTGAAGACAAATTAGCCGGCTGCACAGCCTTCGGCACAGGAGAGAATATGCGGTCTCTGGGTGGTGTGCCTGCTCTACAGACAGATTTATATAAAAGCCAGCCCACAAATAAAGAGAAACCTCTACCATTTAAGCTATTACAAAAGGCGGTTGTGTACAACGAGTGCCGTGCAATGTCATAAGGCGGTAACTGTTAACTTTACAAGTAAGCAGTTACCGCCTTATGACTTGTACAGTGCGTTGAGTTGTCATTCAGAGGAATTTGTTAAGGGTAGTTGTGTGCTGCTGTAATAGACGTTAATACAAGCGGGGCTCAGTCAAAGGCACAGACGTCGTGATCTGGCAGTGAGCCTTCAGACCATTTGTGTGCGTGTGTGTGTGCTGGCAAGACTTCTATAGAGCTGCAGAGATAACGGGTCTTGTTACATAATAGGCAGATCAGACTGTACACGACCCACAATGGGCGTACAGGGCCCACAATGGGCGTACACGGCAAACACGAGGCTTACACACGATGCTGTTTCAATGTTGGGCCAGCGTCTAAGACGTGGGCCAACATTGAAACGGCATTGGTACACGGTCTGAATGAGGTGCAGATAGCAGCGATGGCATCACACCACGTATTCAACTCAATAATAAACGTCTGAAGAAGAGAACTGCGGTAACTTCTTGTTTAACCCATCGCTAACGCCAATGTTCGCAGATTCTGACGTGTAAAGTCGGCATAGACGTCAGATTCTGACGTATAAAGTCGGCATAGACGTCAGATTCTGACGTATCAAGTCGGCATAGATGTCAGATTCTGACATGTAAAGTCGGTATAGACGTCAGATTCTGACGTGTAAAGTCGGCATAGACATCAGATTCTGACGTATAAAGTCGGCATAGACGTCAGATTCTGACGTGTAAAGTCGGCATAGACGTCAGATTCTGACGTGTAAAGTCGGCATAGACGTCAGATTCTGACGTATAAAGTCGGCATAGACGTCAGATTCTGACGTATAAAGTCGGCATAGACGTCAGATTCTGACGTATAAAGTCGGCATAGACGTCACGTATAAAGTCGGCATAGACGTCAGATTCTGACGTATAAAGTCGGCATAGACGTCATATTCTGACGTATAAAGTCGGCATAGACGTCAAATTCTGACGTATAAAGTCGGCATAGACGTCAGATTCTGACGTATAAAGTCGGCATAGACGTCACGTATAAAGTCGGCATAGACGTCAGATTCTGACGTATAAAGTCGGCATAGACGTCAGATTCTGACGTATAAAGTCGGCATAGACGTCACGTATAAAGTCGGCATAGACGTCAGATTCTGACGTATAAAGTCGGCATAGACGTCAGATTCTGACGTATAAAGTCGGCATAGACGTCACGTATAAAGTCGGCATAGACGTCAGATTCTGACGTAAAAAGTCGGCATAGACGTCAGATTCTGACGTATAAAGTCGGCATAGACGTCACGTATAAAGTCGGCATGGACGTCAGATTCTGACGTATAAAGTCGGCATAGACGTCAGATTCTGACGTATAAAGTCGGCATAGACGTCACGTATAAAGTCGGCATGGACGTCAGATTCTGACGTATAAAGTCGGCATAGACGTCAGATTCTGACGTATAAAGTCGGCATAGACGTCAAATTCTGACGTATAAAGTCGACATAGACGTCAGATTCTGACGTATAAAGTCGGCATAGACGTCAGATTCTGACGTATCAAGTCGGCATAGACGTCAGATTCTGGCGTATAAAGTCGGCATAGACGTCAGATTCTGACGTATCAAGTCGGCATAGACGTCAGATTTTGACGTATCAAGTCGGCATAGACGTCAGATTCTGACGTGTTAAGTCGGCATAGACGTCAGATTTTGACGTATCAAGTCGGCATAGACGTCAGATTCTGACGTATCAAGTCGGCATAGATGTCAGATTCTGGCGTGTTAAGTTGGTATAGACGTCAGATTCTGGCGTATAAAGTCGGTATATACGTCAGATTAAGACGTATAAAGTTGGTCCCCGCACTGAAAGTGTAAAATATTTATAATGGCCGTAGACCCATAACATAGGTATTCAAATTAGGCGGAAAGAGTTCACTAATCTTTCAAATTGAAAAAACCTTTGGTCTCTAAAAAATGTTTCAGCGCTTTAAGGGTAACACTGTGATCCCAAATTTGTGACGTTGGTTAAATGCTGGCTCAATGTTGGCCTAATGTCGCGGATGGTGGCCCAACTTTGATCCAGCATTAGATCAAACAATGTATTTAACCGCTGGTGCCGTCCATATTCGTTTTTTTACATTTTATATTAGCACATTACATATCAGCTTTTAAATCTGTTAACGATAAAAAGTGACAATAATCAGCAAGATTCGAGATTTTTTGACCTCCATTTTGTCAAATCTGAATAATTTTCACTCACTTGAAGTTGTGGATCGCGTCAGCGAGACACAACTTCAAGTGTGTGAAAATTCAAATTGAATAATTTGGCGGTCAAAGGGTTAACTCATTACAGGTGTTATAGTCTAAAGGCAAGTGAATGAGCGATCGAGTGAATATTGCTTTACGTCGCTTACTTCACAATCATGGCAATATGTGTCAGAAAGAAGCCCGAAGTCGGGACTATGACCTACTCTTATCGGATGATTTCAAGGGTTATTTATAGTACACATGGATTCGAACACAGTACCTCTGAGTTTCGAGCCACAACCAGACCTAATGCGCCATCGGCTATAGACATCAGAATCTGTCCCCGCACTGAAAGAGCAAACTGTTTATAATGGCCGTAGAACCATAACACAGCTATAAAGTGGAAAGAGCTAAATCAGACAGTTATGAAGATTTCAAATTGAAACAGAAAGCTGTTATTGCTGTTCCCCCTTGCGCCGCGGTATAGGAAAGGCTGCTATCCTCAAATAAAAAATATGTTTACAATCAATCAATAGCGCAGCTAGACGTCGGTGCAGATTGTCGCTTACAAGCTCTTTTATTAGTTACGATACGATACAATACGATACGATACGATACGATACGATACGATACGATACGATACGATACGATACGATACGATACGATACGATACGGCATGATAAGGTAAAAATATGATACGATATGCTACGTTATAATATTACACGATACGATACGATACGCCACAGTATGATATGATATGATACAATAAATAAATGAAGATAAAGACATAATATGAGCAATACGGTGATCAATTGAGTTTGGGGTCCACGGCATATATTCTTTTACAAGTAACGATATATCGTAGGCTTCGAATTGGTCGAGATGACCACTCACCGAGATGGCCACTCACTCACTCACTCACTCACTCACTCACTCACTCACTCACTCACTCACTCACTCACTCACTCACTCACTCACTCACTCACTCACTCACTCACTCACTCACTCACTCACTCACTCACTCACTCACTCACTCACTCACTCACTCACTCACTCACTCACTCACTCACTCACTCACTCACTCACTCACTCACTCACTCACTCACTCACTCACTCACTCACTCACTCACTCACTCACTCACTCACTCACTCACTCACTCACTCACTCACTCACTCACTCACTCACTCACTCACTCACTCACTCACTCACTCACTCACTCACTCACTCACTCACTCACTCACTCACTCACTCACTCACTCACTCACTCACTCACTCACTCACTCACTCACTCACTCACTCACTCACTCACTCACTCACTCACTCACTCACTCACTCACTCACTCACTCACTCACTCACTCACTCACTCACTCACTCACTCACTCACTCACTCACTCACTCACTCACTCACTCACTCACTCACTCACTCACTCACTCACTCACTCACTCACTCACTCACTCACTCACTCACTCACTCACGCACTCACTCACTCACTCACTCACTCACTCACTCACTCACTCACTCACTCACTCACTCACTCACTCACTCACTCACTCACTCACTCACTCACTCACTCACTCACTCACTCACTCACTCACCCACCCACCCACCCACCCACCTACCCACTCACTCACTCACTCACTCACTCACTCACTCACTCACTCACTCACTCACTCACTCACTCACTCTCTCACTCACTCACTCACTCACTCACTCACTTACTCACTCACTCACTCACTCACTCACTCACTCACTCACTCACTCACTCACTCACTCACTCACTCACTCACTCACCCACTAACTCACTCTCACTCACTCACTCACTCACTCACTCACTCACTCACTCACTCACTCACTCACTCACTCACTCACTCACTCACTCACTCACTCACTCACTCACTCACTCACTCACTCACTCACTCACTCACTCACTCACTCACTCACTCACTCACTCACTCACTCACTCACTCACTCACTCACTCACTCACTCACTCACTCACTCACTCACTCACTCACTCACTCACCCTGCTGCTGACCATTAAGGCCCTGCTCCTTCGTGCATAGGTTTAAATTTTACCAAATAAGTTGGGGTCAGGCCACCCCCCCTCCTCCCCCCCCCCCCCTGGCGCCTGCAACTCTGTCGCAGATTGATTACAGATTACGCCAGTGATGATTGATAATTCGGTTCATTTGCCGCTTTAATCAGATAGAGAAAGACGTTGAAGGCAAAGGGTGCTTGCTTATCATGGCCGGGAAGTAGAGCGTGATAAAAATATAATAACTACTGCGCCTTCGGATACCTCGACTCTGTCACCCTTTGTCATCCAAGGTACCGTATGGTACTCTATGACTAACCAGTAACTGTATCTATACTCTCCAGTTGAGTGGCGTCTCAATGATTCAAATAAACCCAGTCTCTGTGTATTAATCATTAAAGCGCTGAAAAATGTCAAGGAGAAAGAACGAAAATCGATATCTGTATCTGTATCGGTATAT
This sequence comes from Flabesymbios commensalis, assembly GCA_964017125.1. NCBI lineage: Eukaryota > Metazoa > Annelida > Polychaeta > Terebellida > Flabelligeridae > Flabesymbios > Flabesymbios commensalis. The sequence goes on from OZ024916.1 coordinate 3,146,813, forward strand.
TACGTGGCAGTACGCACTATTGTGCTCTCGCGCCACGGGGGAATAACTTAGCAAGGCCTGTTATCATTCATTTTCTGGGGTCTCGCCGGATGAAAACTGCGCCTACGTCCATTGAGGTTTTTTACGTTCAACTCAAAGTCAGTCAGACGTGCCATCTGATTTACGTGGTTCTCTGAGCCCCACGACACGACATCGCTGCACGATGACCTAGTGTATGCGGCACCTGGCAGTCCCAGGCGGTCACCCATCCAATTATGAACCGGGCGCGACGTTACTTAACTTCAGTGATCGAGCCGACACCGATGAGACAACGCCGTATTCCGTATAACTCATAGATAGATTCGTAGATCTGAATGTGCGCCGAGTATATTCAGATCTACTAATCTAACGTACCGTAATTGAGTTCTTTCTTCGACTTAAAATATACAAAATAGGTACATGTGTTTCAAAGTTTCATATAGAAAAGCGCTATTTCATTAGCAGCATGGTGAACCAGAAAATCTTATACATGCAGTTTCATGGCTAAGCCCATATATTGTGCTGGACCTGACCAGCATTGAAAATAACGATAGATTCGTGTATCCGAATGTACTGTTTTAACAGTAGACTGACGTTACAGGTGTATTTTAAGTTTATATAAACCAAGAGACCAAAGTGCTTTTTTCTCAATTTGTAATCATCATAGATATCTTAGTATAAATATCATAAATACCGTAGCTCTTTCCGTTCCATTTGAATACCTATGTTATGGGTCTAAGGCCATTATGAATATTTTACTCTTTCAGTGCGGTAATCGACTTGGAACGTCATAATCTGACGTCTATAGACGTCAGATTATGACGTCTCAAGTCGGTCCTCGCACCAAAAGGGTTAAAACACGAAGTCAGACTCTCTGGGCGTTAAAACGTCCCTCAGAAAGCTCTGTCACAACTCGTCGATTTCAATCACATCAGAAGTGAGGTACTCAGACCATGCTCTGATACCCCCCCCCTCCTGAAAGTGTCCACCTGATGATCGCCAGGTCTTAAAATAACATACTGACCCTTGTTATCCTATAACCGTATATATATAATTATTTTTCTACCCCAATGTATTTTATCAATGACGGTGGCGCTATATTTGTATTTGAAACTTTCAAGAAAGTTTTTAAAATAAAATATAAAGTCACTGTTATTGACAAAACGGTTGGTGAATATGTTCAGTTAATCAAATAATGCAATTTCGAGCGCAGCACATGACGAGGTGTCTGCATAGCATTAACATCTAACTTAACTTCATAAGCTGCGGATTATATAGATTGTCAGGATTGAAGAGGTCTGGTTTTATTTGATATGAAGGAGGTTTTATGCAATTTTTGTGCAAATACAGGTTAGGATGGCCTCCTGACGATAGCTAGATGAAGGAGATGACACCACCCTACACACACAGAAATCGAAGACAACCATGCTACCTCTGGGTCACAGAGGCTCCCCAAGTCCCCATAATACTGAATCTTTACGAGTGAGGGGGAAGAAACATTTTGATACGTTGAACCTTAAAGTCACAACGGGCGATGAACACTCACTCGAATATAAAAAACCTCTGTCAGAGATTAAAAATTGTATTGTTTCAACCTTTGTGGATTTTCTTCCACCGATTTTACATAATAAAACCATATATTTTCGTTATTATTGTATATGCTGTAGGGCGGCGGCCCTGTTGCAGTGGTTAAAGCTGCCTGCTTAAAAAGTCGGGAGATCGCGGGTTCGAACCCCACTCTGGTCTTCAAGTTTCAAAGAAACAAAAAGTTTCTTTCTCGCTCACTCTTTAAGATTGAATATTGTGGGAAGCCTCCATGACCGAGAGATAGCGTGCTTGGCCTCAGACTACCAGGGCACGAATTTCGAATATTACGTCTGGAGGGCAGTGTCATCTCATTCATCTCACCATCATCAGGAGGTTCTCTGGTCCAGTTTAGCCTTTATGTGCACAAAGGTGGCCTAATACCCTATTAATTTCATTTTGTCATCACTGCTCACTATAGTATTGACATGGAAAAACTTCTCCATTTTAATAAAAGCGTTGTAAGAAGCAGCTAGTCACATTAAGATGTAGCACCGTCATGTGGTACATACACTGCATTTCTAGAAACTTTACAAAAAATGTTAGCGCGGGATTTGATCAGACAGTTGCGTCATTGCTTTCACACGTCACACACATATAATCACACACACAGCGTCAAACACTACCAGCTAAAGCTATGACATCAGATTCTGGTGACATCAGATGAACACTGGACTGGTCAACAGTGTCACCATTATCACAGGTAATTTACATTAATTTACATCTCACCTCTATCAACCAGGCTCTTAGCTAAACAAACTGTGAGGGCCAAATACAACAATGACGACGATGTAGGCTTTACCAATTGGACGCCGACGTGCCTCAGGTCCATTGGATAAAATCTGAGGTGACGAGAGTGATTATAATATAAAAGAAACAGAGAATGCGTCTTAGGTATTCAGTATTCAAAATTCAGATTCAGTATTCAATATTCAGATTCAGATTAATTCTTTCGATTCATGGTCGCTATTCTATTCTAAATTAAAGCTTTTACTATCATTTAAAATTTGAAATCTCTTGAGACTGATTTTATTCGAGCTTCATCTTCGTCAGGAAACAGAACATCAAAGTCTTAAAGCTTGGTCAATTTACATCTGTTATTTATTTCATCTAAGATCCCGAGATCCCGCACGTCGTGTACACATCAGACGTAATATGGCAAACGCAAACAGTAGTCGCTGTTTCTTCTTAACCCTTACAGCGCGGAAATCAACTTTAGTCTACAGACGTCAGATTCTGACGACTAAAGTCGATCACCATCCGTAGACGCCAGATTCTGACGTCGATCACCGTACTATAAAAGTAAAAACATTTCTAATCGCCATGGTCTCCTAACATAGGTATTCAAATGAATCGGAAAGAGCAAAATAAGATGATTTCAAGATGAAAAAACCCTTTGGTTGCGATGTTTTTTTTACAAAATAACTCAGCGCTTTAAGAGTTAATTATGTAGCTGTTAATTATGTAGCTACTGCTGATTGTCTTCGCATGGTATAAACATGATGTGTACATAATGCCTAATATATATTCCAAAGAAACCAGCCGCCCTTTCACATGAGATGATTAATCTGTTTCAAGGTTTCGGATTCAATCCTTAACAAAAGCGAATCTGATCAAGTGATTAATCAAGATCTTTCATTTGATCGGAAGAATAGCTGAACATCGTGTTGGATCTTAAGGTAAATTAAAATATAAACTCGATATAATAGTCTGCAAACAACAGTAGCCTTTCGTTTTGCGGGTAATCAAATACAACTGTTTGCTTTCTGCAGTCTGTATTTCTATATACTGTCAAGTATGAGTGTTCACAAATTAATATCATATACATTTTATAAACTGGATATACTATTTATATATCATTAAAATGTTGACATAATAACCCTCTCGCCGAATGCACAAGCAGTCATTGACGCCTTTGCAAACGAAATCTAATCTGTCATTGGTTATTATGCAGAAAGGTGACGTCTTACGTTTAAGGTATTAACTGTATTTAGACGTCAGTTTCTGACCTCTAAAGTCGACCCCCGCACCGAAAATATTTATAATGGCCGTCGACCCATAACATAGGTATTCAAATGAAGCAGAAAGAGCTGACTAAGACATTTATGATGATTTCTACATGGCTTGTACAAAAATAATATTTCAGCGCTGTAAGGGATAATATCAAAACTGTATTATAACTGTATGTTAGTACACACTTTTTATGTAATCTATTTTTTTTCGCTCGCTGTTATAAATATCTGATTTAAATTCCCAGCTTGAATGATGCCTGCTTTAATTTATTTATATCAAACCAAATCCGTCAAATCAAAACATGTCTAAAGCGCCAAACAAGTATCACATGATTCATGGGCGCATACCTAATTATTAAACATAAATAATCTTAAAAAATGATGAACGTAAGATTAGATTAATTGATGCAAAATATATTTCAAGTAAATGATGTATTTAACAGAGAAATGCCGAAACATGTTAGATAACTGAGTTAATGTAAATGTCTTAGTTAGCTCTTTCTGCTTCATTTGAATACCTGTGTCATGGGTATACGGCCATTATAAGTATCTTACTCTTTGAGTGCGGGGATCGACTATAAAAGTAAGAATCTGCCGTCTATATAGACGTAAGACACTGACGTTTAAAGTCGATCCCCGCACTAAACGGGTTAATGTAAGGCATTTTTTGCAAACGTTACCCATAGCATTATGCTGTCAATATCAATCCGAACGCAGGTGGAACCAAGATGAAAAGAGAGATAAAAAGTTATAAAAAACGGACGTATCGTGAAATCTGAGAAGGTACTACAGCTGCCCCTCCTCTTACTAGACTATGTGGATACTTTATATATGAAATATTTCGCATTATTTTCTTCTGAAATGTTTAATTTGAATATTATTTGAACCCACTTTTTTCTAATTACCATAACTTCAAATCTAACTCCAGCTCATCAAATTTGAGTTTGAATTAGGTTTAATCGCAGAATCGCAGTTCAATTGATCACAGGTCTGAGATGTAGTAAATATAAAATCTAACGTCAAATCAAGCATGTACTGAATGCCAATGGCTCAGATGTAATTTGTTCAGCAAACAAAATCGTTCTTAAGAAATACATTTTTGTTTCAAGATTCATTTTAAAATATAATTACCATGGGAAAATACACAATTCAGAGCTTAGTTGAACATGTCAAGCTAATATTAAACCAATCAGAATTAAAAGGCTGTATCTCCCACTTCATAAAGTGGCAGATATATTGTTTTAATTTCAAAAGGACGATATATTCTTTGAGAAAATGATCGAATGATCGTTTCCCAGTTATTTTCTGTGGGATGGGTAAATACCTAACTATGAGTCACTGACCATAAGTATCAAGGTATTTTAATTGGCACTAAGTGGGAGTCAAGGAAACGGGACAGACTGATTCCTCCGTGACTGCCAGGGTGTATGGCACGCATGGCGCATTGGTCCAATCTTAGTCCAACTCTGGGCCAATATCCGCCAGCATTGTGAAAACATTGAGTTAGCATTCTGTGTCAATAAAGCCAGGTAAACCACAGGTAACAGGATGGGCATTTAATCCCCGGACAGGTGTTTTAACTCGTTAAACGTCAATCACGATAAATCTGTTAACCCTTTTGACTCTGAAATAATAGCTCTTTAAAGGGGAATGTATTTTGCCTTAGTTTTTACAAATATATAGCATACCTATATAGCAGAAATAACATTTATTATTCCGCTAAATTAATATAAATCAATATACTTAAATATATATTGTTTATTTGAAACCTGAATACCAGGGAGTGGGACAAATCCATTAGGTCCGGCGAACATTTTTTTAAGAGAAGAAATATATTGAGTCAACTCTGTGACGCAACAAGAATGTTTACGATGGCCGAAAATTGGAAGTGAAAAATCGTATGAGCATGCTGGTCGTACAGGCCTTTGTGATCAGGACTTAACTGTAATGGCATAAAGTGTGCACGATAGCCTCCCTGAAGCCCAGTGTTTACTTCACAGCTCAATAGAATGTGACACATAAGTATAAGTCAATATAACGGAAGATATTCTGGATTTAAACCTTCTCAGCGCTACAATAAAGTTTACATTTTCAACCACTTGAAGTTGTGCCTCGCTACCGCGACCCACAACTTCAAGTGGGTGAAAATATTAGTTTAATTTGAGATTAAACATGCAAATCTTTGTGTTCAAACACACATTATATTCCCAATAACTGCGATTTAACCTGTTAGTCAAGTGGGTGAAAATACTAACTGCTAATAATAATCATCTCTGAGATTCCGAAAACGAGATAGATTCTGGGATCAGCTTGTGGGGGCAGCCGGCTCGGCGTATCATGCTGTTTTCCTGATGTGACATTTGCAATCATACTTGTATATATATAGTCTGACTTTATGTCACAACATTTACTGTGGATTCCAACCCTTGAAGCGTTAAAGTATAATATCTAATTTTTTACCCACTTGAAGTTGTGTCTCGCTACTGCGACCCACAACTTAAAGTGTGTAAAAAGACTTACATTTATGTAATTTGAATCAAAACATAAGGTAATCCAACAAATTTGAAGTTTATTTCTCCTTCAATGTTTTTGTTCGAAGGAAAAATAAAGGACTGAGAACGGCCACAGACGCGATTAGCTCCTAAAGGGTATTGTAAACCCTTACAATTAATTAATTGTGTATAAACCATGGAGACCAAAGGGTTTTATTCAATTTAAAATCATCATAAATGTCTCAGTCAGCTCTTTCTGATTCATTTGAATACCTATTTTATGGGGTTGCGGCAATTAGAAATGTTTTTACTCTTTCAGTGCTGGGATCGACATTAGTCGTCAGAATATGACGACTAATGTCGATCCCCGCACTATAAGAGCTAAGACATAATTAATTAATGTCTACTAAGATAAAATCTTCTGTGACGACTTGATTACCCCTTGTGCTGCTGGAACCGCATATATACGATTTCAAACAGGTTTTAGATCAATAGAACTATCACTAAATTTGATATGAAAACAGTTTTTAGTAGGTGCTTAGCTAATCCAATAATTAAATATTGGAGATGTCTATTTTTATACATATAATTACTTTCGTCTTTTGAAGCTGAACATTGCGTTAGCAATTCCAGCTTTAAATGAATGAAAAATAGTAACAAACAATTCAGCAGGGCAAGGGTTGAAATAATTGAACTTAAGATATATCTAGTTTTAGCAAAAAAACAAACATTTAAAGCTGGAAATGGTCACTTACGTCAACAAGTCTAGCCTTAAATGAATGAAAAGTACTGGCAAGCAATGCAACAGGACAATGGTTAGCTATATGGGTGCTATTTTAATTTATTTTAGTTGTTGGTTTCACCACTACCCAGAGTGGATTTTAATAAGCGGAGACACTGGACATCAAGGGTGCCGTATTATCAATTTTAAATTTCGAATTCGGTGTGCGGGGAGCAGTGTCATCTCACTCATCTCACCATCTTCGGGAGGTTCTCCTGGCTCGGTTTATCTAACTTGTGAGCAAAGGTGGCCTAAAACCCCATTCATTTCATATATCTAATGCAGCTAAAATTAGTGGCTGATTTTCGGTAGACTGTAGAGCTGTTGTTTTTCGCGAGGTTTTAATTTTCGCGAATTTCGCGAGGAGAACAAATTCGCGAATTTAAGAATCTCGCGATAATTATTAAAATAGTCTACCTATCACTAAAATCGATTATTCGCGAATTCTGGACTTCGCAAAAAATCCCAAAATTACCAATTTGCGACAATCTAAACACGCGAAAATTACCAGATTTACAGTATTTAGTGTGGATATGGACCTACAAGGGTGTCGTCACTTCAGTTATGTTGAATCAGCAGTTTGTGAGCTAGCGTACACGTTGTCTACATTACGTTCACCTCTTGCCCTGGGGTACACCTCCTACTGTACCGGGGGGGGGGGGGGGTCGTCCCGAGGGTGACGGGGGGACCAGACTCACAAGGACAGGCTATGCCACTGTTTGATCAGGATTCAACAGGCAGTGCGGACCATCCACAGCAAAGAATCATTCAACCACTGTTGGTTTAATGTTGGGCCAGCATTAACTCTTTCAGTGCTGGACCGTCTTTAAGAGTCGGAATCTGACGTCCATAGACGTCAGATTCTGACGTCTAAAATCGTTCCCCGCACTGAAATAAATACAAAATTATAATTGCCGTAGACCCATAACATATGTATTCAAATGAAGCAGAAAGAGCTAACTAAGACATATAAGCTGATTTCAAATTGGAAAAAACACTTTGATCTCCATGGTTTATACAAATATATATCAGTGTTGTAAGGGGTTTTGACATGTTAAAATTTGTTTTCCAAAAATCAGAGAAAAACTCTGAAGTGGGTGGGTCAAGCCCCAACTTCCAACTTTTTGGGGGGGGAAAGTTTTTTTTTTTTCGTTAATTGTGTTTTTTTTGTAATTGTAATTGGATAGTGTTGTCTGGCCAATCCGAGTTTTTCTCGTTTTATTTTGTTTAACTTGACGAGACTCCTAAGGGGTTAAGACAGCAGTGTCTCTTGTTTGCCATAGATCCACAGTCGCAGTTGGGGGTCGAGCACCTATTTCGCGCCTTTTCTTTCTTCCTATTTGTCTTTATTTGCCAAACGCCTTCTGCTCCGTAGCCAGGAGGTGGGGACGAGAAAAAAAACGGTACCGAAGTGGAAGCGTAGCATGAAAAAAACCCGTGCCGCAGAAGCTATGACTGCTGAGCTTCTGAGGGGCACATATCCCTCAGCTGGCCGTGGAGGTGGTGTGGGTCGTGGATTGCTGCCTTCGTCTAAGCCGGAGATTCAACCTTTTTTCAACATGGCGGTGACTGAGAGCGATTTCCACCCCAAGGTCCGATAAAATGGCCTTAACTTTTAAATGACGTGGCGACAAATGTTGAGCATGCGATGTAGTAGGTGAAATGTTCCTGATTCTATGACACCTTTTATTAACCTTGTCCAAATATACATAGCTTGTGGCATTGTCGTAATGACTGAATGAATGAATGAATGAATGAATGAATGAAAAAATTAGTGAGATTACTGCATCAATCAATCAATCAATGAATAAATGCACCGATCAGTGCATCAATCAATCAATCAATCAATCAATCAATCAATCAATCAATCAATCAATCAATCAATCAATCAATGAATCAATCAATGAATCAATCAATGAATCAATCAATGAATGAATCAATCAATCAATCAATCAATCAATCAATCAATCAATCAATCAATCAATCAATCAATCAATCAATCAATCAATCAATCAATCAATCAATCAATCAATCAATCAATCAATCAATCAATCAATCAATCAATCAATCAATCAATCAATCAATCAATCAATCAATCAATCAATCAATCAATCAATCAATCAATCAATCAATCAATCAACCAGCCAACCAACCAGTCAGTCAGTCAGTCAGTCAGTCAATCAATTTATGCAATGCACATATAGGCTAAACTGGACTAGGATAATCCATTGAGGTTGGTGAGAGCAATCAGATGACACAGGCTAATAATGACTGACATGTCCTTCAATACCAGACAACAGTCTTAATATTTAGTTCATAACAATAATTGACAACTCCTAGAGTGTCTATAAAGATATCAGGCTATAAATTTAAATCATTTTATTGTATGTATTATCTGTAAAATTAAATTGTCCAGGCCTTTAATATGTTAAGACAGTTGAAGAAATGACGACGTCTATCCGCTCTGCAACGCCACAAAAAGCAGTTACTGCCTTTTGGCTTTACATAACGTTAATATATCTTGTTTCATTCCAGTTTTTCCTGTCTCACTTGTGCACTTGTATTTTATCAATAATTAGTATTAGCAACTCGTTTTAGACGCATCACTTTTAAATATGTTATTTTAGCTTATGTCTCGCTGACGCGATATACAACTTCAAGTGAGTGAAAATATTCAGATTTGACAAAATGTAGGTCAATTATTTTGAAATCTTGCTAATTGACGTTATATTTTATCTCTAACAAATTCAAAAGCTGGTATTTGATGTACTAGTAAAATGCAAAAACTAATATAATCGACACCGGCGGTTAAAGGTTTAAATTCCCATGGTGAAAATGTTTCATCAGCAAATGCGATACGAACAACCAAGGTTGGTTCAATGCTGGGCCAGCGTCGCAGAAGTTAGGCCAACATTCAAGCGACATTGGGTGAACGCCCCATTTTCCTGTGTCACCAATGTACTTCAGTATCGAAAATTTAAGGATAATCCCCTGGTGATGCCGAACTGCATGTCGTGCTGGTCGTATGCCGAACTGTCAGTCGATGAGTGGATCACGGCACGCCGTCTGACAGTGCTGACATCCAGTGGTGGATACGGAACTAGCAAAGATACTGGATGGAAAATGACAAGAAAAGAACGAAACGATTTCTAAATACCTTAAACCTGTTGTGGTTAAATGTCTACGACGATGGGCCAACATTGAACCAGCAGCGGGTTTAAACCGCTTCTGAATTAAGCTGAATTACTATATACAGATAGACCTATATAGTCTTCAATATATTACATAACCACAGAAATTGTTAGCCAGAACAGCATTTATGACAAATATTTTCGTATTATTAGTATTTATCATCAGTAACGTCAATTTGTCTTACACTTTGATCGTATTTCTTTCATTTTAGACCATTGTGTCACAGCTGAAAATATATCAATTTTACGTGTGAGATTGAATTAATAAGTGTATTAACTAACAATGGATACAAATAAAAAACTTGGATTATTACATTATAAATAAATCTAAATATGTTATTCTATTCCATTCCATTACACTCCCAATTATCAGATTATGGTTTTAATGATGACACAGAATATCTACCTGTACCTAATGATTTGTTTGTAGACAAATTTAACTAATGTGTTTTTTCATTTGTTTTTTTTTGCAGTGTAGACTGAATTCTTCTAGCAAAAATCATTGACACCTAACATTGTACAAAAATATGATGAAATATCCTCGTAGGTAATTTTAAATGGTACTATAGCGTCCCTAAAAAAATATGAAATGCACCTGCAAAGATTTTATCGTGAAAATGATTTATTGAAAGCCAGCGGCATAAATAATAGCTGAACATTCATTAATCATATACCACACACATTGCGGAAGAAGATATCTAGCGAAGCCGAGACACTGAGCCAATGTTGGTTTGATGCTAGACCAGCGTCGCAGACGGTGGGCCAACATCAAACCAATATTGGTTCAACGTCTCGTCGTAGCTGAGTAGATTCTTATCTTCCGAATCGTGTCAAGTTCTAAAAAAATATATCAGAAAATGAGGGTAAGAGCTTTGTCAACTAATGATGTGTCAGAACAGGAGGGCGGGGGCCCTAGGGTAGTGGTTAGCACCGCTGCCTTTACCGCCAGAGTTTGGGGTTCGGTTCCCGGTCTCTGCGATTTGAAAGAAACAGAAATGTTTCTTCCCCATCCACGTGTGAAAGTTAGTATTGTGGGGAGCCTACGTGACCGAGAGGTAGCGTGCTTGGCCTCAGACCGCCAGGGTTCAAATTTCGAATCCTCTGTCTGGAGGACAGCGTCATCGCAATTATCTCACCATCCTCAGGATGTTCTCCTGGCCCAGTTTAGCCTATATGTGCACAAAGGTGGCCTAAAGCCCGCTTCATTTTTTCTAAAAAATTATATCCGAAAATGAGTGTACGAGTTTGTCAACTGGTGATGTGTCAGAACAGGAAATCATTTTTATATAACGCACACATGTCATCCAGATTTATTAGCTTTATTAGATTTATTAGACTTGCACTAGTAAGCGTTTATTAAACATTGTGCCAACGGCTCAGATGCTGGCGCAAGGACGATACAACGTTGTTTAAACACGCTGAATTTTCTCTAAAGTTTAGGATATTCAGTGAGATATATAGAAAAGTCCTAATTATGGCATCACCGATATATTCACTTAAATTGTAGGCTACTTTGATAACTTGACTTCAACCTAAGTTATAATTAGATTATTTTTTTCTCCAACCTCAATTATGTTCCACATATATAGCATAAAATACCAGGCACTTACTATATTTTTGGCACAGATCAGTCTTGATGATTATTATATCCATTACAATGACGTCATTGAACGTTTACGCATTTTGGCGTTTTGTTTACTTCATTGCAAAGCTTAATTATGACCTAGATATATACTCCTGGTGTTTTTAAATAATTGTGGAATAAATCAGACTGATTCCGCGGTGACTGCTCAATTCTCAGAAAGAAGTCACAGAGCAATAGCATAGATTGCCGTCGGCTTCTGCCATTACAGGAACAGGTCTTTTCCTCGATGGCGCTATTATCTAGTGATCACAAATCCAGGCTGGTAAATTGAAAGCTGTTTGAGCCACAGTGAGCATCTCCGACGAGTCAACTGTTTCAGTCATTATCCTTGACAACGCTGCAATATTTTTGCATAAACAATGGAGACCAAAATGTTTTTTCAATTTGAAATCACCATAAATGTCTTAGTTAGCTCTTTCCGCTTCATTTGAATACCTATGTTATGGGTCTACGGCCATTATTAATATTTTAATTCTTTCAGTGCGGGTACCGTCTTTATACGTCAGAATCTGACGTCTACTGACGTCAGATTCTGACGTATGAAGACGGTTCCCGCGCTGAGAGGGTTGGAGCGCAAAATTGAAAAAAATAATGTTTCACCCACTTGAAGTTGTGTCTCACTACAGTGACCCACAATTTAAAATTGTTAAAAATTACTCATATTTGTTTAATTTGTGATCAAACATTTGGAAATCTTGATGATTAAACATAATACATTTCGTTCCCAATAACAGTGATTTAAACTGCTAAAAAAAACAATTAAAAACGACTATAGTCACCCTTAGGGGTCTTGTCAAGTTAAAATAATTCCAAAAATTCGAGAAAAACTCGGATTGGTAAGAAACCAACCACCCTCCCGCCTATCCATTTTTTATTTTCTGGAAACTATTGGAAACATGAAAACAACACAAAAAACACAAAAAACACAACATTTAAAAAAGAAAAAAATCCCAGTTATGGCTTGACCCACCCACCCGATTACGAGTTTTTCTCGGATTTTTGGATTTGTTTGAACTTGACAAAACCCCTTAGTGCTTTGAAGAATAAATTGTACCATATAATCTCTCTACAGAGATTGCTTGATTTAGTATAAGATTTACCTTTTCACCAAGATTTATTATTTTCTACTAGAACTTCTACATATAAAATAAAATATCAGCCACCTCATATGTTTGCGAAAAAGACTAGTCCATAATGACTAGTATTATATCTATCACAAGAAATTTTTTCGGCTATTACGTAATGAAACGTTGACGTATTTTTTGGCATTAAGTTCACTTCCTTAATAATTATCTACATAATATATATTACTAGTGACTTTATATTTTTGTGGAATAAAACAGGCCGATGACGATGTTGTCGCGCTTATCAGGGCTAAATTATATATTGCCATCGGCTTCTGCCATTACAGGAGCAGTCTTTTCCTCGATGGCACAATTAGATATTTATCTAGTGATCAAATATCCAGGCAAGCAACATAAACGTCGTTGGGATCGCATAGCGTTGAGAACAGTTCAACTTCTTTAGTGCTGCGTTATTATTTACTTGCGTCAGCTTTAATTGAATGAAAAATATTATCCCCTTTAAAAATAGGCCTCTTATTATTTATATTTGATATTTTCAGACGTACATGCAATTTGTTGTCAATACTTTTGTTGCAAAAAAAATGTAAAAAAGCAAATTACTTTTAATAGTAATCATATATTAACCCTCAAAGTTATAAAATTACTCTTTAAACCATAGAGAGAAAAGGGTTTTTCCATTTTAAATCACATTAAATGTCTTAGTTAGCTCTTTCTATTTCATTTGAATACCTATGTTATTGGTCCACTGTGGTTATACATTTTTAATTCTTTCAGCGCGGAGATCGGCTTTTAGACGTCAGAATGTCGTCAGAATCTGACTCAGAATCTGACTTTATAGTCAGATTCTGACGTCTAATGTCCATCCCCGCGCTGCAGGAGATACTTGTGTCGGGTGTCTATGATTTTGTTTTTATAGATATAATCCCACACCTCAGTAGTGTGCGTAGCATAACATCTATATAAACCCTTAACCCTTAAAGCGCTGAATTTTTTAAAAAAATACTTGGAGACCAAAGGGTTTATTTCAATTTGATATCATCATAAATGTCTTATTCAGCTGTTTCCGATTCATTTGAATACCTATGTTATGGGTCTACGGCCAGTAGAAATATTTCTTCTCTTACACTGCAGGGATA
>OZ024916.1:3165756-3377189 GCA_964017125.1 Flabesymbios commensalis
GACAATTACAACTATGAAATATTTTTGTATAAACCATGGAGCATAAAAGTTTTTTTTTCAATTTGAATTCATCATGTATGTCTTAGTTAGCTCTTTCCGCTTCATGTGAATACATATGTTATGAGTCAGCGGCCATTGTAAATATTTGTTACTCTTACAGCGCGGGGATCGACTTGGTCTTCAAAATTCGACTAATATTGAGTTATTTAGCTCATTGACAAGTCCTAGATTGTATATAAATATATCGGGCTTTAAATTGAAACCATTTCATTGTATGTATAATCTTTAATACTTTTTAAAATTGTCCAGGTCTTTAATATGTTTAGAAAGTGAACGAAATGACGACAAACGTCACATTTTGACGACCAAAGTCGATCCCCGCGATGTAAGTGTTAACCCAGAGAATTTAGCTGCTGTAGAAATGCTAGGGTGATCTACCTCATTAATTTGACCTTCTCCCTCAGAAGGTGAAGTGTCCCTTAGATGTAAGCATTAACGCCCTCCTGTGGCGACAAGGGGAAACAGACGATTCATAACACTCGGAATCCAGTCCCTAGTCACCCGGCGAACAACAGGCATCGAGCCAGTGCTGGTTTAATGCTGGGCCAGCGTCACAGGCGGTGGTCCAACATTGAACCAGCATTGGCTTTTTGTCTTTCGTTCAGTGGTTGGACTGTCAGACTTCTGTCAAAAGCCATCTCCTAACCTTATGTGTGGCAAAGCCACAGTTAACTCACAGATCACTAAGTTTTCTCAATTGAATTTTTTCAGCTTTTTAGTTGAAATTTTCACCCACCATCAATATCACCATACACTTTGAAGCGAGCGCCATATAATTCCGAGAGGTATCCATGCCATTCTACATGGACGTGCACAATTTTCTGTGCTGGAGTGCGACGTCACTGTTGCCAGGTTTCGTGCATTATCAAAACGTGGGGTGCATCTCACAGAAAAACTTTTCTGATGCAAAAGAGAGGAAGTTAAGAAAGGTTTAAAGTGTGGATTTTTTTGTGAAATGCACCCCTAGCTGGCCTTTCACTCTTTCACAGTGACTCAACAGAAGAGCCGAGGGAAATAAAATAATATCGATATGAATTCAAAATAACTGATTGGATGCTCCTGTCACCTATCAGAGTTTATATACGAAAAGCCAGCAAAAATGTGGCTGTAGAAATATTCGTGATTGATAGATTTATTGAAGATATAACAAACCACATCGAATTGGATGGTGCCAACAATGAACCTGAGCTAAAACATGGCCCATTTTGTGTGTTATAAGTGCGTGTCATTGAATGATGGCCTTTAAGACATCTCATGAATATTCAGTGAGCACTCTCAGCTTCCGGTTGTCCATTGCGCACCCATCGCCGCGCAGCACCCGGCTCCCTTCACGATGTCTGTTCACGACAGGCGATAATTAGACAAGTTCAGATGGGCCACAACACCCATACATTGTACTTCTCTGCGGAGACAAGCCGCAGTAACGGCTTATTTGCTTTACGAGCCGACGCCAGCCGATGGCTTTTAGACTAATAGTAATAATTTTATATAGGTTAAAAGCATAACAATAATTATAGCATACTTTTTTTTGGTACAGAAGTATTCTACTTCTATTATTTCTTATACTTTTATGCTTATGCTTTCTGTACATAGATGAATATGAATATAGTTGCTGCCTATCTTGCAGAGGCTTCTGGGCGGGGGCCCTAGGGTAGTGGTTAGCACAGCTGCCTTTCACGCTAGAGTTCGGGGTTCGGTTCCCGGTCTCGGCGGGCTTCCCCATCCACGTGTGAAACTCAGTATTGTGGGGAGCCTCCGTGACCGAGTGGTATTGTGCTCGGCCTCAGACCGCCAGGGCTCGAATTTCGAATCCTGTGTCTGGAGGACAGTGTCATCTCATTCATCTCACCATCCTCGTGAGGTTCTCCTGGCCCAGTTTAGCCTATATGTGCACAAAGGTGGCCTAAAGCCCGATTCATTTCATTTGCAGAGGCTTCTATAAGCCTGTTCTAGCACAGCACGACCAATGTTGTATATAATATTTTAATGTTATAATGTGTATATTTTTTGTATCTATTTTTAAATATATGTATTGGTCAAAAACTAAATAAAAAAATAAAAAATAGAAATAAACTGTTACTGCTATTTGTCTTTCAGCTGCTGGACTTTCTTCTGCAATCGAGTACTGGTATAATGATCGCCGAGCAAAGACAAACAGCAGTAACTGCTTACTTAAATAAACAAAAATAAACTATTACTGCTATTTGTCTTTGAGCTGAAGGACTTTCTTCTGCCATCGAGTACTGGCATAATGATCGCCGTTCGAAGACAAACATCAGTGACTGCTACACTTGTAAAGTAAGCAGTTACTGCTGTTTGCCTTTGAGCTGCAGGATTCTCTTCTGCCATCGAGTACTGGCATACTGACCGCCGTGCAAAGACAAACAGCAGTAACTGCTTACTTTTCAAGTAAGCAGTTACTGTTTTTTGTCTTTGAGCTGCAGGATTCTCTTCTGCCATTGAGTACTGGCATACTGACCGCCGTGCAAAGGCAAACAGCAGTAACTGCTTACTTGAAAAAGTGAACTATTACTGCTGCTTGTCTTTGAGCTGCAGGATTCTCTTCTGCCATCGAGTACTGGCACACTGACCGCCGTGCAAAGGCAAGCAGCAGTAACTGCTTACTTAAAAAAGTCAGCAGTTACAGCTGTTTGTCTTCTAGCTGCAGGATTCTCTTCTGCCATTGAGTACTGGCATACTGACCGCCGTGCAAAGGCAAACAGCAGTAACTGCTTACTTAAAAAAGTAAGCTGTCACTGCTGTTTGTCTTTGAGCTGCAGGATTCTCTTCTGCTATCGAGTACTAGCATACTGATTGCTGAGCAAAGACAAACAGTAGTAACTGATTACTTGAAAAGTAAGATGCTGTTTCCCATTGCATCACGTCACATTACAAAGATTCAATTTCGCTTCAGAATGATTTTCAGGATTCTGAGATGAGACACCCACAGAGCGTAGTACTCTACCAAGGTGTGAGGAGCGCGCAGCGCGTGGTCCTGCGGAAAAATAACGTTGATACACTGGTCTCAACCTTAAGTGGACGAGGCTGCCATTGACCTGATCGCCTAGTCACATTGAGAAGGGAGAAACAATGCTGTTTCTCTGAAAACCCCACACGGGAACAGCGGGGCTCGAAACCGGGACGCATGTATGACTGGCGAGGCAGTAAGGCGCTCTAGTCATTGCTACGTCCCCTTCCCTACTCTGCCAAGGTCAATAGCAGTACCTGTTTACATCAATTGCAAGAAGTTGCTGTTGTATTGACTTTCGTTCGCCGTGAAAAGAGAAATAGCAGTAGCTGCTTACTTGAAAAATAACAGTTTCTGCTGTTTGTCGTTGCACGGCCATTCTTATCGGTGCTAATTTTTATAGAGCCACGAAATATGTAAACATTCCACTTATCTCCAGAGCAATGGCGTGGAGGCTCTACAATATACATATTCTGTAAAACGCAGTGACGTCACTAGGTAAAAACAAGGTTATATAAAACCCCCTCCCCCATACTTTGTTTTGTGAAACTCAGTGACGTCACTCGCAAAACAATAAATAAATTATTTTAATATTTAATCCTTTAGCACGAAGCATGACTAAGGCAGAGCAATTGCGTGGAGGCTCTACAATATACATATAGGCCATCAGAATAATTAGACAATATTCGACAATCGCAAACAATAAACAGATTATTTTATTATTTACTCCGTTAGCACGAATCACGACTAAAACAGTTTAACCTATTCAGTGCGCGGACCGTCACTATACGTCAGAATCTGACGTCTGTAGACGTCAGATTCTGACGTATAAAGACGATCCCCGTGGTGGAATGAATTAAAACATTTCTAATGGTAGTAGACCCATATCATATGTATTAAGATGAAAAGTAAAGAGCTAACTAAGATATTTATGATGATTTCAAACTGAAAAAACCCTTTGGTCTCGACGGTTTATATACAAGGGTTTATTAGTACTTTGAGCAGCACCCTTTAGAGCCTGGGTTCAACTTGGGTCCAAGTGCAGTACTCTACTGTAACCAAAATCTGCAAATTATATTTAAATGTTTTAGTGCTCAAATAATTGAACAAATTGAACACAGCCGCAGGAATAACCAATTAAACAGCGCATGAAAACAAATACTTAAAAACTAACCAGACACAAATTTACATGGTGAATAAATTGAAAACAATAATTATTAATCAGCAAAGTACAGAAAAATTATTTGATGCTATTCTCAAAGCAAATAAAAAACAGACGTTTAAAATATTTTCAAAATCATAGAAATTCTAGCATTATTTTGTATTTTCAAACCACACCAAGACCGACCTCTTGTTCTGAATGCTTGGTACGGCCGATGGCTCACTCTCTGGCTCGTAACTTGGAGGTACCGGGTTCGACCGACCGGGGTCCGCCATCATTGTTATTTATGCTAGCATGTAAAATGCCCCAGCTGTTCAAATGTTTGGTTTTGATGTACTATGCATTAACAAAACCTTAAACTTGAACTTGAAGTAAGTCAATAAAAGTATAACATAGTCCTGACTACTGACTTTTTTATCGCGATATTGATAAAATTACATAATTTAGTCATTGCACAAAAAAAGCTTTTAAAAAAAAGCTTTTGATAAAAAAAAAAATAATGTATTTTTGTTTCTCTCTGTGGTGTATTGTCGGCTGTGGTACACTAAGTGTTAATTGATAATTCTATAAATATGCTGATCAGAGGCTCGTGCAGTTATTGACATCATAAAACTACCATTAATTACACATGTAGCACGAAATCAATCATTGTGCTGGTGAAATGACTGTCTCTATTGTTCGTCATCTGAAGCTGGAATTGCTAACGCAATTTCCATATTCAAATGACGAAAAATGTCCCCCAAAAAAACAGACGTCTTTCAAACTGTGTTATTTGATTAGATAAACATATCTACCAATAGACATCTAATAAATTACCGTGACAATTTATTCTCTTTCAAAAATGCTTCACATATACGGAGCCAGCAATACAGGGGTTAATTGCACATGTAGCAAGAAATCAATGTCAATAACAATAGGTGTACACCAGATGATGTGGATCCAAAGCTAATTAGGCTCTATTAGATTGTGCTGCCACAAGAAACAGAAATATCGTACATATACAGCAGTAGGCCTATATATATTTTAGTTCGAATTTGCGTGGTTGCAATTTAAAATAAGCAATAAATTTCGGCCAAAATATAAATATAAGTAAGATTTTACACATAAAATAAATATCACATTGAAAAAAAGCTAATTAGGCTCTATTAGATTGTGCTGCCACAAGAAACAGAAATATCGTACATATGCAGCAGCAGGCCTATATATATTTTAGTTTGAATTTGCGTGGTTGCAATTTAAAATAAGCAATAAATTTCGGCAAAAATATAAATATAAGTAAGATTTTACACATAAAATAAATATCACATTGAAAAAAAGCTAATTAGGCTCTATTAGATTGTGCTGCCACAAGAAACAGAAATATCGTACATATACAGCAGTAGGCCTATATATATTTTAGTTTGAATTTGCGTGGTTGCAATTTAAAATAAGCAATAAATTTCGGCAAAAATATAAATATAAGTAAGATTTTACACATAAAATAAATATCACATTGAAAAAAAGCTAATTAGGCTCTATTAGATTGTGCTGCCACAAGAAACAGAAATATCGTACATATACAGCAGTAGGCCTATATATATTTTAGTTTGAATTTGCGTGGGTGCAATTTAAAATAAGCAATACATTTCGGCGAAAATATAAATATAAGTAAGATTTTACACATAAAATAAATATCACATTGAAAAAAAGCTACTCCCAACTTGTGTTGAAACAGTATATAGAGGTTGCCATATGTCATTAAAATGAACATTATTACACCGGTAATACACTTGTTTTACTGTGTATTATTTGAAAATAAAAATAAAGAATGCAGTAAAATGTATGTACACATATTCCCTCTTTCACCGCCGGGTACGACTATAGTCGATTTTAATCCGTTTCATCAGCCGTCTAAATAACATTTATTGGAAACGAAATATCGTCGCCTCGGAGCTAAAGGATCCTATCTGCCACTCTAACGAGTGTCAGATAGGATCCTTTAGCTCCGAGGCGACGATATGTGCTTAAACTTCAAAATTTGCAAATGTTTAGTCTTAAATTAGCTGATGTACACGTATTAACAGAGTAACCGAATATGATTCTAGTAATCAAGAAATAGCTGAGAGTTTCTCCTTACACGGGGGTCTAGCGATCATAAGGTTTGTTAGCTGGCAGTGGAGACAGGTAGACTCCGGGAGGGGGGTGGCGGGGCTTTGGTTCATTTGATCGGTCGCCGGTCCCCGGGGGAATCTAAGGGGATGTGGACAAACCCCGCACTGCAGGATCTCTGATGAAGACTGAGTGAAAACTGAGTCCTGTACAAGAAGGGGCACCTGCCTGTCTACCCGTGGACAGGCCCAAGCCGTAAAAGTCTGGGCTGTGGATTGCGGGATCCTTTTTACCCGGGACTTTCAACATGGCGGTGACTGAGAGGCATCTCCACCTAGCAGGCCGGCTCTGATGGCTCA
This sequence comes from Flabesymbios commensalis, assembly GCA_964017125.1. NCBI lineage: Eukaryota > Metazoa > Annelida > Polychaeta > Terebellida > Flabelligeridae > Flabesymbios > Flabesymbios commensalis. The sequence continues at coordinate 3,172,394 of OZ024916.1, forward strand.
CTCGTATCGACTGGGACTTGTAAACTGGGGGTACCAGGTTCGAATCCCGGGCGGGCGGATATCTGTCATCGTGGTTGTGCATATACAGTGTTCCAAAATGTTCAAAGGCCTGGAGTGTATAGTGCAGCCTATGGTACTGTGCACTATAAAGTACCCTTGAAGTCATTCGAAATAAGAGTAGGGCAAAGTTCCGGCTTCGGGCTTCCTTCTGTCGCGATATTGCCATGATTGTGCAGAAAGCGATGTAAAGCAATATTCATATATTCTCCATGCCCCAGCAAACACGAGACATCCACCAAATGTTAGGCAAATGCTGGGCCAGCGTCGTAGACGGTGGCCCAGCATTGGTCTAACATTTGGTGGATGTCTCGTGTTTGCAGCGATCCAAAAGTCCGAAAAATGCACGTAGCTATTTAATGATGCTGCAAAAAATCAACTGAGCATGCGATGCTGTGGGTGAAATGTTACTGATTCTAATAAACCTTTATCGCCCTGATCAATGGAGACCAAGCCTGATATATGGCCGTCCACATTTAGGTCCCACGTTTTTCATTGGGCGTAATCTGTGGCTGGAACCTTCAGTTTCCCGGTATACTTTAGCCAGGTTGGGGCACCTGCCTGTCTACCAGGGCTGACTGAGGGAGGAGGAGTAATGAAGGTAAATCAGGGAGAAACAAGCTGGGGGATGAACACATGACCATGCAGGCTATATAGGATAGTTGTGTAAGGCGGCCAGAAGAATGGACTCAAAAATGAAGATAAAATGAACTACCAACATATGACAGCCCAATATAGTATAGCCTAACATAGGATAGCCCAATATAGGTAGCCCAATATAGTATAGCTCTAGATAGGATAGCCCAACATAGGATATAGTATAGCCCAATATGGTATACCTTAACATAGGACAGCCCAATAGAGGATAGCACAATATAGCATAGCCCAATATAGTATACTCTAACATAGGACAGCCCGATATAGGATAGCCCAATATGGTATACCTTAACATAGGAAAACCCAATACAGGATAGCCCAATATACTATACCCTAACATATGACAGCCCAATAGAGGATAGCCCAATATAGTATACCCTAACATATGACAGCCCAATATAGGATAGCCCAATATAGTATACCCTAACATAGGACAGCCCAATAGAGGATAGCCCAATATAGGATAGCCCAAAATAGGTTAGCTCAATATTGGATAGAGCAACATAGGATAGGCCTATCTAAAATGACCCGATATAGCATAGTCAAATATAGCATAGCCCAATATATCATAGCCCAATATAGCATAGCCCAATATAGCATAGCCCAATATTGCATAACCCAATAAAGCTAGCCCAATATAGGATAACCCAATCAATATAGTATATCCCAACATAGGATAGCCAAATATGGGGTAGCACAATATAGCATGGCTCAATATAACATAGCCCAATATAGCATTGCAATATATGGCATAGCCCGATATAGTACAGCCCAGCATAGTATTGTCCAATATAGCATAGCCCAACATATGCGGGCCCAATATAGAATAGCCCAACATAGGATAGCCCAACATAGGATAGCCCACATATGGATCGCGGTAGCGAGACACAACTTCAGGTGACAAAAAAACTGAATTGCTCTAAGAGTTAAAGTTGATATTCGTCCCCTACAAGCCGCGAATTGCTGTCGCAATTCTTGATTTTTACTGAAGTATTTAGTATTCATTAATACACCAAAGCGCTAAATTAAATTTAAATTAAATTAAATTTAATTTCAATTATCCTACAACCGCGACCCACAACTTCAAGGGGATGTGTGAAAATTGCTGATATTTTTTTAATTTACACATACTGATGTTTAAACATCCGTTTCATTCCCAAAAGCGGTCGCATATGATCGGGTAACAAAACAAATTAATAACGATTATGTCATGGAGGAGGAACGAAATTCGATAGATTCGTAGATCCGAATGTCGAGGCGCGTAGCGCTGAGTATATTCGGATCTACGAATCTATTGTAATTGAGTTCTTTTTCCGACTTAAAATACACGAAATAGGTACATGAAAACATTTGATATAGACAAAATTTAGAACAAAATTATAGTTAGCATGGTAAACAATGAAACATTAGCCATGGTAAAACCTGTATATTGAGTCAGACCTGGTCAGTAAAAAAATAACAGTAGATTCATAGATCCGAATATACTGTTTTAACAATAGACTGACGTCACCAGTGTATTTTAAAATTCGTTAAAAATATTTATATGTAGAAAATTAGGTGAGCTTGCAGGGATGCAAAATAATGTTTGAAGGCATCCCGAGGATTGAAAGGGTTAACAGAAGACATACACAATAGACAGGAAGAGAAGCTAGGGATTATAACCTGTACCCCGAGGCTTAGAGGGTGCATAATCTGCATCCTAAAGCTGTTAAGGCTTAGTGAGGCAATCATCGAAATTAAGTCATTAACAGATTCATCAGTGTCTGGAAAACCTACAAATCACTGAAATCAGTTTGTATTTATTTTTGTAAAAAATAATAGAATTGCTATATGATGAAACCATGGTACTGTGAAATACAGAAGAATAATTTTTTTATTAGGTTATCTTATTTATATTTCCACTCACCTAAAATTAACTAATTTGTTTGATTTCAGACTTAAAAAATAATAAATCACGTAAATTAGGTCATAAACAAATTCATCGGTGTCTGGGAAAACATACCTGCCATTTTGCATGCATTTTTTAGTAAATAATGTTTGAATAAAAAGATAATATACTAGTGTTGACACACGTGATGTTTTAAATATTCTGTATTTGAAATTCTCACACTCTGTGCTGTGGTTTTCAGCCCATATCATAGTCTGTGCAGTGGTTTTCACTATGATACGTATATCGATATCAGCCCATATCACACTCTGTGCTGTGGTTGTCACTGTGAAACGTATATCGTTATCAGTCTATATCACACTCTGTGCTGTGGTTTTCACTGTGAGACGTATATCGTTATCAGTCTATATCACACGTTGTGCTGTGGTTTTCCTTCTGAGACGTAGGCTATATTGGTATCAGCCCATATCACACTTTGTGCAGTGATTTTCACTACAAGACATATATCGCTATCAGTCTATACCACACTCTGTGCTGTGGTTTTCACTGTCAGACGTATATCGGTATCAACCCATATCACACTCTGTGCTGTGGTTTCCACTAAGAGACGTATATTGGTATCAGCTTATATCACATTCTATGATGTGGCTTCCACTAAGAAACGTATAATGGTATCAGCATATATCACACTCTGTGATGTGGCTTCCACTGAGAGACGTATGTTGGTATCAGCCTATATCACACTCTGTGCAGTGATTTTAACTATGGGACGTATATTGGTATCAGCCTGTATCACACTATGTGAAGTGGTTTTAACTATGAGACGTATATTGGTATCAGCCCATATTACACTTTATGCTGTGGTTTTGACTAAGAGGCGTATATCGGTATCAGCCTATATCACACTATTGCTGTGGTGTGAACTGCAATGTACACCTGGTTATGTACACCTGCGACATGAGTCTATTTCTAGAGCTGTAGATTCAGATTTACAATCTACGATTATCGTTCATAGCAGCTTAAATCAGTTCTATTAGCACATACAATAATTATAGGTTCTAAAGCTGAAATATTTTTGGTAACTACCGAGAATGACAAAGAGTTGTCGACAAATTGAATACATATCATTTCTACCCACTTGAAGTTTACGACATCAGTTTGTCATGCTGAGCTGTTGTCTTTTCTTTTTCTTTCATTTAAAGTTGGAATTTTTAATATTGATATCTATGACATCTCCCATAGTAAGTTAATTTTTGATTAATCTTCCCTTAAGATAACTACAAACACAATATGTACTTTGTCCTCACTTAATGGGTAAAATAAGCGATGATTATTTATATGTGTCATTGTTTCTTTTTACTGGTAAAGCCCTTTACTGGTGAAGTGATATGACGATAAAACATTATTTGCTTGGCCTTACCTTACCAGGCAAAGTGAGAAATGATGACACATTATTTATTTGCATGGCCCTATCTTAACGACACGGATTATTCCTGGCTACAGATTTATCCTGCGTCATTACTGAATTATTCATTGTGAACTCACGAAGGAGGACATGACGAGATCGGGTTCAAGATGGAGGAGCTGGAAATATGACACAAGCATCTCAGCAACAACCTGGCACATTAACCCCTTCAACCGCCGGTGCCGAATATATTGGGGTTTTCACTCAATTATTCCCCCATTCAGTACCGCCTTTTAATCATGGTAAAGCCATAATGTGACATCAATCAGCACGATTTGAAAAAAATTGACCTTCATTTTGTCAAATCTGAATAATTTTCACCCGCTTGAAGTTGTGGATCGCGTCAGCGAGACACAACTTCAAGCGGGTGAAAATTCCAATTGAATAATTTGGCGGTTACAGGTTTAACCATTTGCCTGCTGATCACGACTATTGTCGGGTTGAACCTGTTTTATTTGTCAATTATTTGGAGTTAAATGGGTGTTTGAAAATCAACATTTTTTAAATGTTTGGTCTCAAATTAAACAAATGGTTGAAAATTACAATAAATCAACTTAGCAGGATAAGGGTTAACCCTTTAAATCTCAGGGCTCTGGACTATTCAATCTAAATTTGATGTCATTCAAAGGTTAACACTTTAAACCTCAGGGCTTCGGACCATTTAATTTAAATTTAATGTCATTTAAAGGTTAACACTTTAAACCTCAGGGCTCTAGACCATTCAATTTAAATTTGATGTCATTCGAAGGTTAACCCTTTAAATCTCAGGGCTCTGGACCATTCAATTTAAATTTGATGTTATTCAAAGGTTAACACTTTAAACCTCGGGGCTATGGGCCATTCAATTTAAATTTGATGTCATTCAAAGGTTAACACTTTAAACCTGAGGGCTCTGGACCATTCAATTTAAATTTGATGTTATTCAAAGGTTAACACTTTAAACCTCGGGGATCTGGATCATTCAATTTAAATTTGATGTCATTCAAAGGTTAACACTTTAAACCTCAGGGCTATGGGCCATTCAATTTAAATTTGATGTCATTCAAAGATTAACACTTTAAACCTCAGGGCTCTGGAACATTCATTTAAATTTTATGTTATTCAAAGGTTAACACTTTAAACATCAGGGCTCTGGACCATCTAATTTAAATTTGTCGTCATTCAAAACCGCACAGGTAATCTAACTTTGAACCGCCGATCACGATAATATTCGTTAGCACATTAAATACCAGATTTTCAACATGTTAAGTATAAAAATGACATCAATCAGCAAGATTTCAAAATGATGGACGTCCATTTTGTCAAATCTGAGTAATTTTCACCTACTTGAAGTTGTGAATCGCGTCAGCGAGACACAATTTCAAGTAGGTGAAAATTCTAATCAAACAACTTGGCGGTTAAAGGGTTGTCAAACAAATTTCATGTATAGTTTCAGGCGTAAATCCTGGAATACCATAGCCATGTTCTTGAAGCTCGTGATCTACCTTAAAAATTACCTACTAGTATGTTGCATCTGATGTATCTTACTCCACTACAGCCAAGTTATTTAATTGGAATTTTCACCCACTTGAAGTTGTGTCTCACTCACGCGATCCACAACTTCAAGTGAGTGCGAATTATTCAGATTTTACAAAATGGAGGTCAGCGATTTTAAAATCTTCTTGATTGATGTCGTGTTTCATATTTAACATGCTCAGACGCTAGTTATGAAAAAATAAAAACAACGAATATAATCGGGACTCTCGGTTAAAAGCGTCGAAATGCACAGAATAAGTATATGTTCCAAGATTTGACATGGGCAGTTGTCTGGCTAAACTCCTTTATCATGTCCAGCCTGGCCACGATGAAAAATAACAGGAGATTCGTAGATTCGAATCTATACTGTTTTAACAATAGACCGACGTCACCGGTGTGTTTTAAATTTGAGAGAAGTGCAATTTTTCTTAAATAATTAATTTTCATTATTTTAAACACGTAATTGTGTTAGCAAAATGGAAATAAAAACAAAGGTTAAGAAAATATACATTGTTTTATGATATTAAATACCTCATAAATCACAGATTATTCTATCTCGCAGTAAACAAGTACAGGATGAGGTAAATCCATGCGAATTATGTTTTTTATGCTAAAATTATTAGTTTCCACGAACAATCAACGTCCATGCGAATTTAATAAAAGGTACGTTTTCTTTCATAAAATTTTACCAAAACGAAACGAATAAATTGGGGAAAACGAGTATACTTTTAAAGAAGTTAAGACCATCTTAACTTTTCTAATGGAATGAGAGGAAGTTAAAATGATTTTAATTTTCAAAGGGATGTTCCCCTGGCCGCCAAAGGTGTTACTTAGGTTTTGGGGTGTAAGATGTCTTGTTAACGACGCCTGAAAGTCTTTCTGGTATTTGTGAGGCGGGACAATGGATGCCGTGCCAATTAGTCCCCCATTCCCTCATGGATCTCTCCTAGGCACGGATGGCAGGGGTATTGGACGAGAAAACAACCGTTCGCGTCTCAATCACGCAGTTTTAACCCTCAGAAAACTGAAATATGTTTTTTTTTTAAATCATAATAAATGTCTTAGTTAGCTCTTCATTTGAATACCTATGTTATGAATCTATGGTCATTATTGATATTTAAATTATTTCATTGCGGGGATCGTCTTTATAAGGCAGAATCTGACGTCTACAGACGTCAGATTCTGACTTATAAAGACGATCCCCGCAATGAAAGGGTTAACACGATGTTAATTTAATGTTGGGCCAGCGTCGCAGACGGTGGGCCAGCATTAGATCAACATCGTGTTAATGTCTCGTTATTGCTGGGGCTGTTGGACAAGAAAAGACCCGGATGTGTCTGAATAACGTAGGTTTAACGCTGGCTCAGTGTCACTGACGTTGTACCGGTACTGCGCCAGTGCTATCACAAAGCTTTTAACGTTGGGAGCACAGAGACACAGTAAACTCCAGCCTTGATCGTCGCCACAAAAACCTGTCTTTTCTATGCAGCACGAAGGGAAGAGTTGACTCTTGAATAGCTACAAAAAACAGTAAAAATGAAATGAAATGAATGAGGATTTACGTCATCTTTGTGCACATATAAGCTAAACTAAGCAAAAAGAACCCCCTGAGGATGGTGAAATGAATGAGATGACACTGCCCTCCAGACACAGAATTCGAAATTCAAACCCTGGCGGTCTGAGGCTAGGCACGCTACATCTCGGTCACGGAGATTCCCCACAATATTGAATCATTACGAGTGAACGGGGAATTTTGTTTCTTTGAAACTTGAAGACCAGAGTGGGGCTCGAACCCACGATAACCGACTTTCCAAGCAGGCAGCTTTACCCACTGCACCAGGACCCGCCAGCTCCCCACATGCCACTGGATCTCAAGGAGCAGACCATGATATCTAAGATAATAATAAGGCCAAAGCGACACGTTGACTCAATGTTCTTTAACCCTTTGAAGCCTGAATTTACTTTGTGATCATTATCCACTACCAGCCGCGAATTCTCGTCTTGTATAAAGATGACTTGAAGTGGTTGAAAAAATGTATTGGTAAACCTGTTTCATGGAAAATTTCCTTCTAAAACCCTTTGTTGTAGGAAAATTGAGTATGTTTTCAGGGATGTGTAAAATGATGCTTCAAAGGGGTAAGTGTGTAAAGGCCAGCATGACCAGAATTAAAACAACGTTGGGACAATGTCTCGTGTTTTCTGGAAACTCAAACGAATAGAATAATATTTTGTGAGTATTGCAAATTTAAGACTGATATTACATTTTTATACCTATTTAAAGCTGTGTTTCACGGTAGCGAGGCACAACTTCATGTGGGTAAAATTGATATAATTAGCAGTCTAATTATTTTTAATATTTTTATCAAATATAGCAAATATAGGTCTGAAATTCAACAAATTTGAGTAACTTTAACCCGGCCTTGAAGTTGTGTCTTGCTACCGCGAACCACAGCTTCTTGTATCTAAGTAAATACTTCATCAGCAAAAATAGAAGTCAAACACTTGATACAAACGATTTCTATTATATTGTAAATTTCCATAACGACTAGAACTATCTGAATTGTAGGCCTAATGCTTTGTATGGTATGAATATTTATATGTGTTATTAATTGCATTCTGCGTGGTCTTCGTCAGTGTAATCACCAGGTGGCTGTACTGCTAAATACTAAACACTCACCAGGTGGCTCCGATGGTGAACATTGAATAATCACCAGGGGGCTTTGTGCTAACTATCAAATACTCACCAGGTGGCTCTGCAGCTAAATATATCAAATATTCACCAGGTGGCGCTTAACGCACTTTACTTTGTGTATTTTTAGGTTCTTTCTGACGTTAAGATGAATTTATTATTTTTTTTGGATATGAGTTATTGAACTTTATGTGTTAGGCACCATCTTATTATTTATAACAAATAAACAACTTCAAAACTTAATGATCGGATCCACTGAGCATCTGTCACAAACTATTTATGGATTTGAGTGGCATTTCTGATTGGTCTAAAACTTGCATGAAAACGTATAGGCTACAGCAGGCTTAGCAGCACATAGGAGGGAAGGGGTCTGACAGCGCCTGACTGCCTTGCCAGTCATGCATGCGTCCAGGGTTCGAGCCCTGCTGATCCTACGTGTGACGTTAACTTTGTACAGGGCCACGTGCTGCGCGCTTTCGCACGCAGTACAACAATAAAGGTTCTTTAAAAAGAACCCTCAGTAGTCTAATATTACCATGCAACCCCAGGAGAACCATGCAAGGGTTCTTCATGGTTTGGGCGGGGGCCCTAGGGTAGTGGTTAGCACTGTTGCCCTTCACGCCAGAGTTCGGGGTTCGGTTCCCGGTCTCGGCGGTTTCAAAGAAACAAAAATGTTTCTTCCCCATCCACGTGTGAAAGTTAGTATTGTGGGGAGCCTCCGTGACCGAGAGGTAGCGTGCTCGGCCTCAGACCGCCAGGGCTCGAATTTCGAATCCTGTGTCTGGAGGACAGTGTCATCTCAATCATCTCACCATCCTCAGGAGGTTCTCCTGGCCCAGTTTAGCCTATATGTGCACAAAAGTGGCCTAAAGCCCGATTCATTTCATTTCATTTCTTCATGGGTTGCATGGAACTAGTACTGAATGGTTTCTTCTAAAGAACCTATATCGTTTAAAGTGAAGGGTACACGATCAATTAAAAAGGCATTCTGACCTTAAAGATTACATCTCTGACACCACAAGCCGCATGGCGATATCTATAATCTGTTGAAGTCTATCTGAATTTATAACAAATTTATTAACAATAACCGGGAAATACATAATCACCCAACAAACTACACTGACCCAACGTTCGGCTAATATTAGGCCAGCGTCTCAGAGGGTGACCCAGCATTAGCTCCACACCAGGTCAATATATGGTTTTTGAGTAAGTGCGCTTTGCTTTACGTCACTTTATGTAGAGTCATGGCATTATCACGACAGCAGGAATCCCGAAGTCGGTACTACGCCCTACTCTTTTTAAATAACTTCAAGGTTCTCCACAGTGCAAAGTACGCGGGCATCTCTGCACACTCCAGGCCTTTGAACAGTTTGCTGAGAAGAGCATGGCAATACGTAATAAGGTCAGGTCAACAAGTGGCCTAATATGTATGTAGGCAAAAGCAGATGTAGCTGTTTTAAACTATACAGTGACTGCTGTTAGTACTTGCTGTCATACAGAGGGAGAAATAAGTTATTTTCAATTAGCCCTTTCAAGCCAGAATTTACTATTGTCATATTCATCCACTACAAGCCGCGAATTGCTGTCGCAATTCTCGACTTATAGTGGATGAAGATGACTTGATGTGGGTGATAAATTAAAGAAAATTACTATCTATTCGCAAAAAAATTTCATCAAAATGTGTCTTCTAAAATCCTTAGCTGTAAAACATTAGGTATATTCTCAATGGTGTAAAATGAGGCTTTAATGCACGTGAGGGCTTAAAGGGTTAAGGAAGTCCATACTGGTATATTTATCTGTTTTAGGTGAGCGACTTAGATTTGCAAATAAGGAAGGCCACACTGATTTGTGAATAAAACAAATAAAAATCTATAACCCTCCACTTCACTTTACTCAATTTGGAATCAGCATAAATGTCTTAGTTGGCTCTTTCTGATTCATTTGAATACGTATGTCATGGGTCTACGGCTAATAGAAATATTTGTATTTTTACAGTGCGGGGATCGACTTTAGTCGTCAGAATGTGACGTTTGCAGACGTCAGATTCAGACGACTAAAATCGATCCCGCCGCTGTGAGGGCTAACCTTAATTATAGCGCTAAAATATTTTTGTATAAACCATGGAGACCAAAGGATTTTTTTTCAATTTGAAATCAGTATAAAAACCAGCTCGTTCTGATTCATCTGAATACCTATGTTATGGGTCTACGGCTATTATGAATGCTTAATTATTTTACCGCGGGATCAATAAGTTGTGTAGGCCTCTGGCTACGGCGACCCACAACTTCAAGTGGGTGAAAATTACTCATATTTGTTTTAATTTCAGAATAACATTGGTAAATTTTGATGTTTAATGTTCATTTCATGTCCAATAACTGTGATTTGATCGGCTAAGAAAACAGATTTAAAACGACTCCAGTTGTGCTCAGTGGATTAACCCTTTCAAGCTTGACTTTACATTGTCATTTTTATCCACTACAAGCCGCGAATTGCTGTCGCAATTCACGACTTGCAGTGGATGAAGATGACTGGAAGTGGGTGTTAAATTAAAGAAAATTACCATGTATTCGTAGAAAAGTTTCATCGAAATTTGTTTTTTTTAATCCTTAGTTGGGAGAAAATCAAGTATGTTTTCAATGATGTAAATTGATGCTTTAATGCATCGTGAGGGCTCAAAGGGTTAATTTCTATCAAAACACGTGGATACCTAATAATTTTCCCTTTAATTCTCCTTGCTGGAAATGCAAATAAAGGCTACCATCGGCCGTCCACGTCATTGGAATATTAACCCTTTAGCTGCCGAGTAGTTTATTTCTGTTTCTCAATCATTTTAAGGTGAAATTCCTACAAAATGTTCGTATTTAAAAAATGATTTTTTTAGATTGATGAAAAAATAGACATCTCTTATATTGAATATTTTGAATAACCAAAACTTTTTATCAATCACAGTGACGTTTTATTTGAATTGAAACATGATTGAAAATTTGTATATTAAATTTCACGATTTTTTTAGTGTAGACGCCGGAATAGTTGAAAAGAGTGCTTGCAAAATTTAATAGCAATTTTTCTGCTTTTTATTTTCCTTTTGACCAATACATATATATATTTAAAAACAGATACAAAAATATATACGCATTATATCATTAAAATATTATATACAACATTGGTCGTGCTGCGCTAGAACAGGCTTATAGAAGCCTCTGCAAGCTAGGCAGCAACTATATTTAAATTAATCTATGTACAAAAAGTATAAGCATAAAAGTATAGAAAAATAATATACATAATAATATGCGTTTCCCGCGCCAAAACCAGAGATAAAATAACTACATATTATTATAAATAGTAGCAAAAAACACACTCTGGAAAGCGTAGAAGAATTGACTGGAATATCGGAAGAATTGACTAAAAAAACAGCGAAAAACACCCAACGCCGGTGGAAGTTGACTGCAACTTTCTGTTAAATTGTGTATTGTGATAATTATATGCATAATGGGATATGGCTCAAGCAGCACATGTTTATGACCATCTCAAGCATTTGTATTTGTCAAACATGACAATGTGAGAATTTGATTTCTTAGATTGCCATGCTTGTTATTCAAATATTCCATTATGCATATAACCGTCACAATACACAATTTAACCCTTTGCCTGCTGATCACGACCTTTGTCGTTCCTCATGTGTTTTATTAGCCGATTAAATCACAGATATTGGGAATGAAATGTGTGTTTAAACATCAAGATTTGCAAATGTTTGGTGTGAAATATAACAAATATCAGTAATTTTCAGCCACTTGAAGTTGTGTGTCGCGATAGCAAGACACAACTTCAAGTGGGTGAAAGTTTAAATTAATAAATTTTTAAACCTTAGCTCTGGAAAGGTTAAAAGTATAAAAGTGGTGCGTGTTAGAGCCTCTGGGGAAGAGAGGGTTAAAAAGTCAGGACGACAGAAATCGTTTGTTTTAATGGGTTTGTCAGCTCCAGTGATAATTCACTATCTAACAATAAAATGGCCCTGAATGGCTCCTCAGTGCACCCTCTACCCCCTACGGCAACCCATCTTTAAGTTTTTTTCCACTTCGATCAAATATCACAGAATTAATTGGGTCTGAATTAATATCATGTAATGAGACACAGAATTTGTCAGTGTTTTGTTGCAGTTTTATCCGCGCGGATTTGAGATAAAAGCTTCGCGGAGCTTTTATGTCAAATTCGCGCAGATAAAGCTTTAGTGCTGGTGGGAGTCAAAGGGTTTGAACAGCATTCCCTGGAATAATACGTCCTTTCTGTTGGGGCTTGTTGTGCCCAAGTTGACGCTGCGGCGGCAAACAAAGACAACAATGAGGCGGCAAAAAGAACTTGAGTTGCGCTTTGTCTCGCTGCTTTTCTTAGGCTTTGTGCCCCGGACAGAAAGACTTGATTCAGATTCTGTGGAGATCCAGTGAACACGCGACGCTGATCCAATGTTGTTTCAATGTTGGGCCAGCGTCTGCGATGCTGGCCCAACATCTAAACAACATCGGCGACAGACTGAGTTGCTCACACCTCGCCCAAGACAATACGGAGTCACAGGGACGAATTCACCATGCCCATGTCACTCTTCAGGGCGAGTTAATGTGTTTGCCATGGCGAGAATTAGCTATATCTAGGTGAGGAGCTGTGATAAATATTGCTTTACGTCGCTTTCTGCAAATCATGGCAATATCGCGACAGGAAGAAACCCTACTCTTATTGAATTACTTCAGGGGTTCCTTGTAGTGCAGAGTACCACCAATAGCGCTGCACTCTCCATAACTTTGAATAGTTTGGCGCACTGTATATTCACAACCTCGATGACAAACATCCGTCACGGCCGGGCTTCGAACCAGATATCTCTGAGTTTCGGGCCACAAACGGACCGAATGAGCCATCGTGGCTGGCCATCTAGGCCTGAAAACACCTAACACCAGATATACAAAATAAACCCTCTTAACGCAAAGATTGACTTTAGACTGACGTCCCCGCACTGAAAGAGTAAACTATTTATAATGGCCGTAGACCCCTAACATAGGTATTCAAAGGAAGCGGAAAGAGGTAACTCAGATATTTATGATGATTTCAAATTGAAAAAAAGACCTTGGACTCTTGGTCTATATAGCAATATTTCAGCGTTTTAATTGTTTATATATAGGAATAAATTGTGTTAATCTTGATTTATACATCGATAGATCCAATGCTTGATAAAAACCTCTATTTCACGGTCAGAATATTTAATCCACTGTATATACTGCCCTCCAGAAACAGGATTTGAAATTCGAGCCGTGGAGGTCTGCGGCCGAGCACACTACCTGTCGGTCACGTAGGCTCCCCACAATACTGAATCTTTACGATTGAGCGAGGGAGAAACTTTAGTCTTTTTTTGAAGCCAGAACACCAAAGTGGGAGTAGGAGTGACTTTCCAAGCAGACAGCTTTAACAACTACAGCGCGGGGATCGACTTTAGTCGTTAGAATCTGACGTCAGATACTGACGACTAAAGTCGATCCCCGCGCTGTAAGGGTAAAAATATTTCCAATGGCCGTAGACCCATAATATAGGTATTCAAATGAAGCGGAAAGAGCTAACTAACACATTTATGATGATTTCAAAGTAAAAAAAAACATTTGATCTATATGGTTAATACAACAAATATTTCAGCGCTTTAAAGGTTAACCCTTAAAGTGCGGAGATCTACTTTAGTCGTCTGAACCTGACGTCTGTAGACGTCTAAAGTCGATCCACGCATTGTAAATGTAGGCCTACAACTATTTATATTGGCCGTAGGCCCATAACATAGGCATTCAAATGAATCGGAAACTAAGACAGCTATAATGATTTAGAATTTAAAAAAAACCTTCGGCCTCCAAGATTCCCCTAGAAATATTTCAGCGATTCAAGGGCTAAGCCTGGGACACAAAGGTTCGTATTCTGTAAAACGCAGTGACGTCACTCGGTGAAAACAAGGTTATATAAGAACCCTCTCCCATACTTCATTGTATTAGCCAGCTCGGTGAAAACAAAGGAGGTCGAGGTCATTGAGTTTTACAGAATAACCAATAGGCCTGTACGAATTTTCAGCTCCTACCATTTTTCGCCTTTGTAAGCATTCGTGCGGCGTCACTGAGCTCGCTGAGTTTCAGAGAAAATACTTGCGAAGTTGTAATGTAATCGTTTAATTCGTAGCCTATGTGGTAACACTTTACTGTCGTTCACGAGCCCCTTACGTACACCTGGAGGCCCTGGTACGAGTGGCGTACCGATCTCTGCTCATACATGTACGTAGTTCTTAGAGGTACGTCAACCCTACGGCTAGTGGTTGAGGTGTTCGTATGCCCATGAAGGGTGAAATACAGATGTCATACGGATGACATAGAGATCACATACGTATAGCATACGGATGGTATACGGATAACATATATATGTCATACAGTTGATATACGGATGCCATACAGATGACATACGAATAAAAGACAGATGTTATACAGTTGACATCCAGATGACGCACGGATGACATACAGATGACACACAGATGACATACAGTTAACATACAGATGACACACGGATTACATACGAATGACACACAGATGACATACAGATGAAATAAACAGATGGCATACAGATGACACACAGATGACACACAGATGACATACAGATGAAATAAACAGATGGCATACAGATGACACACAGATGACACACAGATGACATACAGATGAAATAAACAGATGGCATACAGATGACATACAGATGGCATACAGATGGCGTACAGATGGCGTACGGATGACATATGGGGAATATATCTATAACATACAATTAATCAATGTTGGTTTCATTTTGGGCCAACGTCAAAGACAATGGGCCAATATTAAGCCATAATTTGTTCAATGTCTCATGTCTCACGATATATTGAAACAATGTTGGTTTGATGTTTGGCTAAGATGGGCAGATGGTATACAGATGACATACGGATAACATACAGATGACATACAGTTGACATACAGATGATATACAGATGACATACAGATGACATACAGATGACATACAGATGACATACAGATGACATACAGATGACATATGGATGACATAAGGATGACATACAGATGACATACAGATGTCATACAGATGACATACAGATGACATACGGATAACATACAGATGACATAAGGATAACATACAGATGACATAAGGATGACATACAGATGACACACAGATGACATACAGATGCCATACAGATAACATACCGATGACATACAGATGACATAAGGATGACATACAGATGACATACAGATGACATACGGATAACATACAGATGACATACAGATGACATAAGGATGACATACAGATGACATACAGATGACATACAGATGACATACAGATGACATACGGATAACATACAGATGACATACAGATGACATAAGGATGACATACAGATGACATACAGATGTCATACAGATGACATACAGATGACATACGGATAACATACAGATGACATAAGGATAACATACAGATGACATAAGGATGACATACAGATGACATACAGATGACATACAGATAACATACAGATGACATAAGGATGACATACAGATGACATACAGATGACATACAGATGACATACAGATGGCATATAGTTGACATACGGATGACATACAGATGAATACGGATGACATACAGCAGACATACAGACGCCATACGAATGACATACAGATGACACACAGATGACGTACAGATGACATACAGATGACATACGGATGACATACGGATGACATACAGATGACATACAGATGACACTCAGACGACACACAGATGACATACAGATGACATACAGATGACATACAGATGACATACAGGTGACATACAGATGGCATACAGATGACATACAGATGACATACAGATGACATACGGATGACATACAGATGACATACAGATGACATACGGATAACATACAGATGAAATACGGATGACATACAGATGACACACAGATGACATACAGATGACATACAGATGACATACAGATGACATACGGATAACATACAGATGAAATACGGATGACATACAGATGACACACAGATGACATACATATGACATACAGATGAAATACGGATGACATACAAATGGCATACAGATGACATACATATGACATACAGATGACATATGGATAACATACAGATGACATACGGATGACATACAGATGACATACGGATGACATACAAATGACATAAGGATGACTTACAGATGACATACGGATGACATACAGATGACATACAGATGACATACAGATGACATACAGATGACATACAGATGACATACAGATGACATACGGATGACATACAGATGACATACAGATGACATGCAGAAGACACACAAATGGCATACAGATGGCATACGGATGACACACAGATGACATACGGATGACATACAGATGACACAAGGATGATATACAGATGTCATACGGATGACAAACAGATGATATACAGATGTCATACGGATGACAAACAGATGTTATATGGATGACATGCGAATGACATACAGATGTCATACGGAAGACATACAGATGAAAAAAACAGATGACATACAGATGACATACAGATGGCATACAGATGGCGTACGGATGACATATGAGGAATATATCTTTTACATACATTAAATCAATGTTGGTTTCATTTTGAGCCAACGTCAAAGACAGTGGGCCAATATTAAGCCATAATTTGTTCAATGTCTCATGTCTCACGATATATTGAAACAATGTTGGTTTGATGTTTGGCTAGTGCCGCATACGATGGCCCAACATCAGACCAACATCGTTACTCAATTTTACATGTGTAAATAATTCCTGGTACATTATCATTATCTTTCCTATAATTATGTCCTTATATGGGGTGATTGGCTATCATGTGACCCTCTCAGAGGGTCACATGATAGCCAATCACCCCATATATGGGGGTGATTGGCTATCATGTGACCTTTTTAGAGGGTCACATGATAGCCAATCACCCCATATAAGGAAACACTTGTGCCCCATCTTGTGGCAACTTTGATTTATTTGTCACAAGTTCATTCATACTAAATAAGGGGTGATAGATCACCTTTAATGCTTGCTTATGTATTGATTGACTCAGGTCTATTTTTCCACTATGTGCCAGAACTGTGCATGTTAGTAGGCCTACTCAGTGACAAATAAATACATGTTGAATTGAATTAGAATAATTGTGAGGGACTGGTGGGAAATCATATAATATTATTACTGATGTATCTTGTATAACATGTATGGGGTGGGATCTACTTGTAAAGGCTTCACTGAAGCCTGTCTAGCATCTCATCCAGGTGATCTATGTTTATTCGTTTAATATTTTATGGTTATTGCATTGTCTTTATCACATTGTTTATTACGTACATATATCACACAAATATTTCATGTACTTAACTTGTTTATTGCATGTATATGTATATTGTCACCAGATAAATTGAATTGAATTCGATTATTTTCAAACTTACCTGTCCGCTTTCACGATGTGCTGTTACTGGAGATTCTATGCACTTCACACTATGCTGCCAGTTGGTGATCTCATATTTATAGACATGCCCAGCTAATCCAAAAATCAAGGTAATCCAACACACGGAAATATTCCATAATACTGAAAGCTGGTATTCCATATACTGTTATTCCACAATCAACAGACCTTTGATTTCATTTCCGGTTAGCTTTCTGACTCCTTATATTTTCTCTCGTGTAGATTGTATTTTTCATTTCATCCACGTCATCGTTTCATCTTCTTACTTTATTTCAATAAGTAGTACCCTCTGGGATCTACCTTCACCTCCAACTGCTATTTCCATTGCTGCTTTTGCACAGCGAGTGCTCCAGTATGTACATTTATGTATGGTCAATTAAATGCACAAGGACGATTTGGTATCAAATTACTGACAAAGCAATTAGCTTTCACACTATACACCTGTAGAATTTGGTGCCAAGTTGTATGTAGATTATTCACTTCTGTGTTGAGCATTTAATCATTTTCACAGCATGGTAATAATATAGATACGTAATAATGATATACATGGGTCGTTGACGAATGCGATAAGAACTATGTTACCATCTGCCCGGAGACGTCCACAAACTTGTATCCTTTTGTAAAATCAGATTTGGTGCGGTACTATTCAATACGTATATCCATTGTGTACATTTATTTTTGTACAGAACTTAGCTCTTTTTTCCACTGCATCACTCGTAGACACTTTAACTTAATTTTAATTTATTTGAATCTGGCAATGCTGACGCAGTTGCAAGCTTCAAATAAAATAAACCAGACATGGATAATTTAGGAAAAATGGCTTTATAAAAGCTGAGAAATACACTTGCATGTTTAATAAATTCTAGCAAATGCTTTTGTTGTAACAATAATATTTTGGAAAAATTTAAAGCCGTCGTTCCCTTTACCGTGACTAAGTGCACACCAGGCATATAATATTCTACACAAGTAGCTGGTGAGCACAAGTACACACATATTGATGATGTCACTGAAGATCACAAGTAAACACATATTGATGACGTCACTTTAGATCCCAACTGAACACATATTGATGACGTCACTGAAGAGGACACGTAATCACAAAGTGATGACGTCATTTAACAGTGCAAGTAATCACAGGGCGATGAGGTAACTTCATAGCGGTAAATATGAACTGATGACGTCACTTTATTACACAAGTAAACACAGTGTGATGACGTCACTTGACATCACAAGTAAACACAAACTTATAATATAGTTTGGGATGACAAAAACACAAATGACGTCACTAAAAATCACATGTAGGCGCAAAATGATGACGTCACTTAAGACCACAAGTAATCACAAACTGATGACGTATCGGCATAACAAAATTATCGGCAACTGTATGGAATATTGTGGTACCTTGGAATCAGCATCATACAGTACGTCGTCCGTGCAAGCTCTCGTACATGGCTCCATGTACATCGTAGTGTACTTCTATTGCTTAGGTTGTAGGCGATATTCCATTGATGTGATGAGTTTTCCTGTCAGTATCTCCAGGTGTGTGTGTTGTTGATCTAGGTCAGGTCAGGCCAGGTCAGGTCAGATCAGGTCAGATCTGGTAAGGACACAGGATGACATTAAGCAGGGCACCAAGCTTGCTAACTAGTATTGCCTTAATGTTAAAATATGTTGACCAATCAGAATGCCTGTGAAATTCTCAGACGTACAGAGAAACTTTTCATAGCAGCACATAAGGGGCAATTTTTTAAAAATTGTTTTAAATATAAAATAACATTAATTTTGATAGCATCATGACAATGTTATTATTAAAAACTATCATTGTTTCTTGTAATACATGTATTAGAAAAAAAACACTATTTTAAATTCAAATGCGGGGGATGCCGACTCAAAATTGCTTCACCGCCTACGACGCTGGCCCAACATTGCACCGACATTGGCTTGTGGTCCCCTGTTTGTTGGAATATGATGCTACTAGATCACCTGCTTACCATTACCATGTGACCGTAAGACATTACAATGGTCACAATGCAATGTGAAAGCCTTGATAAGAAAACTGAACTGCTGCTTTATTGTGCGACCGTGAGTCATTAAGTCAAGGAGAAATTTGATAGATTCGTAGATCCAAATGTACGAGGCGCGCAGCGCCGAGTATATTCGGATCTACGAATCTATCGTAGTTTCTTTCTTCTACTTTAAATACACGAAATAGGTACATGTCAAAATGTGATATAGGAAAAATTTAGAAGAAGAATATTTAGCATGGTAAACAATAAAACATTAGGCTAGTCATGCAGTTATGCAGTGTCGTGGTTAAACCTGTATATTGTGTCCGATCTGAAATAACACTATATTCGTAGATCCAAATCTACTGTTTTAACAATAGACTGACGTCACGGTGTATTTTGATACTGGTTTATTCGCATTTCTCAGCACGAATTACTAGATTATAAAAGACCTATTAACCACTGTAAACAAAAGCATTTCTTTGTGCCATTCACGGGCCATCTCGGCTTAAAAAGGCCTTAGGTAAGCTTTGTTAGTGACACAATGACCACAATCTATACTAAAAACGTCTAATTAAATATTATTTGAGAGTATGTTTTATCTCAACAAAAGCAAAATTCAATACCATGCATATATCAGCTTATTGGTAATTTACTGAATATGGCTCTGTCATACCACTTAACATGATCTTATCACTATATACGATATCAGGTATATTTTCATGTGATTTTACCAAACTAAGCGTCTGTTATGTACACGTACAAAAATAGCGATGACAAATAAGTCAGTAAAGACTTTTATTTATGGTAACAAAACATTTTTCATTTTCACAAAGCATACCTAACTTTAATTTCTTCATGGAATAATTGTTCAACTCTGTGTTGGGTTGAACTGTTTGTTGGGCGGGGGCCCTAGGGTAGTGGTTAGCACCGCTGCCTTTCACGCCAGAGTCCGGGGTTCGGTTCCCGGTCTCGGCGGTTTGAAAGAAACAAAATTGTTTCTTCCCCATCCACGTGTGAAAGTTAGTATTGTGGGGAGCCTCCGTGACCGAGAGGTAGCGTGCTCGGCCTCAGACCGCCAGGGCTCGAATTTCGAATCCTGTGTCTGGAGGACAGTGTCATCTCAATCATCTCACCATCCTCAGGAGGTTCTCCTGGCCCAGTTTAGCCTATATGTGCACAAAGGTGGCCTAAAGCCCGATTCATTTCATTTTTGAACTGTTTGTTTCTATTTTGCAGTTGACGGTGGAATTGCTAACCAAAAATGACGAAGAAAGTTTTGTGATTAAAATAAACATTTCCGAAATTGAGTTATATGATAAACTGAAAATATAATGTTGTTATTATTTTCATTAGCATTGTATCTGATTTTAAACATGCTTCTTTAGCAAACACAATACATTGCTAAGCTGGCACATGCTTAAAACAACAGTAAGTCACGTCTTACGTTTGCTATGTTAAAACCGTATGTACCCAGCAAACTATGATGTTTCAAAACCAAGACATTTAACTAATGTTGGTTTAAGGTTGGTCCAGCGTACTAGACGATGAGCCAACACTAAACCAACATTCAACGTCTTGTGTTTGCTGAGTATACTCGGAGCCTAGCAGGACTAGGGTTGATGTATAAAAATATATCACCACCAACCTTCAGCGTAGTCTATCTGGGAATTCACATGCCATCCGAGTGACGAGAGGCTCGGTAAAGTTCCCAAGAGTTACCATGGACACCTACAACAAGAAAATAAAATAAATAAAATAAGAGCAGTGCGCAATTTTAGGGGTTTTAAAATAATATTTTTGTCACTTTTGATTTGATACATTGTGCTGTTTTTTGTCGCATTTCCTATTTTTTATTTGTAATTTATTGTTAACGCCCTTCTTTGTAACTTTCTACCGTGGCGTACACAACATTTCAGAATCGTCACACGCCGCATTCTAGGGTGGCCGCATAGAAGATACATTTTTTGCAGGTAAAACACTACAACAGATTCAACTGGACATTGTACCTGACCCATTAATGAATGCATTTAATTTTTTGAATTTGCAGCTGCGCGAAATATCGGGCTAAAATTCTTGATTCTGACGTCTACAGACGTCAGATTCTGACGACTAAAGTCGATCCCCGCACTGGAAGGGTTACAGCGCTGACCGCAAATATAGTGGTTTTCAATTTGTTTTATTAGCCGAACAACACCACTGTTACTGGAATATGAGCTTTAAACATCAAAATTTACGAATGTCTGATTTCAAATTAAACAAATATGGGTAATTTTCACTCACATAAAGTTATGGGTCGCTGTAGCGAGATACAACTTTGAGTGGGTGAAAATAAAACTTACCTAATTTAGCGCTTTAAGTGGCCACGATACGCAGCAAATTAATTTAATCTGTCACGTCATCATCGTCATTCATTGGAATTATCCACGATTGAGAGGGTTTGTAAAATAATTGTAGAGCTTCATAATGATGGAAGGGGAAAATAGACTGAATCGATAGTTACTCGCATAAATTGTAACTATGACTCGAACCCGTATTCTAAGTTATGGGTTCGAGTTGAAGCTGTCTTGCAGTGGAGTAATGACATGTATTAATGTATGAGGCCACTTCTGTGCTCATGCAGGTCAAACAGGGCTCTGAGAACCCCTTGCAGATAGTGAGACGATTCGCGAGTCACGAGTGGGTAGAAAAGAGACATTTGTTTCTACGAAACCTACTCAGACTGACATAAACCCCATTTTCTTTCACTTCCAACTCGGCACAAGAACATAATTATGCACGACATTTTAAGTTGTATGGCTTTTCACATCGTACTAAATTCGTATTTGGTGGGGTAGTGAGCTTGCTGCAGCAAAGCTTGGGCTGTATTTCCATTCCTAGTATTCAGATAAAAGTGTTTCTTCTCCATGCACTGGTAACGATTCATTATTGTGGGAGCATCCATGACCCGAAAGTTCCATGCTCAGCCTCATATACTGTGTCTGGAGGTCAGATGATTCATCTCATCATCCGCATGTTCACAAAAATTCTCTATAATCAATCAATCAATCAATCAATCAATCAATCAATCAATCAATCAATCAATCAATCAATCAATCAATCAATCAATCAATCAATCAATCAATCAATCATTCATTCATTCATTCATTCCTTCACTCATTCAGTCGTTCACTAAATATTATACACAAATCATAACTAATGTCCGTTTATTTCCTCGAATTTACCTTTCGAATTGCATCTACATCTACTCTTTTTCCTGCTGTGTTTACCCTATGATTTCTTGTTCGTCCTCTTAGTATTTCTTTTGTGACTTAATTCCTATGTTTCTCGCTGTGTCACTCTTCCTATTGGTTTGTTTTCTGTCATGTTTATGTCTGGTTCTACTCTGGTAACTTTCTGTATTCCCCTCTGGCTCGTTGGTTTCCCTCTGGATCGCTGATTTCCCTCTGGTAACTTTCTGCATTCCCCTCTGGCTCGTTGGTTTCCATCTGGTAGCTGTAGTTCCCTCTGGCTCATTGTTTTTTCTATGGTAACTTTCTGTATTCCCTCTGGCTCATTGGTTTTCCCTCTGGCTCATTGGTGTTTGTCTGGTAACTTTCTGAACGTTTCCCTGTGCAACCTTTACTTTACCATTTTAAAATAAATTTTCCCGCCTATCGTATGTATTTCTCCGCGTTCGGAGAAATAAGGTACGCGGACGAACAGGAAGTAGAGGCTTCCCATAATCCCCCAGTCACTTAGTTACTGGCGACCAATCAGCGCACTGGAAAGGTTGACGAATCAGTCCTGAAGAAGCCGCAGAGGCGAAACGTTGGCTGTGTAACTAGAATAAACGAAACATTTTTATAATGTGATGTTTTAGTTTAAAATTTCCTCTGGCTCATTTGTTTCCCTCTGGCTCGTTGGTTTCCCTCTGGCTCGTTGGTTTTCATCTGGTAACTTTTTGTAGTTCCCTCAGGCTCATTGGTTTTTCTCTGGTAACATTCTGTATTCCCTCTGGCTCGTTGGTTTCCCTCTGGCTCGTTGGTTTCATCTGGTAACTTTCTGTACTTCCCTCTGGCTCATTGTTTTTTCTCTGGTAGCTTTCTGTAGTTCCCTCTTGCTTATTTGTTTTTTCTCTGGTAACATTATGTATTCCCTCTGGCTCGTTGGTTTTCCTCTGGCTCGTTGGTTTCACTCTGGTAGCTTTCTGTATTCCCCTTTGGCTCGTTGGTTTCCCTCTGGCTCATTGGTTTCCCTCTGGCTCATTGGATTTTCTCTGGTAACATTCTGTATTCCCTCCGGCACATTGGTTTCCCTCTGGCTCGTTGGGTTCATCTGGCAACTTTTTGTTGTTCCCTCAGGCTCATTGTTTTTTCTCTGGTAACAATCTGTACTTCCCTTTGGCTCATTGGTTTTTCTCTGGTAACTTTCTGTAGTTCCCTCTTGCTTATTTGTTTTTTCTATGGTAACATTCTGTATTCCCTCTGGCTCGTTGGTTTCCCTCTGGCTCGTTGGTTTCATCTGGTAACTTTCTGTACTTCCCTCTGGCTCGTTGGTTTTTCACTGGTAACTTTCTGTAGTTCCCTCTGGCTCATTGGTTTTTCTCTGATAATATTCTGTATTCCTTCTGGCTCGTTGGTCTTCCTCTGGCTCGTTGGTTTCACTCTGGTAGCTTTCTGTATTCCCTCTGACTCGTTGGCTTCCGTCTGGTAAATTTAGGTATCACCCTCTGGCTCATTGGTTTCCCTCTGGCTTGTTGATTTTCCTCTGGTGACTTTCTGTTTTTTCCTCTGGCGCGTTGGCTTCTATATTTTCCTCTCGTTGGTTTTCCTCTGGCTCGTTAATTTCCTTCTGGCTCATTGGTTTTCCTCTGATAACTTTCTGTTTTTACCTCTGGCGCGTTGGTTTCCCCCTAGTAACTTTCTATATTTTCCTCTCGTTGTTTTCCCTCTGGCTCGTTATTTTCCCTCTGGCTCATTGGTTTTACTCTGGTAACTTTATTTATTCCCCTCTGGCTCTCCCTGGGGTTTTTTCTGCTCCTTTTATCCTTCATTTTCTCCTGGTTCTACGTTCACTCTGTTGGTTTTCTATTTCTTCATGATTTCGCTTGATTCGTCCCAAAGTTGGATAAATAAACTATCATTACGTTAATGTCTCCTGTTCACACTGCCCTGTTTCCCCACAAGCCCCCTTACCTGTTTCTCTTGGTCCCCTCTGTTTCGTTCCTCTCGCCTCTCCCTCACTACACCTTATTTGTGCTTACCCCGCCGTCCCTATCCTCCTTTCAGCCCTCTGTACCCGGCGAGGGGACATTTGAATTCCTGCGCCGTGCGTCTAAGGAGTTTTCACCCTCCGCAGAAGAATATATCTCATCTAGTTAATGGAATCCGTGCGGACTTTACACGCAATTTTGGCCGGTTCTTTTGAGCGGAGAAGACGCTCATTGAGAGCGGTGGACAGCCCAATGCCAGATGCACCACACGTAAGCGATTTGTTTTCAGGGCGCCCATTCTTCCCCCGTGATTTATGGCTTGTAATTATGAAACGCACAAAAGAAAACCTATAATGCCTCACAATTTCAAATAGAGCAGTAATTTCGTGTTCTATAACTTTTGTGAAAGCGAAGAATGGCCGGCCTTATTTACAATGCTGGCGGCCGACCGGGCGCCATTCACCCAGTCAAAGACGCTATTCAGACGGCTTCCTACGCGGCCAGTCCCGCAAAATCCATAAGTCAATAGAACTCATCAAGATATATCCACAAGTTGAAAGAGCCTCCGTCCACCCAGGCGTACACACAAGGCTGGGTTAATGTTGGGCCGGCGTCGTAGACGCTGGCCCAACATTGGCGCAGCGTTAGTGCAATGTATGATGTTGGCCCGGCTATTTATGCTGCTCGATGACGCTTGTAGCCCCAGTCCTGAAAACACGATCTATTCAATCAATGCGTGTTTAATGCTGGAATAGCGTTGTAGACGCTGCTCCAACATTAAACCACCATCGGGTCAACACATAATGTGGCTTGGATAGAATAATCACTATTTGCGACACGTAAATTGCGCATAACATTTAAATTTTTCCACCTTTATTTAAAACCTGAAAGGTATTTTATTATTATTGATGGATGCCTGATATGCACTGTTATATTTGTAACTTTGTAAACAAATTGTAGTGATGTTGGTCTGAGAGGGTGCTGCGCACACAAAGCCTACTTTTGACGCAAAATGTAGTTGCATACACAAAGCTTGCCTTGGACTCAAAGGGTGACTGGCCACACAAAGCTTGCCTTGGGCTCAAAGGGTGGCTGGTCACACAAAGCTTGCATTGGACTCGCTATGACCAGAGATTAATTGCGCCCCAATAAGCAAAAGGTCGCCTCCCCCCGTCTCGGACTTTGTTGTCATTGAAGCGCGTGTTGCACCTCTAAAGACAAACAATTAACCCTTTAAGCCCCAGAGTTAAAATAATGTAATAAAAAAATTTCAAAAATGTTTTTGTATTTATCGTGCTTATACAAATACTAGTTTATATGAGTTGAACAATTTAACCCTTAGAGTTCTGAAAAATTAAATTAAAATAACGATTTAACCTTTTAAACAGTTACCATAAAATTGTCAGTCACTTGAAGTTGTGTTTCGCTACCGCGATTCACAACTTCAAGTGACTGAAAATTACATGGATTTGTATATTTTAAGTCACACATTTGACCCGGAACCGTTAAGTACAAAAATTTGGAAATCTGATGATTGAACACTCATTTCGTTTCTGATAACAGTGATTACAACGAATTAACAATGGCTTTAGTCATGCTTAGTGCTTTACTCTTTAACTGCCAAATTATTCAATTTGAATTTTTACTTGCTTGAATTTGTGTCTCGCTGACGCGATCCACAACTTCAAGTGAGTGAAAATTATGCAGATTTGACAAAATGGAGGTCAACTCTTTTCAAATCGTGCTGATTGATGTCACATTATGGCTTTAACATATTTAAAAGGCGGTACTGAATGTGGTAATAATTAGATGAAAAAACGAATAAATTCGGCACCGGCGGTTAAAGGGTTTAAGGATAAGGCTATATTCTTATTAAAAACCATCTTAACCCTTTCAGCGCGGGAACCATCTTTAGACATCAAATCTTACGTCTGTAGCCTCTAAAAGCGGTCACCGGGCTTGAAGAATTAAACAAATTTAAAAGGCCGTAGATCCATAACATAAGTATTCAAATGAAGCGGAAAGAGCTAACAGAGACATTTATGATGATTTCAAATTGAAAAAACCTTTGATCTCCATGGTTTATACAAAAAATTTGCAGCATTGTAAGTGTTAGAGTACTGATGTCGAATATTGTTAACATCAGTACTCTAAAGGTTTACCCTTTAACCCCCAGTCCCGATTATTATATTATAGATATCCAAATAAATTTAAGTTGCTACTCCGTATTACGGAAAATGTGATTTTAATAATCCTTTTGTCAATCTGCAGGATACATGATGCTAAAATAATTACCATGCACTCTTCATTAAATATTTACTGCAATTAGCATCGAATTATAATCTGTTATTGTTTTTGTGAAATGGCTGCCATCAAAAAGACAACACCACTTTCCAGTCATGACTAAATACGAAATGTTAAACCATTTTTGATTTAATTTTGAGCAAGAGTCACAGACGATCGGCCAACACTATATAAGGGGGTCTTGTCAAGTTAAAAAAATTCAAAAATCCGAAAAAAAATCGGATTGGCCAGACTCCATTTTTTTTCGGCAACATGTACAACAACAAAAACAACACAAAAAACACACAAAAACATTAATTTTTTTGTTAACTTGACAAAACCCTTAAGTCATGTGAAACCCAGATGCCCCTAACTCTTTTAACCCTTGTGTTGCGATATACCGTTTAAATATAATTAGAAACGGTTTTAATGAAGTTTTAACCTGAATAGAACGACCAATTCCCCCAGCAAACATCGTGTTTCCCGTTGATTTCTCAAGCAATTATCGTTCGATTTTCAGGAAATATTGCAAGCACTATTTGCTAATTTTACAGCATATACCCTGCATATACGGCATATTTCATGTAAAAATACTATGCAGTTTAAAAGTTAGGTCATTTGACATGTAGTAAATTGCTGGTTATAACGCTCCTCTATAAATCCATTAACTCAATTCAGTTTTTGCCTGCCTGCCTGCCTGCCTGCCTGCCAGCCTGCCTGCCTGCCTGCCTGCCTGCCTGCCTGCCTGCCTGCCTGCCTGCCTGCCTGCCTGCCTGCCTGCCTGCCTGCCTGCCTGCCTGCCTGCCTGCCTGCCTGCCTGCCTGCCTGCCTGCCTGCCTGCCTGCCTGCATATAATTCGCATGACCTTTTGTATTACTGATGATAGAAAAACTTACGTTTTTGCATTGAAAATGTGGTATTTTGTCCTCCTCGCTTTTGATTGACTGCGTAGCTGCATGTCATCACAACTGGCTGGCGACTAAAATACTGCCTCGTTGATTGACAGACTGTCTGAATTACTGACCGATTGGCTGACAGACTGTCTAGCTGTCAGCCATCCTACCTAGCTGGCTGTCTGACTGTGACTGTCACATGGCAGCACATGGTTCTATGGTCAGTCACCATTCGATTCCGATGACATGCTGAGCGATAATAAATGAACGCACCGACAAAACACGGTGTGCGTCAATGAGATCCCAGCCAATAAGTGACCTTCAGCCAATGTTGGTACAGTGTTGGGCCAGCGTCGAAGACGGTGGGCCAATACTGTACCAACATTGGCTGAACGTCCTGTGCTTGCTGTGATAGGACACATTGCTTAGTCCCTATAATAAGGGCACGTTCACTGACTGCTATTCAAATCCAAAAGGCAGTCACTGCTCACTTGAAAAAATCGCAGATACTGCATATAGGCTTTACGCGACATCATAGCGCTCAATACCCAGTGCGAAACAAAAACTCTGAAACTGTTTGTGTGTGGAATTATCAAAAGGGCATTCAGCAGATATGGCTGAACTGGGAAATTACACATATTACATAATCATGGTGATAATAGTTTGTATACAATTATTACTGACGCATTTGTAAGTATTGATAATAAGGGCGCGTTCACTGTATATCCGAGAAACACAAGATGTTGATTTAATGTTGGGCCATCGTCGTAGACGTTGGACCAACGTTAAAGCAGCATTGGGTCAGCATGTTGTGTTTCGTCCAATACCCTGTGTCGAACAAAAACATTTTTTTGTGTGTGAAATTATTCAAAGAGAGAACAACAGCCCGCGAATACAGCACATTATGAAACAATCCTGTGTTCTCTAATTTGCACTAGAACAGGAATCGCGCTCGCGATTTCTGTCGTTGTGCAAATAAAATATAAAATATTCCAGTAAATTAGTGAAATGCGAGTGAAATTCCCTTATATAAATATGATATATTTTGTTAAATATTCCACAGGGAAGAATCATTTAATCAGCCTAGGCTGCGAACTGTCGGAGATTTATTACACCTAGTGAATGCTAAGTCTTTCACTGCCATACAGGCTAAACCCTTTTGTTGCTTTTTAAAACCGAAAAGAAAGAGGACAATCACCTTCATTATGACAACCATATGAATGGCGCAACTGGGCTATTATGGACTGGCCACTGTTTGGATAGTGTTTAGTGTGGAATATCAAATCGATTTGTCACCGCCATGATAGCGTTTATCCTTAAATAATAATAAACCTTGTTTTGCTAAATTGTTTGTTTCTATTTTTCGTCATTTGCAACAGGGATTGCTAACACAATTGCCAGCTGCAAATGAAGAAAAATATTATCACTTAAGAAAAAACATGTATGAAAATTAATTATTTGGTCAAGAGAGAATCTACCAGCAACTATTTTATGGATTTTGGTGACATGTTTTAGGTCAGGTGCCCACCCCACTAAATAACTAAATAAAGACGATCTTAACTTTCTGCTAATTGCATCTTAAAAGTTAAGATCAATCTTAACATTTATAGCGGAAATGAGAGAAAGTTGAGATAATCTTAATTTTATTTTTAGGATTCTTAGTGAGATGGGGCTCCGGAGAACAGCATATTTTTCAGCACTTTAGACGTCAAATTCTGGCGTCTAAAGTCGATCTCGTACTGAAAGAGTGAAATATTTATGATGGCCGTAGACCCATAACATAGGTATTCAAATGAAGCGGAAAGAGCTAAATAAGAAATTTATGATGGTTTCAAATTGAAAAACAACCTTTGGTCTCCATGGTTTATATAATTATATTTTAGCGTTCTAACCCAGCATTTGTTTTCGTGTCAGGTGTGTGTCAGACAATCACATAATGATGGTTCATACGGCCGGCTGAAGCTCGCAACATGGACGTACCAGTGTCGAATCTGGGACCGGATGTTTATCAACGTTCTCATCCAAGTACAATACTCCAAACTGTCTGAATGTCTGGAGTGTACGGTGAGCGGCTGACTGCTACAAACTACATAATTTAGTTGCATTTAAATTTTCTTACTCCACTTTCGTATTCATGATGTTAGTTTCTTTCTGGAGATGAACGATGTCTTAGCTCTGGATTTACATGATAACATACAGGTGACACAAAAAAATGTCATTTTTTATTCCGTGATCTTGTTAAACATACGTTTCTACATCAGAGCTGACATACGTCATTCATTAGCGATACAAAATAAAAATTATTTAACAGCACAATGTTATCATATAAATCCAGAGCTAATGCACCGTTCATCTCAAGAAAAAAACTTAAATAATGATTACAAAAGTGGAGTGTTTGAACACTGGTGTTATAGGCAGCCAAACAAAATTGTGTGCTAAAGTCGGTGGCGAAGTGCTAGGTTATAAAATATAAATTTTCACTCACGTGACATTGCAGCTGTCTCGCTATAGCGACCCACAGATTCACACGAGTGAATACTCATATTTGTTTATTTTCAGAAAAGATATTTACAAATATTGATGTTTAAGCACTTATTTCATTACAATCGGCCATGCAGACAGTGATTTCATCAGCTAATAAAACAAATCAAAACGATTATATTCGTGACCAGCGGGCAAAATCTGCGTTCAAACATCACGCTTTGTAAATGTCTGGCCTCAAATTAAACAAATATGAGCGATTCTCACCCACTTCAAGTTGTGGGTCGCGGTAGCGACACATAACTTTAACTTTAAATTTAATTCATTTATTTCGCGTTTTAAGGGCTAACCCCACTCCTGCTAAATCGCTTGCCAGCATTTTTCGTAATTTAAAGCTGCAATTGTTAAAGCAATTTCCATCTTCGAATTACGAAAATATTTATAATTATTGAAAATAGACGTCTCTAGAATTCAATGATTAGCACAAGCTTTATTACAAAAAGTTCAAAAGCATTTTATTTGGCTCAAGAGAGTGAGTGAAAATTGATCTACGTCGCCTTCTGCACAATGAGGCAATATCGCGATAGAAGGAAGACCGAAGCCGGGACTATGCCCTACTCTTATTTCGAATGACTCCAAGGGTTCTTTATAGTGCACAGTACCATAGACAGCACTATACACTCCATACCTTTGAACAGTTTTGAGCACTCTTCATGCATAACCACGATGACAAATATCCGACCCCTACAAACCCCAGTCGATACAAATGAGCCATCCGAGACAGCCTATTTGGCTCAAAGCTTGTTTGAAAACGGTCAAGTGGACAAGGGGCTATTCACATATCACAAAACAGTTCACAGGTTGACCGGGTAGTCACGTGTGTTTATTTACATACAGCCGAATCAACATCTCTGTTATCTAAGCTAACCCTTGTGCTGCTAGGTCCGTATATTTACAGTTTTATGTAGTTTCAAACAAACTTAAATGACATTAAACCTTATAGTTTAGGGATTGACTTTAGACGTCAGAATCTGACACTGTAAGTAATCGTCAATCCCTACACTGTAAGTAAAAACATATTTATAATGGTCGTAGACCCATAACATAAGTAATCAAATGAATCGGACAGAGCTAACTAAGACATTTATGATGATTTTAATTTGACAAAAGCCCTTTGGTCTCCATGGTTTATACAAAAATAATTCAGCGCTTTAAGGGTTAAAATGTGTAAATCAGATAATGGAAGGTGATCGGTTCATCAAATAATTCCATCTGGAATGTGTCTATTTTTCATAAATATGAATATTTTCGTCATTTGAAGCTGTCTAAAGACGTCAGAATATGACGGTCACCGCACTTAAAGAATTAAAATAGTTAATCTACGTATGGCTTTGTTGCGATACAATCTCCTTGAGAACTAACTTACAGAGAATATTACGTTAATGAAAAAAACTCACGTTAAGAAACGCCGAAGTGTAATTATATCAGAATCCAAGCATAAAAAAACTAGCTTTATATATTCCTTTCCATCCTATCTACGCGCCTGGCTGGTGAATAAAGATGGCAATTTGGACGGGCAGCTAATTCATCGGGTAAGGCCTTACAAATTTCCAATAATTCTATTTCTTCGTCCTAACAATGACCAGTGTTTACACAAGAAAGGCTCCTGTGAAAAGGAGTCCAATTGATGTGGGACATCAGAAGCGTGGTGCGTGTGGCTCTGCAAAGCCATAAGGCAGCAGCTGCTTACTTGAAAAGTAAGCAGCTACTGCCTTTTGGCTTTGTACGGTGCATACGACTCCACAAAGCATGAATGCAGTAACCCCCCACGTGCAAAGCAACCAGATACTGCTTTTCGGCTTTGCTCTGCGGTATACACGTCCTATACTAAGTGGGCGATAATAAGGGAAGCTAGGCTTTGTTCAATCAAACAGACCATCACGTGTATTGTTCACGGCGATGTCATTGTGAACATTTCTTAGAGCAGAATGTTTTCACAAAAGCGTCGCTGTGTCCTGCACAATGCAACTGGCTTCTGTGTCCGGATACAATACCAGACACAGACATTCATTGCCAACTTCCAAGTCATGTGAGCAATGATGGGCTGGGTCCACTGAACCCAGAGGAGTATATCTATATTGTTAATACTGGATAACCTGTCGCTCACCATATGCATGATATGTGAGCAATGATGGGCTGGGTCCACTGAACCCAAAGGAGTATATCTATATTGTTAATACTGGATAACCTGTCGCTCACCATATGTGAGCTGTGACGAGCTGGGTCCACTGAAACCAAGGGAATATATCTATATTGTTATTACTGGATAACCTGTCGCTCACAATATGTGAGCAATGATGAGCTTGGTCCACTGAACCCAATGGGCTATATCTATAATGTGAATACTGGATAACCTGTCGCTCATCATATGTAAGCAATGATGGGCTGGGTCCACTTAACCCAAGGGGATATATCTATATTGTCTATACTGGATAACCTGTCGCTCACCTTATGTGAGCAGTGATGTGCTGGGTCCACTGAGCCCAATGGCATATATTTATATTGTTAATACTGGATAACCTGTCGCTCACCATATGTGAGCAGTGATAAACTGGGTCCACTGAAACCAATGGAATATATTTTTATTGTTATTACTGGATAACCTGTCGCTCACCATATGTGAGCAATGATGAGCTGGGTCCACTGAACCCAAGGGGATCCATCTATATTGTCAATAAAGACCTACTAGATAGCCTGTCGCTCAACATATGTTTGCTTTAGAGGTCTGTTAGCGTATGGTCAACATAAGAACCATCACGTCTGTATTGCGCTTTTACATTTGAGATGGTTTGTTGGCCCTAATCAGGAGAAATCGATGAGGTCAATTTGGAAAAATGAAATAGGTTATTTTGATTTAAATGCCCAAAATATATTTATACAGGGTGTATACATGATAACAAAGATGGTATTTTTAATAATACAATACATTTCTGGAAGATCTGGTATTGTAAGTTGTATATATACAGATTAACATATCCATAATCTAATCACAGCTACACATAATATCAAATTAATTAGCACTGCCATATGAAGCTTTTGTAGCACATGGTATTATAGGAATATCAGATAACACATAAGATCAATTTAATGGTAAAAGAGGCATTGCCATGATAGAAGTGAAAATACCAGTTTCCCGCTTCAACAACCAGAGATAAAAAAAACATTTTTGTGGGTATTAAGAAAATCAGTCTGAAAAAGAGTAGAAACTGCATTGCATGCACGTTTCGCTCGCATACTGTAACATATATCTCACTGGCAACGTGGTTTACTCTGCGAACCGAGGTATCGGTTTCGAACCCCAATGTGACCGATGCTACATATAAAGTGACTCTAAATGTTCAAATACAGGAGATAATGACAACCGAAATGACATCACCGCATATAAAAAAGTATAACAAATATAATTAAATAAATGACCAATATATAAAGACTGACATGTGCAGGTTAATAGAAACTACAATAGGCCTACATCGCAATCAATAATATTATGTTTTTTAAACATTTCACTTCATACAATTTAGCCCTTAGTGATAAACTACTTGAATCCCGAAAATATGTTGTTGTTTGAACAAATGACTTGGTGCAATTGAGCTTTAAGTAATGAACCAATATTAAGTGAGAGAGTCAGTGAATATTGTTTTACGTTGTCTTGTACACATTGAGGCAATTTCGCGACAGAAGGAAGTACAAAGTCTAGACTATTGGCGATTCCTATTAAATGACTTCAATGGTTCTCTATGGTGCATAATGCCATAATAGCCAACACTTCAGATGCTAGGCTTTGAATTGTTTTGGGGACTGTATTAATTCAGCCATTAACCCATTTCTTTCATTCATTCCGTCACTTCATTCATTCATACATTCATTCATTCATTCATTCATTCATTCATTCATTCATTCATTCATTCATTCATTCATTCATTCATTCATTTATTCATTTATTCATTCATTCATTCATTCATACATTCATTCATTCATTCATTCATTCATTCATTCATTCATTCATTCATTCATTCATTTGTGAATGAATGATTAAACGAATGAATGGATTAATGCATGAATAAATACATTAATGAATAAATTACTGAATAAATTAATGAATGAGGAGCGAATGATTGTGCGACAAAATGAATAAATGAATGAATGAATGAATGAATGAATAAATGAATGAATGAATGAATGAATGAATGAATGAATGAATGAATGAATGAATGAATGAATGAATGAATGAATGGATAAATGAATGAATGAAAGAACGAACGAACGAATGAATAGAGGAATGAATGAATGAAGGAATGAATAAATGAATAAATGAATAAATGAATAAATGAATAAATAAATGAAGAAATAAATGAAGAAGCTAGGCCACATTTGTGCACATATAGGCTTCACTGAGCGACGAGTATCTCTTGATGTTGATCAGATAAATTATTTGGCAATCCCAAAACATAATTTGAAATTTAAGGCTTGTCTTTCTGACGCCGAGTACGCTGCCTCTTGGTCAAGGAAACTTTTTTGAACACCAGCTCCTACGCTACAGGCAATATGCTTAACCACTACACCAATGCCTCCGCCCTGTTTAACACTTCAAAGGATCGGATATATTTCAAAAAATATTTCTAAAAATTACATATTGATTTTTTTTCAGGCAGTACCATAAAATGCAGACCCTACCCTTAAAATGCCACATAAAATGATATCACAAATTTATTGTAGGCTAATACTTGCACTTTAGGGGTGTTGTCAAGTTAAAAAAATATCCGAGAAAAATTCGGAAGTGGGTTAGTGGGTCAAGTCCCAACTCGGATTTTGTATGTGTTTTTTTGTACATCTTTCCCTCCAAAAAATGATAGGGAGGTGGGTTGGTGTGGTGGTGTCTGGCTAATCCAATTTTTTCTCGGGATTTTTTTATTTTTTAAGTTGACAAGATCCCTTAGCTGAATCAATTGGTGCAACCGGAGCTAGACTATAAGGACAGGATCTATTTGCTACCGCTTCAAAAAGTCACTTATTGATGTACTACCCTCATATCTATATTAGGTCTATACATTGACACGTACCAGAATACAATGAAAGTTATAAGCTCATACATTGAGCGATAATAGATGAAAAGGGGACAACCCGCCAATAATTAGCAAATGTTACACTGCTGGTGCTAATGACAAAAGGTGACCCTGACGACCCTGTAAAATGACCCCGTCACATGAGAGCAATAATCGGGAAGGTATAGTTGAGCGATAACACAAGAAGAAAGGGCGTCCCCATGGCGCAAGAGAAGTACAATGTAACGGCAAACAGCAGTAACTACTTACTTGAAAAGTAAGCAGTTACTGCTGTTTGCCTTTGACATAAATCAGAGGCAAATAGCAGTAACTACTTACATCAACAGTAAGCAGTTACTGCTGCTTGTCTTTGAGCTGCAGGATTCTCTTCTGCCATCGAGTACTGGCATACGGACCACACACAAAGACAAACATCAAACTGCTTACTTGAAAAATAAGCAGTTACAGTTCATTGTTATTGAATTGCACGGCAATGCAGACAACAGTATCTACTATCTACTAACGCGAAAAGTAAGTAGCTACTGCTGTTTGTCTTTGACGTATGTCAAAGAAAAACAGCAGTAACTGCTTACTTGCATCTTTAGCAGTTACTGCTGTTTGCAGTAGACTGTCACTGGTTCCCGTCGCAGGCCACATTGATGCGGCCAGGGCCTATTGTGTGTAGCTGCCGTGGCGACAGGGGCTCAGTGAAAGCAGCCAGCCTCATAAGACGATCCCCCAGTATTGGTGGGTGATAATAGGGGGACAATGGGGACCACCATTGTATTTGTCCATGGTTTCTGTGCCGATGTCAGAATATTGCGCTAGGTGCATGGCATTGTATGCCAGAGACTATTCTATGGAGCAGTCCCACATACAGAACACATTCGCAATATTACTCCCTATAGAAAAAGCAGGAAGTACCCCCCTTCTTTCTCCTGGGACACATAAGCCATGCTCAATGGACTTTTATCAGTGGCGCATCCAGGAAAATTAAGGGGTTTCTTAGACATCGAATACCTGCTATAGAATAGTTCGTAATAAGAAACTCTGCGTGCGATACAGAGTCTATGGTCATTGTTTTTTAAACAGGTGTGCTTCAATAATCCGTTATGGGTGAATTTGTCATTTGAATTTAATTACCCTACCATTTTTCATGAAATTGTTGATCTCTCAAAATTCACTATAGGAGAATTTGTCATTTAAATTGGGTTATTCTCACATTTTTCATAAAATTGTTGATCTCCGCGTACACTGTCTACCAGCATACAAACACACAACTTCTGCTATGCTGTCCATCTCTGACGTTAACTCATTAACTGGATTTTCACTTATACGTAATTAATATACACTCGTGGCGTCAGTCTATTGTTAAAACAGTAGATTCGGACAATATACCTAACCATGAAACTAGATGTCTAATATTTCATGGTTTAGCTACATTGCCAATGAGTTCAGGTTTTATATATCAAATCTTGGAACACCGGCGCATATTCTGTGTATTTTAAGTCGAAGAAATAACTAAATTACAATAGATTCGTTGATCCGAATATATTCGGCGCTTCGCGCCTCGTACATTCGGATCTACGAATCTATCGAATTTTGTTCTTTCTCCTTGACATAAAATAATTATATTATTTACCTAAACGTGCAAATAAACAGAAAAAAATTCATGAATTGTTTAGAAGAACTGAGAATATTCGGATTAGAAATAAAATTATTTTCTGAAAAGAAAAACATCATGCTAGATGTGAATTCACTCCTTATAGAGCTGTAGAAATAGCTTATATCAAGGAAAAGTTTGCATAGCTGGCTGATTTTTCGACTAATTTCACGGTTTATCGCGTTTTATCACATTTCAGT
Source organism: Flabesymbios commensalis (assembly GCA_964017125.1). Classification (NCBI taxonomy): domain Eukaryota; kingdom Metazoa; phylum Annelida; class Polychaeta; order Terebellida; family Flabelligeridae; genus Flabesymbios; species Flabesymbios commensalis. The sequence goes on from OZ024916.1 coordinate 3,210,008, forward strand.
GGTATAATTGCATGTACATATTTTTGTATGATATTAAACATAGATATACTTATGTAACGCCTTTCCATAAACACTTAACCCTTTGCCTGCTTATTACGACAATAGTTGTTTTTAACCCTTTCAAGCCTGAATTGACCATTGTCATTTTCATCCACTACAAGCCGCAAAATGCTGTCGCAATTCTCGATTTGTAGTGGATGGAGATATTTGAAGTGGGTGAAAAATTAAAGAAAATCACCATGTATTTTCCTTCTAAAACCCCTTGTTGTAGAGAAATTAAGTTTGTTTTCAGGGATGTAAAATGATGCTTAATGTATCGCGAGGGCTTAAAGGGTTATTCCATATTATCAGCCGATCAAACCACTGGTATTAGAATAAAATAACTGTTTAAACATCAAGATTTGTAAATGTTTGGTCGCAATAACAAATAATTTTCACACACTTGAGGTTGTGGGTCGCGGTAGCGATATATAACTTCAAGTGGTTGGAAATATAAAGATATTAAATTTAAATATAATAACTTACCATGTTAGGCTTGACATTCTACTGCATGGAGAATAAATATTTTATTGGAAAAACTAATACATATTTACACGTTTGTGTAAATTAAATATTTACACTATATGGCATATATTCCCAATTGCTAACCATATTTTGAAATGCAATATATGTCACTTATGTCGTGTGAGTTTGAGAAATACTTTTCATTTCCCGTGCTATAGGAGAAAATAAAACACTCGTCGAAGGTGTGAGCCTATATGCGAACACCTTACTGACAACTGCAATGTTTTACCATATTGCACTTAATTGAACACCGTTGGCATTTCATTCTTGTGTCATTATGTTTTAAAATATCAATTTTATATTGATTCTGACATAGCAGGAATTATAAAATTATCTATGAAATCTTCCGTTAGCTGAATGCATCTTGAATTATTTAAAAATATATTTTTTTTTTCTGACACCAACATCGCGTTTTTTTCATAGTGGTAGCCCATGCTAGCGAACTTAATTTTAATCCCAACCTTTTAATCCCTAATTTATTTTATTTAAATTTGAACCCACTTAAAGTTGTGTCTCGCTAGCGCGACCCACAACTTTAAGTGGGTAAAAAATACTTTCAGACGTAATATTTGTGAATATTGATATTCAACCCTTTGAGTGCGGGCGACGCTTTTAAGCGCATTCATACTGTTTTTCCACAACTAAAATTTGACAGAAATTGAACAAATATGCATGTATAAATCTTGAGTAAAGCCCACATTGTGAAATTTAGCAGGTTTAATTTTTAAGTGAGGAGGTATTTTCCTTTCATTTGAAGTTGGCAATTGCGTGAGCAATGCCAACTTCAAATGAAAGGAAAATGTTAAGTAGTAATAAAGCACTTAAAGAGTTAAATATTTTGACTAGCTAATGAGAGGGAGTTAACACGATTATATTCCCGCTCCCTTAGAGGTGAACAGGTTAATGATGTCTCCAGAAGATTAATAGTCATTTTTCTCAATATTCGGTACATTTCTTTTATTTATCTCAAATGATTTTTTTTCATTTCAGTTTAGTATCTATGGATCGATTAAATCTCCAGCCCCAGTGGCTGAAACAGGTTTCAGCCACTGATTGACCCCGTACAAATCGTGAGTTACTTTTTTGAACGCTCATATCTAAGATTTGCCCTCGAATAATCAGTTAGATTTTTTTATTTTTGAATCCGTAACATTTCAGCTCCATGGCCACATGCTTAGCCCACAGGTTGCACAGTCATTAAAAAGTTACGTACATTTTTCAAACCTTGTAGGTCGAGAACGCTCTCAGTCACCGCCATGTTGAATTTTTCGGGTAAAGCAGATACATCAATCCGCGGCTTCGGAGAGGGCGACACGGCTATTGAGGCTCTACCCTGATAATCCACTGTCCGACAGATTCTGTCACTGATAACAAGGGTAAACTGACTAGAAGTGACCAATATCCGGGTCACCAGAGGTTACACTTCTCATTAACTCGCTAGGCGGAGTCATCGGCGCGACAAACAATGGCCGGCGTCACGTGACACAATAGGGAAATGAGAAATAACTCACCGAGGCTGCGCAAGTGAGCGATATTTGCAGAAGATGTGGTATCAACTGATTGGGATCTAAGTTCATGTAGCTTTGTTTTGTCACTTTCTGCTTGTTATTTTAGTGAATGAATTAATGAATGAATACACTTCCAACGCGCCGGGGCGCGGGGCCCTAGGGTAGTGGTTAACACCGCTGCCTTTCACGCTAGAGTTCGGGGTTCGGTTCCCAGTATCGGCGGTTTGGAAGAATGTGGAAAAAATGTTTCTTCCCCATCCACGTGTGAAACGTGTGGGGAGCCTTCGTGACCGAGAGGTAGCGTGCTCGACCTCAGACCGTCAGGGCTCGAATTTCAAATCCTGTGTCTGGAGGACAGTGTCATCTCATTCATCTCACCATCCTCATTAGCCTATATGTGCACAAAAGTGGCCTAAAGCCCGATTCATTGCATTTTAATTCATTTCCAACGGGCCGAAATCCTTGTCGTCACGAGCCCAGAGGCGTGGTAAATCATGTACATTTCCACAGTCCATATGCCGTTCCGTCCCGTCAATCGAGCATGCCGGGACACAGACGATTTAGGATAGAAATGTGTGACCGACATGTAATATTTTTCCAAAATGATTTTCGATATAGTTCGTCCTAGCTGCAAATTTTTTTTCGTAACAGGGGCTGAAATTGCTTACGCATTTTCCAGCTTGAAATGATAAAAAATTATATTCGTGAAAAAATATCACAAATTGTTTTAATAAATCACCACAAAATATCCTAACAATTTTAGTGTCAATTTCTTTTGCGTTGAAGACGCTGTATATCCCAGAAAACAGGATACATTGACACAATGTTGTTTTAATGTTGGCTTAGCGTCTTCGACGCTGACACAACATTGAAACAACATCGGTTGAACGCCTCGCTTTTTATTTTGTTTGAATCAATGAAAACAGTTTCATTAAAATCATTACGTTTGTAGTTAAATTTGCAAGAAACAAATCATTCAGTTACTAGATAAATAATTCAATAATTTTCATTGACTGTGAGGCGGGAATTGCAGTAGAATGTTTATGAGTGAGCCGGGAAGAAATTGTTTTTTCTTTGAAACCTGTTGGATGCCAGAGCGGGGGACAAAGCCCCGATCCCCGACTTTCCATGCTTGCTGCTTTAACCCTTTCAGCGCGAGGACCATCTTTATGTCAGAATCTGACGTCTGTAGACGTCAGATTCTGACATAAAGACGGTCTCCGCGCTGAAAGAATTAAAATATTTAGAATGGCCGTAACACCATAACATAGGTATCCAAATGAATCGGAAAGAGCCATATCCATGATGATTTCAAATTCAAAGAAACACTTTGATCCCCATGGTTCATGCAAAAATAATTCAGCGTTGCGAGTGTTAACCACGGCACCAGGGGCGCATATTACAAAGAATCCTAACTTTGATCCTATCTCAACTTCCTCTCATTTCCATAAAAAAGTTAGGATTGATCCTAACTTTTTTAATGGAAATGAGAGAAAGTTGAAATAGGATCAAAGTTAGGATTCTTTGATCCTAACTTTTTGATGGAAATGAGAGAAAGTTGAGATAGGATCAAAGTTAGGATTCTTTGATCCTAACTTTTTTATGGAAATGAGAGAAAGTTAGGATAGGATCAAAGTTAGGATTCTTTGATCCTAACTTTTTTATGGAAATGAGAGAAAGTTGAGATAGGATCAAAGTTAGGATTCTTTGTAATATGCGCCCCAGGGTCTCCATCTTAACTCACAGTAAATGATTATTATATGTTGAAATATTCGAGTAGGTGAATAGTTAACTACACGGCTGTTAATAATTAAACACTCGACCAGCACTCGATGGGATGTAGACAGGGGAGCATCTGCTATCAGGTAGGTAAAATAATAAGGTGACGTGGCGCATTGGCAGAGCGCCTGACTGCTTGACCGGTCATGCATGCGTCCCGGGTTCAAACCCCGCTGATCCTGCGTGGTGTTTTCAGAGAAATATCCTTGTTTCTCCCTTCTTAACGTGAATGTGGCGGTCTCGTCGAGTTCAGGTTGAAACCAGTGTGTCGACGTTAATTCACGCAGGGCCACGCGCTGCGCGCTCCTTCATACATATTTAGATTAGTAAGAGTTGGCAGTATGGACATATGGTTACATGTTCAGGGTGGGGCGTGACTTTCTGATCATCACACAGGTCTACGTGTAGGTGATGTAACCCACTGCTCAGAGCTACGATTAACCTTTTCACTACCATACATGACGGAAATTTCCGTCGTCATTCGTCAATGAACGTAACCATAAAATGACACAAATTTTCGTCAAATATATACTACATTTATGTATTTTTCGTCATTTGAAGCTGGAAATTGCGTTAGCAATTCCAGCTTCAAATGACGAAAAATAGAACTCGTACACCAGTATATCTGGATCCTGTCATGCACCCGGCCTGGAAGTCAAAGGGTTAAGAGGTCACTATAGTGGTAGTCACATCAACCTTGTGTGAATTGAGGAAAAACCCGAACAAGGGATCTTCTCAAGGGTGCACTTCTAGGAACTGTAAATTATGTTCGACACAAGACCAGGGGGGGGGGGGGGGCGTACTGGATGCCGGCAATCAAATTCAAATTCCTACCACACAAAATTGTGATTCAACTAACGGTATTTACTGTATAGTTTGTTCCAAATGCAATAAATTATATGTGGGGGAAACTGGGCTGTCCTTCAGAAAAAGGATAAACATACATCGTTCGGATGTACGGCTTAAGAAGGACACAGCAGTTTCCACACACTTTAACTCCGGGAGCTGCAGGACGACCCATCTGAGAGTGTTGTATCTTGAAGTATTGAATAATACAGGAGACATAACTTTAAATAAGATTGGGCGACTTGAAGCAGAAAGGAAGTGGCAATTAGCCCTGAAAACGTATTCTCCATTCGGCTTAAATACGGTACCTTTCCCTAAGAATGGTGGCGTAACCCCCCATTGTTATTACCTACTCTGCAACTGCGGTGGAGGCAGCTAAATTAGTGAAGACTTTCTTCAATAAACTTAAAGCGAAACATCCAAACATCCTGTATAAACGGTGCGTGACAGCATTTAAAAGGGGCCAAAATGTACGTGATCTCTTGGTGAGAAGTAGATTGGGGAAAGCCCCATTGGATCGAAACAAACAAACAAACAAACAAACAAACAAACAAACAAACAAACAAACAAACAAACAAACAAACAAACAAACAAACAAACAAACTAACAAACAAACAAACAAACAAACAAACAAACAAACAAACAAACAAACAAACAAACAAACAAACAAACAAACAAACAAACAAACAAACAAACAAACAAACAAACAAACAAACAAACAAACAAACAAACAAACAAACAAACAAACAAACAAACAAACAAACAAACAATATTATAAAAATGGCTACAGGAGACAATTATTATCTGTTCGGCGTTACTGTTGTTAGCAAGGACAAAAAGCTATAACTGTTTCCGCAAAAAGTAGACAGTTACTGTATTTTTCTTTGCAATGTGGAGTAGAGGGCATGTCCAGCCACAGCCCTATACACGTCCCGCGCAGCACATTATCTGTGGAGTGGTGAAGCCGCAAACAGAGGGTGAAAAGGTAGATCCTGTTACACTGACTGCTACCAGACTCCAGCTCCAGCCAGAGAATCGCTATTACACTGGCGACAATTAAATGATGACATTGCCACGCAGAACCAAGCAGCAGTATCTTCTGTTTGCCTTTGAATGAATGAATGTTGTAAGCTCCGGCTACAAAGACGAATAGCAGTAACTGCTTACTTGAAAAGTAAGCGGTTACCTCCGTAGGATAAAATAAAGTCAAGCAGCAGCAACTGTTCACTTGTAAAGCTATTCAAGTTAGCAGTTACTGCCGTCTGCAAGGGCAAACAGTTGCTGACTTGTTAAGTAACAAATATGGCATGTTGGCATTTTTGTTTTTTATAATGCTATAATGCTACACGGTAATCGACTTCAATTGAACTTTTTATATTTAAAAATGGACGTGAACATCATCCAATATTGTTATGTCTTGATTATTCTGTTACAGCGCTGAAATACTTTATACAAACAATAGCGAGAAAGGTTTTGTTCAATTAGAAGTCATCAGAACTGTTCTAGTTTGGTCTTTAATAATGATAATTATTATAATAATATAAATAATATAAAGCATTTGATATAGCGCCATACATCAGCCTTTTCGGCCGTTCGCAGGCGCTCTAAATAGTCAAGAATAAGGCATCAGAAATAGGCTCAATTAAAAAGATAAGACAGATTGTTTGAAAGTAGAAGTGGAGGGATAGTTTTTTATAGATATTGACATAAAACTGTTCATTCCATAGCCTGGGAGCAGCACAGGTGAATTCCGTGTTTCGTGTGTGTTGTTGGCACAGTCAACAGAGACGTATTGGTAAATCTTAATGTTCTTGGTGGAGTATAAGGAGTCAACATTTTAGAAATGTAGGCTGTTGCTTCGTTATGAAGAGCACGGTATGTTGTCACAAAGATCTAGTACTTTATTCTGGATCTGACTGATAGACTGGTGACAGTGTAGATCACGGAGATGAGGAGTGATATGGTCACTGCAAAAAACTAGTCTTGCAGCAGCATTTTGCGCTTTCTGCAATTTATTCAATAGGCCTTCGGAAATGCCATAGAGGGAAATGTTACCATAGTCAAGGCGAGGCAGCACCAGAGAACAAACAAGCCTCAGTGTCGCCTCTTTTGCAAGACTGGATCTGACTGATCTAATGTTTCTGAGCTGGAACCATGTTGCTTGACACATCCTAGTGACCTGTGTAGCCATATCCATATGATAATCAAACATTACGCCGATGTTACGGGCACATTTAGATGTTAATAATCCACTATCTCCCACTTGCACACTAGACAGTGGTACCTTATTGTGCTGAAGAAATATGGTGGTGCTATGATGACTAATTCTGTTTTATTGTCATTTAACTTTAACATGAACATCACCATCCATGCTTTTATCTCAGCTATGCACATCTCGATTCGACGTTGAGCTTCCAAGACATCTACTGCATCACCAAGCTTAAAGGATACATACAGTTGAGTGTCATCAGCATAGAGATGATATTGAACACCATGCCGGAGACATATCTCACCCAGAGGGATGGTATAGATCATGAATAAAATTGGACCCAGCACAGACCCTTGTGGAACACCGAATCTTAATGATGACGAAGCTGAGCTGCTTCCATGAAGGTGAACCTTTTGAGATCTATCTTCCAAGTAAGATTTGAACAAAGACTGAGCTGTACCTGAAATACCACACTGCTTCAATCTCTCCAACAAGAAATTATGAAATGACTTTACGCTTCATTTAAATACCTGTGTTATGGGTCTACGACCATTACATGTTTTTTTTTATTCCTTGAACGCGTGCATCGACTTTAGACGTCGGAATCTGACGTCAAAAGTTGATCCACTTTTGTCGTCAGAATATGACGTCAAAAGTCGACCCCGCGCTAAAAGTGTTTAAATAATCAGTTGTGATGTTTGTCTTGCTGCCCAACAAAGACCAGAAGCAGAACCTGCTGACTTGCGGCAGCTTTGAAAGTAAGCAGTTACTGCTGTTTGCCTTTGCTGGAAACAACAAAGACAAACAGCAGTAACTGCTTAGGTTTTGAGTAAGCAGTTACTGCTGTTTGCCTTTGCTGGAAACAACAAAGACAAACAGCAGTAACTGCTTAGGTTTCGAGTAAGCAGTTACTGCTGTTTGCCTTTGCTGGAAACAACAAAGACAAACAGCAGTAGCTGCTTACGTTTCGAGTCTGCAGTTACTGCTGTTTGCCTTCGCCTCGTGCGTCCGGCACACGCTGAATGCTGTGATGACAATAACAAGCCCTATTGTCGCCCCACACAGCCGGCCCGGGCCTTTCACCGCGCTAAACACAGATCTAAACTCGCCTCGTCGACTCTCCGTTCTCCTCCTTCCCTCAGGAGTGGTGACGTCAGGCAGCAGTCCTAGGCAGCTATTCAGCCCCGTCTCTGATTAATACGCGCTGTAATAATAGCCATTCAGACGGGCCGCCTTTCAAATTCGCGGCAAACAAAGGAGTTTTGCTTACCCATAAAATATTTATCTTCTCTTCTACAAGTTGACAGTGGTGTAAAGTGGTGAGAGTGACAGAGGCGGGGCATTGATTTGTGTGTGGCGCGGGTCCACGGTCTGTGTCCGCGTCAAAAGCTGCACCACTTCTTTTGTGACGGGATTTGTTCAAAAGAGGAGTTGGATTGGACCCTGGGCTGATAGGGGATAAAGGACTGCCGGACAGACACAAGACGTTGAATTAATGTTGGCTTAACGTTGGTTCAGCGTCGCAGACGGTGGACCAAGATATAGAACCCATTGGATAATCTTTCTATGTTTATCAGATAGCCTGTGTTCCAGTGTTGTTTTAATGTTGGGCCAGCGTCTGCGACGCTAGCCCAACATTAAAACAACATTGGATCGAGTGTGACCTGGGGATAGTCGCCCAGAAGAGATGGAACGAGCGAATGAATGATTGAAGGAATGATTGAATGAATGATTGAATGAATGAATGAATGAATGAATGAATGAATGAATGAATAAATGAATCAATCAATCAATCAATGATTGAACGAATGAATGAATGAATTATTGAATGAATGAATGCATGAATGAATGAATGAATGAATGAATGAATGAATAAATGAATGAATGAATGAATGAATGAATGATTGCTTGAATGAATGAATGAATGAATGAATGAATGAATGAATGAATAAATAAATTAATGAATAAATGAATAAATGAATAAATGAATAACGAATAAATAATTGAAATAAACGAATGGATGAATGAAAGAATGAAATAATGAATGAATAAAATGAATGAATGAATGAATGAATTTGACGTCAAATGCCGATCCCCGCACTGAAGGGTTGAATTGCATGAATAGCAGTAGAGCCATGAGATAGGCATTCAAATGAAGCGGAAAGAGCTGACTAAAACACCTTTTTAACCCTAGCAACGCTGAAATATTAGTGTATAAATCATGGAGACCAAAGCTTTTTTTCAATTTGAAATCAACATAAATGTCTTAGTTAGCTCTGCCCGGTTCATTTGAATACCTATGTTATGGATCTACGACCATTATAATTTTGTTTATTTTTTTTCAGTGCGCGGACCGTCTTTAGACGTCTTTCGATGGCAGGACAAATGTTGTTAGCTTAGAGAAGGGTCAACACTTTAGCCGTCAAGTCAATTTTATTTTTTACCCACTTCAAGTGAGTGAAAATAATTCTGATTTGACAAAATGGAGATATACGATATATTGCTGATAGATGTCACATTTTGAACTGGTAGTTAATGTGCTAGTAAAAAAAAACTCTGACGTCTGTAGACGTCAGATTCTGACGTCTAAAGTCGATTACGGCACTGGAAATATTTATAACTGCCGTAGACCCATAACATAGATATTCAAATTATTTGGAAAGAGCTGACTAAGACATTCATGACGATTTCATATTGAAAAAAACATTTGGTCCCCATGGTTTTTAAGAAAGTATTAAGAAAAATATGGTGATGAAAGGGATAAACTTGGTCAGCAGTGATAACCCACACATCCGGCCGAGCCAGCAGCCAAAAGGTTAAGAAAGTATTTCAGCGCTGTAAAGGTTAAAGGGTTACTGGCAAGAGTAGGTTTTATTTAGGATTTATATGAGAGATTACTGTTGATAAGCCGTGGGGCCCAGAGGGTGCGAGCAACGTGTGGCGCTTTCACGGAGCGGTCATATATCACCAGAGTCTTTGCATCTCACATCGGGCGGTGTCCACAGATTGGGCGCAACAAAAGAAGCTTTAGAAATCTAAACAACAGGCGCACGATTCAACGATCATTACATATGGCGGCAGCCTTTAGGGAGGCGAGACATCTGGCTCGCCCATAAACTCACCAGCAACAGCAACACAGAAATCTCCGCCGGCAGCCGAGAGTTAACTCTACGCTGGCGAAATCAGAAGTCGTGACACTTTCAAAGCCCTGGTGCAGTGGTTAAAGCTGACTGCTTGGAAAGTCGGAGATTGCGGGGTTGAGCCCCACTCTGGCCTCTAAGTTTCAAAGTAACAAAATGTTTCATTCCCGCTCACTCGCAAAAAATTTAATACTATGGGGAGCCTCCATGACCGAAAGGTAGCGTGCTCGACCCCAGACCGCCAGAGCTCGAACTTCGAATCCTGTGTCTGGAGGGCAGTGTCATCGCATTCATCTCACCATCCTCAGGAAGCTCTCCTGGCCCAGTTTAGCCTATATAAATGTGCACGAAGGGGGCCTAAAACCCCATTCATTTTCTTGCTTTTTTCAAAGCTCGTGAAATCAGAATCCGTGGCACGTTGAGAACGCGCAAATCATCAATTGTAGTGCATGCGAAGAATCTCGCCAGAGTGTAGAGTTCATTTGGCAGAGATTTTTCGCGAAATAAAAAATCGTGACATTTGGAAGAGCGCGAAAGCGGAATTCGCGGCATTTTTATGGGGCCTAAAACTAGAATTCGTGCAGCATAATGTAGCAAACAGCACCAAGACAAGCAAGAAATGGTTGCCGCCGGCGTGGAGTTCACTCTACGCTGGCGGCAACGATTTCTTGCGAAATCAGATTTCGTGACACTTTTTTATAGCCATAAAATCATAATTCGCGGCACTTTAATTATTCCCGCTGTTGTATGTATCTCTTTATTATTATTTAATGTACTTTTTATTGCATAATTAGGTCCAGACAATATATCTGATTTTTCACCTCCTAACCCATTGCTGCGTCTGAGGAGAGGAAATTTGAACTTGACCCTTAGAGCACTGAGCTATTAAATTAAAATTTTTAGTCACTTGAAGTTGTGTCTCGCTACCGCGATACACAACTTCAAGTGACTGAAAATTTGCGTTATTTGTGAAATTTAGGTTCCAATATATATCAGTGTTTCAGGATTGAAGGCATACAATTAACAACTTAACAACTGGTTATCAAGGGGTTATACAGGTGCTAAAAACAGGGAATGTCTACTGTAGTCGACATCAGTGTTTATTCATCAAGGGTTAATTGAAATATTAAAACCTTTGAGCGCGGGGACCGTCTTTATTACAACTTTAAATGTCATATTTCAAACATGTTTTATGTAAAATGTGACATCAATCAACAACATTTGAATAAAGTTGACCTACATTTTGTCAAATCTGAATAATTTTTACTCACTTGAAGTTCCGGGTCGCGTCAGCGAGACACAACTTCAAGTGGGTGAAAAATACAATTAAATATCTTGGCGGTTGCAAATTAATGACAGAATATTATGCGTATGCATCGAAAAAGAATCACAAATATCTTGTTTTGAATCTAATAAATATGAGTAATTCTAATTTCTATCCACTTGAAGTTGCGGGTCTGTATGGTGAATCGTAGGCCTCAGATTTGTCGCTTTGAGATTACCAATGCTGGTGAGCAAAGCATGCATCGATCAATCAGTCTGATGCTTTGCTGTGATTACATTTAATTGATGCATATCGACCTTCAGGGTGGAAAATCACTGTACTTAAATATCCACAAACTTAAAGTTGCGACCTACGATGTCACAAGAGACTTAAAGGTAGTAAACTTTGTCAAATTTTGTTTGGGGACGTTGTTTTATTTTTGTTTGGGCAGTTTTTCTTTTGGAGGGAAGCAAGCAACGATAGCTTGTACAATTGACAAGGGGGTTATTATTCAGGGTGTGTTGTAGAAATAAATGAAGGCTGGTTGTAGGGAAAATAATATAATAAAAGAAACTGATTTTAAAGGTGGATTTATATATTAGAGTAATATTGTATTAATCAATTATTTTAATAATCAAATATTTTTTGAAAATCTGCGTTTATCTCATGGGCTGCTACATAAATGCAAGCACGGTTTTCAATATGAACTAGATCCATGTCACCTAACCCTTACAACGCTGAATTATGTCAAGGAGAACGAAATTCGATAGATTCGTAGATCCGAATGTACAAGGCGCACAGCGCCGAGTATATTCTGATCTATGAATCTATTGTAATTGAGTACTTTCTTCGACTTAAAATATACAAAGTAGATATTTGTGTTCCAAAATTTTATATAGTAAATCCCATTGTTATAGTCAGCATGCTCATGAAGCATAAGCCATGCAGTGTCATGATGAAATATCTATATTGTGCGCGACCCGGCCAATGTAAGAAAAACCGTAGATTCGTAGTTCCGAATCTATTGTTTTAACAATAGGCTGATGTCACGGGTGTATTTTAATTGTGTATAAACCAATTTGAAATCATTATAAATTTCTTTGTCAGCTCTTTCCGCTTCCTTTGCATACCTATGTTATGGTACTACGACCACTATATATTTTTTAATTCTTTCAGTCCGGAGACGTCTTTATAAGTCTTGATACAAACGTCATATTCTGACGTCTAAAGAGGCTGAAAGAGTTAACTGTGCATACCGGCTTTGATCACGTTAATGGCGGCTTCGTCGTGTTATATATATTTCTGTATATTTGTTCTGTTTATATCTATGTGTGTATAATTGATTGCTTTGCCATATGTATATGGATGTTAAGAGGGCGACATGGCAGATGAGCGAAGCCGGTAGTTTAAGGCCTAACTATGCCTGAGCATAGATGGAAGAGCTGCATTAGCTCATTAGCTCCACTTTCCAGTGGAGGAACCAGGGTACGCCGTTGGCAATCTTCACAAGATTAAATGGCCAGACATGTGGGCGCTGCAGACTCTCTTGGATAGCTGTTGTGAACTAGATATCATGTACAACTGGGCCTTCCGTATCGCATCGGTGTGTGTACAACTGTAGTGTACATGTACACGTGCACTATCAACAGGGGTGATCTTTCTGCAGTATGATACTGGAGGCCCAGTGTCATGTACCATGCCATACAGCATGCAACTTCCATGCAACTTCCTGGTGAGCTGCTGGAGGTGGGAACTAAAAGTACTACCACTAACATCCACCCCAGTACCCTCATATATACCACGATCTACAAGTACGATCATTAAGGTCGTTATTCACTAAAAATATATATTCCCCCCCCCCAAAAAAAAAACGTGTCTGTGACATCTACAGAGTGAGTGAGTGAGTGAGTGAGTGAGTTAGTGAGTGAGTGAGTGAGTGAGTGAGTGAGTGAGTGAGTGAGTGAGTGAGTGAGTGAGTGAGTGAGTGAGTGAGTGAGTGAGTGAGTGAGTGAGTGAGTGAGTGAGTGAGTTTGTGAGTTTGTGAGTTTGTGAGTTTGTGAGTTTGTGAGTTTGTGAGTTTGTGTGAGTTTGTGAGTTTGTGTGAGTGAGTAGAAATACAGAGGATTCGAGCACATATTGCTCGCCATTCCTAACACGATAGGAGGAAATTCTATAACTTTTTTTCGTTTCTGCTTTTTGCTTTACCGATAATCAAGTTTTCAAACAGTGTTTACGGTTTCAAACATAACCTTAAACCTTACATCACTGAAATATTGCTGTATAATCATTGACACCAAAGGGTTTTTAATGTCTAAAGTCGGTCACCGCACTGAAAGGGTTAAGGTACAGGCTTTTCTCATAACAGACTATTATGAAACCATGACAATTCAAATATCAGTACCAAGATTTGTCACCAAAAATTATAGACAAACAGCCAGTGTGACATCTCTCATTCAGAACCAGGGCTGGACTGACTTGGAAACAAGACTTACAAATTCTAGACTTGTAAGCATGTAAGCACAATCAGGCCTATGCAAATCTTAGAGCTAACACGACACTGGGGCAATATACTTTTTGGCAGCGAACTATCTCTGATTGAAATTCTCTTCAGGCAGCTGCCATATAATAAAAAACTGTGGCAGCGTTCAAGAGTCAGCTGGCTGACTAAGTCCACCAGCCCACCTCCCCCCCCCCCCCTCCAGCCTGATACTCCACATAGGAAGTGCTGCTGGAGTAGAACATTCAAAGTCAAAAGTAAAAACCCGGACTCAACGGACGAAGACATTTCTCAAATCTCCACAAATCTTTGTAGTTACCACCCGTTGGGCAGCGCCTGTGCGCTCGTGTTCCCAAAGAGTTAAACTCTATGGAATACCAAATCGTATTATATCGTATTTTATAAATCAGCAGACGGTAGAGGTACTGGATGACTCGAACAAAACGTGACAGGAGGTAAAACTGATGAAAGTGATAAAAATGATGATGAAAATAAAGAAACATTTTAACTCTTTGAAACCTGAATTTATCATTGTCATCTTCATCTGCTACAAGCCGCGAATTGCTGTCGCAATTCTCAACTTGTAGTGAATGAAGATGATTCGGTGTGGTTTAAAAATGACAGAAAATTGCCATGTATTGGTAAACCAGTTTCATGGAATTTCTTGCTCTTAAACCCTTGGTGGTGGGAAAATTAAATCTTTTCTCGGGGACATAAAATGATTCTTTAATGCATCGTGAGGGCTGAAAGGGTTAATCTATATGCTGCAGTAGCTGCTTACTCTTAAATTAAATATTTATTGTTGTTTGTCTTTGCACCTTGATTGAGAGGATTCGAACCCAGACGAGGCGTGATTAGAGATTACTTACCCCTTTGCAGCAGGTTGTTAATATGGCCGGCCCCGATGGCTCATCGGTATCAACTAGTGCTTGTAATCTGGAGGTACCAGGTTCGAATCCCTGTCGGGCCGGATATTTGTCATCGTGGTTGTGCATATACAGTTCTCCAAGCTGTTCAAAGGCCTGGAGTGTACAGTGCTGCCTATGGTACTGTGCACTATAAAGAACCCTTGAAGTCATTTGCAATAAAATCCCGGCCATGATTGTGCAGAAAGCGACGTAAAGCAATATTCATATATAGGTTGTTGTACTGCAGTATCCCCATAAAGAGGCTGTTGTAAACTGCAGCTGATAAAGTTAATGTGGCTGTTTGTGTTGCTGCTACTGCTGTTGTTCTTGCTGCTGCTCTACCAGGACATTGTTTTGATGTCAGGCACTTCACCATCATATGCTTCACTTCACTCAGGTGTAAATAAGTATCCGGATGGCGAATTGTATGATAAGCTCTAAGCGCTAACATTGCTGCAGACTATATGCCCACCAGTACTTGCAATGGCACATGAAGAGGTCTAATGATCAGGTGGTAGAACGTAGAGTCGGCTGATAAGTCGTCAGATTCGATATCAAACCTGCATCTTTACCTTGTGGCTGCTTCTGTTTATGCTGCTGCTGTTGTTGTGTAGATGGTCTGGTAGGGTCCCTATCAAGCGCCGGCTTTCCGTCACCACAGCACATCGTCCCCCAGTCAACTGTTTCCATTGGTTGTCCATGGCCGCACTGAGCTGTAGCCGATGGCGCCTGCAGGAAGACGAGGCTTCTGCCAGCCAGCCGGCCAGCCTGCCTGCCAGCCTGCCTGCCAATCACACGGGAAACTTCATGACTGACCGAGTCAGCTCTCGACAGGTGGCGACGCTAGTAGCCCCTGACACCGTCCGTGGGATGGACGGTGCTACTGACAAACACGAGGCGTTCATCCAATGCTGGTTTGATGTTGGGCCAACGTCGCAGACGGTGGCCAAACATTAAACTACCATTGGATTTCATTGCATAACTTTGCAAGAAGGGGGCTGAACAAACACCATCGTGCCGTTCAAAATTCATTTGTGGTTTAATGGTGCATAAGTTGTGTAGATTGTGTAAGCTTAACTTCAGTTGGTGGCAGTTGTTGTTGGTGTCGCTGTGGCTGTTGTTGCCGTTGTTGTTGCTGGTGTTGTCGCTGTTGTTGTTTTTGTCGCAATTGTCGCTGTTATACTTGCTGCTGTCGCAGTTGTCGCTGCTGCTGTTGTTGTCGCTGTTGTTTTTGTTGCTGGTGCTTCTGTTTTTTTGTTGTAGCTGTTGTTTTTGTGTCGCTGTTGCTGTTATTGCGGTTATTTTCGCTGCTGTTGCTGTTGTTGTCGCTGTTGTTGTCGCTGCTGTTGTTGTTGCTGCTGCTGTTGTCATTGTTGTTGTTGTTGTTGTTGTTGTTGTTCTTGTTGTTGTTGCTGTCACTGCTGTTGTTCTTGTCGCTGTTGTCGTCGCTGCTGCTGCTTTTATTGTTGTTGCTGTTGATGTCGCTGTTGCTGCTGCTGTTGCTGTTGCTGTCGCTGATGTTGTTGATGTTGTTGTTGTTGCTGCTGCTGCTGTTTTTTTTGTTGTTGTTGTTTTTTGTTGCTGTTGTTGTTGTTGTTATTGTTGTTGTTGTTATTGTTGTTGTTGCTGTTGTTGTCGCTGTTGTTGTTGCTGTTGTTGCTGTTATTGTTGTTGTCGTCGTTGACTTGTTGACATTCTAAGCCGGGAATGGAGAGTTATTGTTGACCAAATACAGATCAATTATCATTGTAGGCCATGTTATTATAATCACAGTCAAGTGTGACCGAGTTGTTGATTATGATAGATCCTCATTATGGTCGGATGTGTTTTAAGTCAGTTAAAACCCTCGGAGCTCCACATTCTTAGCTGTAAAAAAGGCCTCGGCCGTAGGCCTTCGGCCTCGACCTTAGTCACAACTAAGAATGTAGAGCTCCTCGGGCCTATATGTAATGATAAACCTACCCGGCAAATACAAAATATTCCCACAGATTGTATACTGTTCCCTCTGATGATGGATCACCGGCAATGGTAAATCTGCGGCCGTGGAATGAAAAATATTGCCGATTGTCTTTTTCTGTTAAATTTGTTTTCATAAGTCACTTCAATGACGCATAAATCAAAAAAAAACTTATGAGCTCAGATGCGTCAAATACGAAAATTGCACCCAAGACCTGTTAAATGTTGACCCACCATCTACCATGATGTAGCCGTTTGTGTTAACATTTTCACTAAGTACGATTAAAGTGTTTTTCATTTAATTTTAATAATAGTTTAAATCACTGATATTGGGAATTAAATCATAATAATTTACAAATGTTTGGTCTTAAATTAAACAAGTATGAACAAATATGACTACTTTTCACTCACTTGAAGTTGGTAACGATCATACAACTTCGAGTGGGTGAACATTTATTTTGTATAACTTAGTGCTTTGTGGGTTTAATAAACCACTGAATGCATGCATGACACAGCTAGATGTCTATTGGTAGCCATTATGATAAACAATAGAGTAAGCGGATAGCTCCATCACAAGATTGTATTTGTCTTTTGTTGCATTGTTCTCCTATTAATTATGGCTATCATATTATAGATAATGGTGGAGCGGTCGGCCTGTATCATATCTATTCACTGCGGTGACTCTAGAGGACGCCTATTATAAAACTTCTGATTGGCGCGCTCAATTTCAAATGTCTTTCATTTGTTACTTGTTCACTATTGTGATGGATTCAGCAAGCTTTTGTAATATATTTATATAGAATTTCTATTAGAATAGAAAGACA
Organism: Flabesymbios commensalis; assembly: GCA_964017125.1. Classification (NCBI taxonomy): domain Eukaryota; kingdom Metazoa; phylum Annelida; class Polychaeta; order Terebellida; family Flabelligeridae; genus Flabesymbios; species Flabesymbios commensalis. The sequence continues at coordinate 3,227,503 of OZ024916.1, forward strand.
AAGAGTTGTATGGCTTGAAATAAATCTATCTTTACCAGAATGTTAGGGGATACTCGTCACCGGTGATGCTGGTGATGTTATAGCTAATAATAAGTGCTTCTAAGCAATATTAAGCCCCCCCTCCTGCTTGGGAAATAGTGTAATACCCAGCAAACACAAAACATTTGTACAACATTTATGCAACGTCGGCCCAACGTCAATGATACCTCCCCCCCTGCTTGGAAAAAAGTGTAATAGCTAGAATTATATACACCCGTGACGTCAGACAGTAGATTCGGATCTACGAATCTACTGTTATTTTGTACTGGTCAGGTCGGGCACAATATACGGGTCTAATCATAAAACTGCATGTCTGATTTTATGGTTTAATAAACATACTGAAAATAAAATTGAGGTTTTCTATATCAAATCTTTGAACATCTGCACACATTCTGTGTATGTTAAGTTGAAGAAAGAACTCAATTACAATATATTTTTTTGAAAGTTGGAGGGAGGCTAGGTTTCATTGGTGGTTTGAAATGATCAGTCACGGCTTGGCACGGTAGTTTCTGTGGTAGCCTTGCTGTGCTTTTGCTTAGGTTCATTTCTGAAACTCTAGGTTTTGATTGATGTGCAGATAGTATCTCTTGATAAAGCACTTGCATGGTGATAGGATCAGATTCAGTATCTGAGATAGAAGATCGATCACTGAAATCCCCATTATCCATAGCTCCACACGTGTATGCATTTTGAGAAAAAGTGCTTGGGACAGGGACCCCATCTTTATCAGATCACGTTCAATAGGCCCTGTGTTATACTATGTTAGCGTAGTATACAAAACCACTGATAACTAACGTTTATCATTTGAAACTGAGGTTCAGAATAGGGTTAGAAAGTTAGTAGTATGACACAGGTATCAGTTATGACGTCACAATTCAAAGATAATATTTATTTCAAGCATATTCATCAATTTTGACTAATTCATAATATATTTTGTAAATTAATTTAATAAAACAATAGAAAACTCATTATTTCTTGACAAAAACGTCGAAAACCATGCACAGTTTCTTGTTTCTTTATGACCCATCATTAATAGCTGTCTTTCCGTATATAGCCATAATCTTGGGCACCTTGAACCATTTATGACCATTTATAGCCATAACTATCTCGCAATAGCCATCAGCCATATATTTTCATTATGTAAACAGTGTCCGAAATTATTTCGAATAATGCCACTAGATTACAACACCATACTAGACACTAAAATGACTGATATTTGTCTATTCTGTCCAAAATAATGTCAATTTATTGTTCGACCTATCTTAGATTTTTTACCAACAATGGAATGTCTAATATTTTTTCTGACAACACCAGTATGTCCCACATACATGAAAACCATGATACACACAAAAAATATGAATCTGCCTCTTTTATGTCGAAAATGATAACAATTTATTGTTTGACCTTGGACAAATGGCGACCATATTGGATTGTTACCCACAATGCAATGTCTAAAACATTTTTTGACAACACCACTATGTCCGGCATAGCTGAAAACCCCATGAAGGACACCAAAAACACGAATCTGCCTATTTTGTGTCGAAAATGATATCAATTTGTTGTTTGACCATGAACAAATGGCGGCCATCTTGGATTTTTTACCCACAATGCAGTGTCAAAAATATTTTCTGACAACGCCACTGTGTCGGGCTTACCTGAAAACCCCATAATAGACACAAAAAACATTAATCTATCTATATTGTGCTGAAAATGATATTAATTTAATGTTTGACCTTAGCTAAATGGCGGCCATCTTGGATATTTCCCACAATGCAATTTCTAAAGTAATTTCTGACCACACCACTAGATCGGGCATACCTGAAAACCCTATAGTAGACACCAAAATTATGAAGCTGCGCCTATTCTGTGAAAAGTTATATCAATTAAATGTTTGACCTTGGCAAAATGGCGGCCATCTTGGAAAATGGCCGATTTCTAAGATTCGCTGTAAATTAAAAAAAAAAACACCTAGTAGATTATTGAAGCTAGAGGTATCCTATATTCAAATCAACCGTCAAAATCTATGCCTAAAGAGATGTATACGGGACTTTATGGCAGGGCCTGGACTAATATTCGTAGATTCAAATATACTCGGCGCTTTCCGCCTCGTACATTCGGATCTACGAATCTATCGAATTTCGTTCTTTCTCCTTGGCGTATGATGGTGATATAGCCTGAAAGGAAGCGCAAAACACAACAATGAGAATGTGAGCGCGAATTCGCGGCAAAAAAGGTAAAACGCACTATTTTATCATTTCCAAGACGAACCAGCGCGAATGCAAACGCGAGAAGTTCCAAAACAATTTGATTTTCTTTGGGCATCGCGCCGGATTTCGCATGGGATATCAGAGCAAATGACATACCTACCACAATCTGGTCTGGCTTAGGAAAAATGAATGAATGAATGAATGAATGAATGAATGAATGAATGAATGAATGAATGAATGAATGAATGAATAATGAATGAATAATGAATGAATAAATGAATGAATGAATGAATGAAAAAAAAAAAGAATGAATGAATGAATGAATGAATGAATGAATGAATGAATGAATAAAAGAATGTATGAATAGATGAATGAATGAATGAATGAATGAATGAATGAATGAATGAATGAATGAATGAATGAATGAATGAATGAATGAATGAATAGATGAATGAATGAATGAATGAATGAATGAATGAATGATTGAATGAATGAATGAATGAATGAATGAATGAATGAATGAATGAATGAATAAATGAATGAATGAATGGAAATACAGCAGTTCAAAAACACCTCAGTAATAGTTTGATTGTATAATCACCAAGAAGCCACATACGTTTTTATGTTAAATTGTTGTTTTAAAATGTTGCTGCAGCATAATATTAATAATTATAAAGGTTAAATTAATACAATGTATTGCTGATTTTGTTTACTCCAAACTTTTTATGCTCACCCAGTCTAGTCTAATATTGTGTTTAAACAAGTACAAGTTTGTTTTTATAATTAACATAGTCATTATCAAGTGCAATTTTCAGTGTGTTATTATGTGTAAAATGATAAATAAAATAGACCAAATCTGTTTTTGTTCTCTTAAAGATCATGTAGCGTATATTTGTCAAGTGTAGGTCATCTATACAGAACTCAACAGGTGATGACCTGGATAAGCATTATGCTTCTGTCTTCATCTAATTTTCATTATTGTGTTGTACACAAAAACAGTTATGTAACTCTACCCTGTTTTTTAAACAAAATAAACAAATATTCTAATAAAAAAACAAATGGATGAATTGAATTAATGAATAAATGAATGAATGAAAACATTTATAAATGAACAAAAAGACAAATAAATGAATGGATGAATACTTGAATGAAGGAGTGAATGAATGCATGAATGAATTAATTAATGAGTAAATAAATACATGAATAAATAAATTAATACATGAATGACAGAATGATTGAATGACTGAATGCCTAAATGAATGACTGACTGACTGCATGAATGAATGAATGAATGAATGAATGAATGAATGAATGAATGAATGAATGAATGAATGAATGAATAAACGAATGAATAAATGAATGAATGAATGAATGAATGAATGAATGAATGAATGAATGAATGAATGAATGAATGAATGAATGAATGAATGAATGAATGAATGAATGAATAAACGAAGGAATAAATGAATGAATGAATGAATGAATGAATGAATGAATGAATGAATGAATGAATGAATGAATGAATGAATGAATGAATGAATGGTACTTTAGGCACGATACTTCACGGAGACTCCCCACATGACTGAATCACTTCGTAATACTGGCTGGTGATGAATTGTACTGTCTCGCTGGTAACTGTCCCTTTCCTTGCACGAAGTCGTGCCCATTGTGAGATGCTGTAGAGCGGTGAATAGAGACCTTGTCGGTGAATCTATCCTGTGCCGGACTCATTCCACAGGCCTTTTACCATCTACATCAGAATGCGAACCCTCTATGGTGTCTTTTGGCTGTGCAGCCAGCGGGTAAAATAACATGATTAAGTCCTGAAGACCTAAAATCCGGCCAAAGAGACGCTTTGGAAATCGCCACAAAACCCCGAAATTCCGCCTTGTAATAGACTTTTGTGCTGGATCGTCCAGACTTTAAGGCTGCCCTCAGAATAATTGAACACTAATAGAAATGGGGCAATGACCATCCTCACTAATACATAGAGTAAGCATAGTGTTGGTTAGATGTTGGGCCAGCTTTGCAGACGGTGGGCCAACATCGAGCCAGCATTGAGACTAGAGTTGCTGGGTGCCGGAGCACAAAAAGTTGGCTAGCTGTTGGATTAAGGTTGAGTCATCGTCGAAGACGGCGGGCCATATATAGAATAACATTGGCTTAATGTCTTTCATTTGTTAGAAATTACAAGGTATAATAGGTTGGCCCACTCAGACCACATACTCAATATGTTAATAATAATACATCCAGTCAAGACAGTCACTCAGTCAGCCAGTCAGTCATGTATTCATTCACTCATTCATTCATTCATCCTTTTATTCTTTCTTTCATTCATTCATTCATTCATTCATTCATTCATTCATTCATTTATTTATTTATTTACTTATTCATTTAGTTATTCATTCATGCATTCATTCATTCATTCATTCATTCATTCATTCATTCATTCATTCATTCATTCATTCATTCATTCATTCATTCATTTATTAATTCATTCATTCATGTATTCATTCATTCATTCTCATTCATTCACTCATTTATTTTTTCGTTTCTTCATTCATTCATTCATTCATTCATTCATTCATTCATTCATTCATTCATTCATTCATTCATTCATTCATTCATTCATTCATTCATTCATTCATTTATTTATTCATTCATTCATTCATTCATTCATTCATTCATTCATTCATTTATTTTTTCATCCATTCATTTATTAATTAATTAATTAATTAATTAATTAATTAAATAATTCATTCATTCATTCATTCATTCATTCATTCATTCATTCATTCAGACAACTTCTTCAAGCGAATCTATAACTTTGCTCGCGCAAATGGTTTAGCGATATTTTGTGTTAGCAGTATGTGATTTCCTGGAGTGGTCATGTAAATGCATCAAACATGACTAAATCACGAACAATATATCCTTTGAGTTCCTGACTGAATGACATAAGTTTATTTTTCTACACTAAGGCCCCGTTCGATTCCCACCGATCTCAAAATAGTTTAGTGATCCGGTTTGTTTCGGCTTATACGTCCGAAGCGAACGCCGTGAATTGATGGGAGTAAATTCAACGTTTTTCAACATGGCGGTGACTGAAAGCGATCTCGACCCCAAGGTCCGAAAAATGACCATAACTTTGACTATGCGGAAAATGAGTTGACCATGTGATCTCGTAGCTGAAATGTTGCTGATTCCAAAACACCTATTTTCGACCTGATTATTCGAGGCCAAGATATGACCGTCCAAAGAAATGTCCCACGATTTTGTATGATGTTAATCTATGGCTGAAACCTCTTTCAGCGACTGGGGCTGATGTGAACCTAGCTTTATTCTTAACCCTTTCAGCGCGCGGGCCGGCTTTAGACGTCAGAATCTGAGTGTAAGGTCGATCCGCGCAGGAAAGAGTAAAATATTTATAATGGTCGTAGATCCATTGCAGATCCATTACATAGGCATATACAATACAAGACTTACAAGACATACAATGCTTGGACCAAAACATTTAGGATGATTTCAAATTTAAACAAACCCCTTTTTCTCTTGGTTTTTATAAATGTATTTAAGCGCCTTGCACTTTTAACCTTTACAGCTCTAAAATATTTTTTTTAAAACCATCGAAACCAAAGGGTTATTACAAATCTGCAATCGTCATAAATGTCTTAGTTACAGCTCTTCTTCATGCTTGATTTGAATACCTATTTCATTGGTCTACACCATAAATATTTCAGTGCGGGGATCGACTGTAGACGTCAGAATCTGACGTCCACAGACGTCAGATTCTGACGTCTAAAGTCGGCCCCCGCGCTGAAAGGGTTAATGTCAAGAAACCCGGCCCTGGTCCCTGAAGGGTGGGAATTGACAGTAACAACACTAACCCCTTGTACAATCATCTCAATTTGAAGGCGTGTACTTTTGACTTGTCGATGTTCCACAATTGATTAGTTTGTATAGCGCCGCCATTCTGTCTGGCACGCTTTTGTCCGTCAGTGTACCCAGGTTTCTTTTGACCAGCAGTATACCAGACCTAACCACGCGTGGGATAGTGTTTCCCGATAAAGTCGTTAAGATACATTCATTGATGGAAAGAAGTGTAGTTTAATTTGTGCAAGATTTGGAAAAGATTAATTTAAATATCAAAGCTATCCTGTCTCGGTACTCTAATTTTATGTTTCACTTTCAGAAACAAAATCACAATAGATCCGATCTCGTCACTCTTGATAGTGTTTTCAAAAAAAGTGCAATATACACTGAACATATTTAAAAATGTAGATTAAATTGAAGAAGATGCGTTTTAAGTAAGTCTAAAATGCAAAATGTAAGCTTTATCTCGACATTTCGTTTGAAACGTTTTAAGTTCACTGGCTGGAACACCGACCCATGCAACAAACCCAAAATGACGAACCAGAATTGATTTGAAGTTGGGCCAGCATGTAGAGACGGTGGACCAACATTAAAACAACACTGGTCCAGGATAGACTAATGGCAAATAAAAAGTATAATATTAGGCCTATTTATAATTTAGGACATATTTGTGTAATAAAGTACAATTCAATGGGGTGTAAAATATAAAATCGTCAATTCATGGGTGGTTTCCACGTCAGCGACAATTCAGTCTTAGTGGAAGTCTTCCGTTCTCTACTTTTTGTATAAAAGATTTGTTTTGTTAACAATATTACTATGAAGAAAACAAATAAATGAGTCTGGGTATGAACTGTATGAGTATGAAAATTATTTACAAAACTGTAATCGTGGCTTGGCTGTTTTCTACTTATGTTTTCTATTTATGAAAATCGAACCCTACGCCAATGGTTGCACAATGCTGGTGAGCGTCTTAGACGGTGTCCCAGCATTGTGAAAGCATTGGCTCAACGTCTACCCAACAAACACGAAACGTTCAAAAAAGGTTGGTACAATGATGGTCCATCGTCTACGACGCTGGCCCAACATTGTACCAACATTTGGTCAAAGCTCGTGTTTCCTGGAAAGATCTACTGAAAATCGAACCCGTCCATTGAATAGAGCGGTGAGCGGGGCGTGAGTAGGAATGTATTAACTGGGGATAGCACAGAAAACAACAGATAACAAACCAATGCCGGATTGAGGTTGGGCCAGCGTCGGAGACGGTGGGCCAACATTAACCCAGCATTGGCTCAATATGTCTTAATGGGAGCCTCGGTCAAATGGCGTTTGTTGTAACGCGATTGAAAGGAGTGAGCGTGTCGCTAACCCTTTGTGTGCTATAGCCGTCTCTAAATGTCTATATATAATACATGTTTAAATGTTGTAAATATAACCCTTGAGCTGCTGGGACCGTGAATGTACACGCTTTTCAGCATGTTTTAGTAAAAAACGGCCACTGAAATTGATAAAATATATTTTTGATACATGCTCTGTTAATCAAATTATTGAATGCGAGGGTCATTATTTATTTATTTATTTATTAAAAAGGTTTGCCAAACGTGTTTATTTTGGCTTAGAGACATCTGTCAAATCAAGCGATGTCTGACAGTAGAATCTACACAGACTCTTGTGCAGTCACTGGTCTTATCACGACTAGACTATTGTAATTCGCTGTATCATGGCCTTCCAAAGTTTCAAATAAGTAAACTTCAGCGAATTTAGAACTCTTCTGCCACACCTATCACATGCACCCCATATTATGAACATATTAAGCCTGTTCTGATGCAGTTACACTGGCTACCCGTTTCTGAACGTGTACAATTTGAAGCGCTCATTTTGACTTTTATAGCTATTCAAGGTCTTGCTCCATCCTACATGTCTGAGCTAGTTCACATTCAGCAGTCTCAACAATCTGTTCGGTCCGCCAATGTCAGACGACTGGTGCAACCACGCTCTGCAACAAAAACTTATGGGGATCGTGCTTTTTCCATCATATATAGGCCCTCGCACATGGAATACTCTACCTGTTCCCTGAGAGGTATCAATGACTTAACGTCATTCAATAAATCCTTGAAGACATTTCTATTTGCTGAGGCATATAGCTACTATCTGTCTGTCTGTCTGTCTGTCTGTCTGTTTGTCTGTCTGTCTGTCTGTCTGTCTGTCTGTCTGTCTGTTTGTCTGTCTGTCTGTCTGTCTGTCTGTCTGTCTGTCTGTCTGTCTGTCTGTCTGTCTGTCTGTCTGTCTGTCTGTCTGTTTATTTATTTATTTATTCATTTTTTTATTTATTTATTTATTTATTTATTTATTTATTTATTTATTTATTTATTTATTTATTTATTTATTTATTTATTTATTTATTTATTTATTTATTTATTTATTTATTTATTTATTTATTTATTTATTTATTTATTTATTTATTTATTTATTTATTTATTTATTTATTTATTTATTTATTTATTTATTTATTTATTTATTTATTTATTTATTTATTTATTTATTTATTTATTTATTTATTTATTTATTTATTTATTTATTTATTTATTTATTTATTTATTTATTTATTTATTTATTTATTATTTATTTATTTATTTATTTATTTATTTATTTATTTATTTATTTATTTATTTATTCATTCATTCATTCATTCATCCATCCATTCATTCATTTATTCATTCATTCATTCATTCATTCATTCATTCATTCATTCATTCATTCATTCATTCATTCATTCATTCATTCATTCATTCATTTATTCATTCATTCATTCATTTCTTTTATTATTTATTCGTTCGTTCCCTTGGTCGCTCGTAGGCTGATCCACATCTTTTATCCATTCTTTTGTCATAGTTGGATTGCTAGATCATTGAATTCTAAATATGTCATTAATTTATTCGACACAGAAAATAACTGTATAGACTATTCGCGCAATCCATTCAACCATCTCACTGGAATTAACTAAAAGAGTCTAGTTTTTTGTTAAAAAAAACTGGTGATGTCTCCCTTTCAGCAGCATAACCATAAAGGTTGATAGCTAATAGATGTAGTGTCAATGGCTTTAGTAATTAATGTTATTAAATGGCTCCTGTGGACAGTAGAGACTATGTATTTTGATGTGGTGGAATCCGTTTTTTATATCTATAGCATCTTCCCCCGCAAGGCTCGCTACTCCTGAGGCCTCGCTGTATGAAGACTTGCTGCCGGGAAGATGGTCTACAGTAACTAAATCGTCTTCAGACTCAATCAGTTTTAATATCTCCACACCCTGCGATGTTCAAAACACAATGTGGCCTCTCAACACTCCTAGAAAACACGAGACGTTGATTCAACGCTGGTCCAATTTCGGCCCACCGTCTGCGACGCTGGCCCAGCATAAAACCATCACTTGTAGCAACCCAGCAAACACAAATTATTTATATAACATTTGTACAACGCTGGGACAACGTCGGAGAAGTTGGGCCGACATTGTACAAATGTTATACAAATGCTTTGTGTTTTGAACCAGTGTTGGGTCAGCGTCGAACACTATGATCAACCATCACCCAGCACTGTGTCAATTTCTAGTGCCGGCCGGCCGTATTCTAAAAACAAAATTGTTACAACATACATCAAAATAGCCAAAATATCAACAGGGTTTCCACCAGGAATGTTTGAATGGGCGGGATCCAAAGGAGGTGGGGTCTTGGGGTCCTCCCCCGGGAAAAAAAATCAGATTTTTTAATTTAGTGCTTGAAATGGACAATTTTAACTGAAATGTCACCAAAATATGGATTTTTTTCTTTGCCAACTAGGGGGGATATCCCCCCTTTGGTGCTAAGTGGGCCCCTCCCCCCCCCTCTTGGCGGATTGACATCCAAATTTATATTTTATAATCCGAAAAAAAATATTGTTTTATGTTAACCCCCCATATATTAGCTAAAATTGAGACCAAAGTTAGTATTTTTTAATTCCCCCTCCTTCCTCTGTATTTTGGATGCGCCCTTGCTTTACTGTAGTTTGTGCACTATGTTTCTCCACGCACGCAGCATGAATGCCTGACCGGCTGGGGTTTGTGAACAGACTCACTCCCGCGTGTGACTCCAATCGAACAAACCCGAAACCGGATACTACTGTTCCGCGCATTTTGCTTTGAAACTAAGCACGTCGTGTGGCGGGCGATGACGTCACTCACTGCGCAGCGTGTATGCAAATGAGGTGAGGTGATTGTTACCGGAGGAAGTGAGCGCGGGACGGGATGAATGGCGGCGGACAATTGACGGTCTGCTGGCAGGAGTCGGGCGGGTTCACAGGGTGTTCTCATACTCTGGGCAGTGATTCTCACTATGAGACGTATATCGGTATCAGCCCATATCACACCGTAGCTGTAGATTTAGCACAATGTATGGTAGTATTATGTCATGTGTGACTTGATCGTGTGATAAAATACAAACGTTGTTCATTTTTCGAGCGATATGTAAAAATACAGCACATAAGGTGCTCGCCTAAAGGCTCACACCTTATTCATCGCACGAGTGCTGTATTGTCCCATATCGCACTCAAATGACCACCGTTTTGCGTATCTTCTCACACTCTGTGAGACGTATGTGGTCTCACCACCCTAAATAAGCCGAAATCCAGGGAGGTGTCTACTAATGATGGAATCATCACACAAAATATTTTTAATGCGGCTGTTCCAACCTCTATTGAAACAAAATAAAATACAAAGAAGTAATAATTTTGTGAATATTTAATAAGCCCACGTTATCTTCTTTGTCAAGGATATCAGATATAACTGTTTCATGATAACCTCGCAGGGATACAGTGGGTTAAAATGATGTGTGTCTGTTCTGTGAAAGGGAGCACGGATTATAGCCCAATTTTAACAGTATTGACTTTTTTACACTCTAGGGGGCGTAGCTCAAAATCTGTCTGGTAACCATACCCATAGCGGGCCTGTTTTCGAACAAGGACATCTCAAGCTTTATCCTGATATGTCACACTAAATATCTAATAGGGTGAAAAATGGTGAAATCGGCCTGCGGAATTGAGGCAGTTTACATGTGTTTCAATGGGACTGGCATTTGGGGTGGTGAGACCATCAGTAGACACAAGGGGTTTGTATGTTCTGGTCCTTTCTTGACATATTCCAGCTGCTTGATAAAAAATCTGCAGCTTGATATCTATATTTTATTGAGTTTTTCTATCGCTGTAACAATCTAAGTGTAATAGTTTTGATTAGAAAGTATATAATTGGTGAATAAATGTGATAACCATGTCTAGAAAAGACCAGAAGAGGCCGTGTTTTGGTGATATAAGTCATAGATGAAATGCCTGGTTGGTAGTTTGATTGTCATATGGGCCCAAATAAAATTAAAAATAGTGAATTCAAGTATGGATGCTACTAATAGCAGTCCATTCTAATATGTGTGGCATATTTCAACAACAATTTTCGAAATACAAGGTAACCATGACGACTTTGTGTGACGAAATAGAGGCGGGAATAGCCACTTCATTTAACTGTTTTATTCAATGCGACTTTCAAGGAAACCAGGCCGATTTTCATGATATCAATAATTATTCAAAGGGCTCCGAGGGCAACAGTTTTCAATATATTTGCCTAATTCAAAAACTATATTGTTCAGAACACCTTCAAGCATCATACCAGGCCGAAATAAAATAATCAAAGAAAATTATATCTCTACATATGGTCTCACCACCCTAAATAAGCCGAAATCCAGGGAGGTGTCTACTAATGATGGAATCATCACACAAAATATTTTTAATGCGGCTGTTCCAACCTCTATTGAAACAAAATAAAATACAAAGAAGTAATAATTTTGTAAATATTTAATAAGCCCACGTTATCTTCTTTGTCAAGGATATCAGATATAACTGTTTCATGATAGCCTCGCAGGGATACAGTGGGTTAAAATGATGTGTGTCTGTTCTGTGAAAGGGAGCACGGATTATAGCCCAATTTTAACAGTATTGACTTTTTTACACTCTAGGGGGCGTAGCTCAAAATCTGTCTGGTAACCATACCCATAGCGGGCCTGTTTTCGAACAAGGACATCTCAAGCTTTATCCTGATATGTCACACTAAATATCTAATAGGGTGAAAAATGGTGAAATCGGCCTGCGGAATTGAGGCAGTTTACATGTGTTTCAATGGGACTGGCATTTGGGGTGGTGAGACCATCAGTAGACACAAGGGGTTTGTATGTTCTGGTCCTTTCTTGACATATTCCAGCTGCTTGATAAAAAATCTGCAGCTTGATATCTATATTTTATTGAGTTTTTCTATCGCTGTAACAATCTAAGTGTAATAGTTTTGATTAGAAAGTATATAATTGGTGAATAAATGTGATAACCATGTCTAGAAAAGACCAGAAGAGGCCGTGTTTTGGTGATATAAGTCATAGATGAAATGCCTGGTTGGTAGTTTGATTGTCATATGGGCCCAAATAAAAATAAAAATAGTGAATTCAAGTATGGATGCTACTAATAGCAGTCCATTCTAATATGTGTGGCATATTTCAACAACAATTTTCGAAATACAAGGTAACCATGACGACTTTGTGTGACGAAATAGAGGCGGGAATAGCCACTTCATTTAACTGTTTTATTCAATGCGACTTTCAAGGAAACCAGGCCGATTTTCATGATATCAATAATTATTCAAAGGGCTCCGAGGGCAACAGTTTTCAATATATTTGCCTAATTCAAAAACTATATTGTTCAGAACACCTTCAAGCATCATACCAGGCCGAAATAAAATAATCAAAGAAAATTATATCTCTACATATGGTCTCACCACCCTAAATAAGCCGAAATCCAGGGAGGTGTCTACTAATGATGGAATCATCACACAAAATATTTTTAATGCGGCTGTTCCAACCTCTATTGAAACAAAATAAAATACAAAGAAGTAATAATTTTGTGAATATTTAATAAGCCCACGTTATCTTCTTTGTCAAGGATATCAGATATAACTGTTTCATGATAACCTCGCAGGGATACAGTGGGTTGAAATGATGTGTGTCTGTTCTGTGAAAGGGAGCACGGATTATAGCCCAATTTTAACAGTATTGACTTTTTTACACTCTAGGGGGCGTAGCTCAAAATCTGTCTGGTAACCATACCCATAGCGGGCCTGTTTTCGAACAAGGACATCTCAAGCTTTATCCTGATATGTCACACTAAATATCTAATAGGGTGAAAAATGGTGAAATCGGCCTGCGGAATTGAGGCAGTTTACATGTGTTTCAATGGGACTGGCATTTGGGGGTGGTGAGACCATCAGTAGACACAAGGGGTTTGTATGTTCTGGTCCTTTCTTGACATATTCCAGCTGCTTGATAAAAAATCTGCAGCTTGATATCTATATTTTATTGAGTTTTTCTATCGCTGTAACAATCTAAGTGTAATAGTTTTGATTAGAAAGTATATAATTGGTGAATAAATGTGATAACCATGTCTAGAAAAGACCAGAAGAGGCCGTGTTTTGGTGATATAAGTCATAGATGAAATGCCTGGTTGGTAGTTTGATTGTCATATGGGCCCAAATAAAAATAAAAATAGTGAATTCAAGTATGGATGCTACTAATAGCAGTCCATTCTAATATGTGTGGCATATTTCAACAACAATTTTCGAAATACAAGGTAACCATGACGACTTTGTGTGACGAAATAGAGGCGGGAATAGCCACTTCATTTAACTGTTTTATTCAATGCGACTTTCAAGGAAACCAGGCCGATTTTCATGATATCAATAATTATTCAAAGGGCTCCGAGGGCAACAGTTTTCAATATATTTGCCTAATTCAAAAACTATATTGTTCAGAACACCTTCAAGCATCATACCAGGCCGAAATAAAATAATCAAAGAAAATTATATCTCTACATATGGTCTCACCACCCTAAATAAGCCGAAATCCAGGGAGGTGTCTACTAATGATGGAATCATCACACAAAATATTTTTAATGCGGCTGTTCCAACCTCTATTGAAACAAAATAAAATACAAAGAAGTAATAATTTTGTGAATATTTAATAAGCCCACGTTATCTTCTTTGTCAAGGATATCAGATATAGCTGTTTCATGATAACCTCGCAGGGATACAGTGGGTTAAAATGATGTGTGTCTGTTCTGTGAAAGGGAGCACGGATTATAGCCCAATTTTAACAGTATTGACTTTTTTACACTCTAGGGGGCGTAGCTCAAAATCTGTCTGGTAACCATACCCATAGCGGGCCTGTTTTCGAACAAGGACATCTCAAGCTTTATCCTGATATGTCACACTAAATATCTAATAGGGTGAAAAATGGTGAAATCGGCCTGCGGAATTGAGGCAGTTTACATGTGTTTCAATGGGACTGGCATTTGGGGTGGTGAGACCATGTCGCTATCAGTCCATATCCCACTATGAAAAGTATCCCAGCAAGTATCTCAGCAAACACAAATTGTATAGCATTTATACAATGTTTGACCAACGTCGAAGACGTTGGTCTAACATTTTATAAATGTTATATGAATGTTTTGTGTTTACTGGGATATCGGTATCAGTCAGGTGTCTGAAAACTATGAGATATATATCACTATCAGCCTACATCACATTATGAAACGTATATCGGTATCAATTTATATCACACTCTGTGTTATGGTTTTCACTATGAGACATATATCGGTATCACCCATATCATACGCTGCGTAGTGGTTTTCACTATAAGACGTATATCGCTTTCAGCCCATATCACACTATGTGTAGTGTTTTACACTGTGAGACGTATATCGGTTTCAGCCCAGATCACACTCTGTGCCGTGGTTTTCACTATGAGACGTATATCCGTATCAGCCCATATCACACTCTGTGCGAGGATTTTCGTTATGAAACGTATATCGGTACCAGACGATATCACACTCTGTGCTGTGGTTTTCACTGTGATACGTATATCGATGCCTGCCTATATCACACTGTATGCTGTGGTTTTCACTATGAGACGTATATCAGTATCAGCCTAAGTCACACTCTGTGCTGTGGTTTTCACTATGAGACGTATATCAGTATCAGTGCTGTGGTTTTCACTATAAAATGTATATTGGTATCAGCCTATATAATAATTATAATAATAATATACACTTATATGGCGCCATATCCAACCTCAAGTTGCTCTTTGGCGCTACAAACAAAAATGTCAATAAACATGATCAACTTGGTACATTAAGGTGAAAAAATCATAGCATCTCTACAAGTATGCGATACTGAACAAATGACTTTTTAAGTGTCGCTTAAATTGATCAAGTTTGTTACAGCTTCGTATGTGATATGGTAATTTGTTCCAAAGTAAGGGGGCAGCTTTATTAAATGATCTATCAGCATATGTTTTTAACTTTGTGGGAGGCACCACCAACAGATGTTTGGTGCGCAGTGGGCGACATGGAGAATAAGGGATAATACAGTCTTGAAGGTAACTGGGTGCTAGGCCATGTTGCGCTTTGAAGCAAAGAAGGAAAAGTTTATATTCTATCCTTTGTCTGATTGGCAGCCAATGCAATCGTTTCAAAAGAGGAGTCACGTGATCAAATTTCTTACTTCGATATATAATCCTTGCTGCACTATTTTGAATTCGTTGTAGTTTTAAAATACAGCTATTTGGCAAGCCATACAAGATAGAGTTGCAACAGTCAAGTTGAGATGTCACATAGGCGTGGATGAGATGCTCAGTGGTAACAATCGATAAACAATTTCTAATGTCACCGATTTTTTCAAAATAAATTGTGCTTTTCTGCAAATTTAATTCACATGCTCACACATGTTAAGATGTTTGTCAAACATTACTCCTAAATTCTTTGCACACACTGATGGCTCAATTTCGATTCCACTAATATTAATAGGGCGTAATGTTATCTTTGTTAAAACGTTTGGAGATGCAACAATAAGATACTCAGTCTTATCGGCATTTAGTTGAAGTTTATTGTTCTTCATCCATGTCTGTATTTCATTGATACAAGCTTCTACACGACACAGTGCAGCGATTGCTTCTGTGTAGCTTGAAAATCGGAACGACACATATAATTGAGTGTCATCTGCGTATAGATGTATTTTTAGATTATGTTTTGCTGCTATGGCTATAATAGGTTTTGTATAATAACTGAAAAGTAAAGGTCCCAGGACTGAACCCTGAGGAACACCAAAATTCAATTTTGTGTATTCAGAGGAATTGTCTTTTATATGTACAGATTGATATCGATCAGTGAGATATGATTCCAACCAATCAAGTGCTTTTCCACTTAGTCCATAGTCATTTCGCAAACGATTAACAAGAATGGTATGATCAATTGTGTCGAATGCAGCGGAAAGGTCCAAAAATACAACTAGTGATGCTTTGTGATCATCCATTGCCAACAACAAATCACTCTGAATTTTTAAAAGTGCAGTCTCTGTGCCGTGATGGCGTTTATAAGCCGACTGTAGTGGCTCTCCAAGATTATTTGATTCTATGTGGTCTAACAGCCGAGATGATACAATTTTCTCAAGAATCTTTGAAATGAAAGAAAGGTTAGACACAGGACGATAATTTTTCAAAACATCCTTGTCAAGCGTTAGTTTTTTTAAAAGTGGGCTGACAATCGCCTTTTTCATTGAATGAGGTACCGTTCCTGTTTCCAGTGAAATGTTAATATTTTTTGTGATTGTTGGTAGCAGTGTTGGTAAAATATCTATCAAAAATCCAGCTGGTATTGGATCTAAAGCACATGATTTCTGAGGACTTTTGCTAATAATCTTAAACACCTCCTCTTCAGTTGCTGGTCTAAAAGTGTCCAAAGAAATATCAGAAGATTTAATGTCAGAGATACCTGTGAAACTTATATCAGTGCAGCTATCAGAATCAAGTTTTTGTCTGATTTGAGATAATTTTGTGATGAAAAACTTGTTGAAAATATCAGGTAATTCGCTAATTGAGCCGGATGATGGTAGTGCCATTTCTTTTCTCTTGTTCTGGAGACTATTCATCACTCTATGCTGTGGTTTTCGCTATGAGATGTATATCGGAATCAGCTCGTTGTGTGCTGTGGTTTTGACTATTAAGCGTATATATCGGTATCAGCCTATATCACACTCTGTTTTGTGCTTTTCATTATCAGACGTACATCAGAACCAAAGGGAACTTTTGTTGTAGTTTGAAGTACACCACTACTACATGTATGCCAGATATTGCAATGTGTGACTTGAATATTTAAAAAAAATACAAATGTTGTTCATTTTCGTGCGATATGGGAAAATACAGCACTTGTTCAATAAATGAGTTGATTGCCTAAAGGCTCACACCCTTTTCATTTAACAGTAATACATTGTTTTATATCGCACTAATTTTTTATGTCTAAATAAGAAGACTGCCTTCCCTCTCATACGCCACTCTCGGGAGGGGGGGGGGGGTATTCCAGTAAACTCAAGAGGGTGACCCAATGTTGGTTCAATATTGGCATACCTTCTGCGACGTCGGTCCAGAATGTTGCAGAATAACTTCTCGTCCATTCACATGATTAAGGTGTGTAGTAAATGAAATTAAATGAATAGAGTTTTAGGCCACCTTTGTGCACATATAGGCTAAACTGGGGATGGTGAGATGAATGAGATGACACTGACCTCCAGACACAGGATTCAAAATTCGAGCCCTGGCGAGCTGAGGCCGAACACGCTACCTCTCGGTCACGGAAGTTCTCCACAATATTGAATCTTTACGAGTTAGCGGAAAAGAAACATTTTGTTTCTTTGAAACTGAAAGGCCAGAGTGGGGTTCGAACCCGCATTCTACGACTTTCCAAGCAGGCAGTTTTAACCACTGGACCAGAATAACTGTAAGGTGTGTAGTAGGCCTACACACGATCTGTTGGTTTATTAGACAATGCCTCAAAGCGAAAAGATAAATAATTCAAATTTTTATCCACTTAAAGTTGTGTCTCGCTACCGCGACCCACAACTTTAAGCGGGTGAAAATTGCTCAAAATGTCTAAATCTTGATGTTTAAACACTCACTTCGTTCTGAATATCTGCGATTTGATCGGCTAGTAAACAGATTAAAAACGACTATATTTTCACCCAGGTGAAGTTGTGGGTCGCGGTAGCGAGACACAACTTCAAGTGGGTGAAAATTATGGGAAAATACAGCACTTGTTCTATAAATGAGTTGATTGCCTAAAGGCTCAGATCCTTTTCATTTGACGAGTAATACATTGTTTTATATCGCACTAATTTTTGTATGTCTAAACAAGAAGACTGCCTTCCCTCTCATACGCCACTCTTGGGAGGGGGGGGGGGGGAAACGACTATAATCGTGCTTAGAGGAGAATGGGTGAGTAGTACAAACGATATAGTCCCAGAGCTAGGGGGATTTTATTTGTGTTGAAAGGTCCATACGATCCAAGAGTTCCACCTATAGTGAAATTTTCTCAGGAATCCGAATCTGCGCGTCTTACAAAAATCATCCTGTCCAAAAGTACCGTGAAAACCCTTTAAACAATAGTACCGTCAAAATCGCAAACCGCAATTTGAAATATTGCTTATGAAGTGATTGTTTGCTAAAACTGTGGTAATTTTCTTTTAAATATTTTTTAAATTATTTATTTATATTTTACATGGATGTAAAATATTTTGTATCTGATCAATGACAAATGCACAATACAACTTTAAGTTGGTATTTTAACACGTAATTTTACCCATTTTTCATACTTTTTTCAGTAAATAGACAAAATACTTTTTCTCTCAGCCGATTTTTGTACAGTATAAATGTTTATTTTTGATTCAAACATGTTCTAGAACTATTGTTGACTTAATATTAACCCATTTGGACTAAAAATGATGAGTTATGTGAACATAATACTCGCTTTTTTGGTTTGAGTAAAATTAGCTCGCTTTTCTTTAGGCTCGGGAAAATTGACCATATCGCACTTTATTGCCCACTGAGTAGTCAAATTTTGAGCTATATCAATATATTTAATATCAATAGAACGCTACTGACACCAGTTTGTTTGTGGCCTTTGTAGTTGCTGAGATAACTTCTTAAGTGTCTGTGATCACTTCTTCACTCGCCAAGATAACTTTGCATTGGCGAGATAACTTTTTCAGTTGCTGTGATCACTTCATCAGTGGCCAATATCGCTTTTGTGGTGGCTGAAATAACTTTTAAAGTCGCTGTAGTCACTTCTTCAGTGGCTACGATAGCTTTTGTAGTGGTTGAGGTAACTTTTAAAGTGGTTGTAATCACTTCTTCAGTGGTCAAGATCACTTTTGTAGTGTCTGAGATAACATTTAAAGGTGCTGTGATCACTTATTCAGTGGCCAAGATCAATTTTGTGGTGACTGAGATAACGTTTAAAGTGGCTGTGATCACTTCTTCAGTGGCGAAGATCACTTTTGTAGTGGCTGAGATAACGTTTAAAGTTGCTATGATCACTTCTTCAGTGACCAAGATAACTTTTGTAGTGGCTGAGATAACTTTAAAAATGGCTGTGATCACTTCTTCAGTCATCAAGATAACTTTTGAAAAAAGGCTCCAGAGAATGTAAAAGTAATGACAAACATTTATACCATATGAAGTTACCATGAGCGTGAAATTTTGTTGCTATTGACTAAGAAAACGTTGGAAATTGTTCAAATGAAGGGATAAAATACAAAGTTGGCGCTTAGTTGTTGTACATCTCGTATTTAACAGAAATAAAATATTATGTATACACGTTATAAAGCCCTTGATAGTTACTTTTAACTGATATCAAAGATGTTTGTACCATTTTTTTTTTATCTTGGATACCCGGTACTCATTGGGCAACAATGTGAAACACTGTCAATTTCCACTGGCTGGAAGGAAAGTGCCAAATTTTTCATCCAACCCAAAAATTGTGTAATATGTTCAAATAGCTCATTGTTTTTTATTTCAAATGGGTTTATTTTAAGTCAACAATAATTCTAGAACATGTTCTAATCAAAACTAGATATTTTTTATACACAAAAATCAGTTGAGAGAAAAGTATTTTGACTATATACTGAAAAAGAATGAGAAATAGATAAATTTAAGTGTTAAAATACCAACTTCAAGCTCTCTTGTGCATTTGTCAAAGATTAGACACAACATATTTTACATCCGTGGCCTGTGCCAGTAGCTTTTCATTGATATCAAATATATTGATATAGCTCAAAATTTGACTACTCATTGGGCAAAACTGTGAGATACATACAGTTTTCCTGACCCCAAAGAAAAGCGCACACATTTTACGCGTAACCAAAAAAGCATGTAATCTGCTCACATAACTCATTATTTTTATTCCAAATGGGTTTATTTTATGTCAACAATAGTTATAGAACATGTTTAAATCAAAACTAAATATTTATTGTGCAGAAAAATCAGCTGAGAAAAAAGTATTTTGACTACTTACTGAAAAAGTATGAAAAAGGTCAAATTAAGGGTTAAAATACCAACTTAAAGCTCTCTTGTGCATTTGTCAATGATCAGACGCAAAATATTTTACATCCATGTGATGTCCTGTGCCAGTAGCTTTCTATTGATATCAAATATATTGATATAGCTCGAGATTTGGCTACTCATTGGGCAAAACTGTGAGATACATACAATTTTCCTGAGCCCAAAGAAAAGCGTGTGTAGGATCCTGACGTCGTTCAGTAAATGTGGCGTTATCCCCGGCTTCTCGGACGCGAGAGGTTGTGGACGACCGCCTCGTTTCTGTACCTTGGTGACGGGTGCACAAATTGCAATGTGTGCGGCCTTGGTATTTTCCCGCACTTCAGGCGTTACACTCGGCGACTACGGACGTGCCGTAGCTCGCTCTCGCTAAGTCAGTTGGGACGTGCCGTGCGCGGAGGTTGTGCTTTGCTGTTGCCAAATGGTAAACGAATAAACATGATAAGAGGAGAAAGAGTTTTCTGATTTGTTTGGAACCGTCGACTCGACGGAGGAGGAGGAAGTTTGAGTTTAAATGGTGAGATTGGGCAGATTCCCTCGTCGGCCATTGTGACGCCATAATGGAGCCCCCGACGTAGGCCCATCTTCCCATACGCGCACATTTTACGTCCAGCCAAAAAAGCATGTAATAAGTTCACATAACTCATTATTTTATTCCAAATGGATTAATTTTACGTCAACAATAGTTCTTGAATCAAAACTAAACATTTCTACTATAAAAAAATCAGCTGAGAGAAAAGTATTTTGCCTATTTACTGAAAAAGTATGATAAATGGGTAAAATTACGTGTTAAAATATCAACTTAAAGCTCTCCTGTGCAATTGTCAATAATCAAACACAAAATATTTTACATCCATGTGAAGGCCTGTGCCAGTAGCTTTCTATTGATATTAAATATATTGATATAGCTCAAAATGTGACTACTCAGTGGGCGATAATGTGAGATATGGTAAATTTTCCCGAGCCTGAAGAAAAGCGAGCTAATTTTACTTCTGACCAAAAAAGCGAGTAATATTTTCACATGACTCATTATTTTTATTCCAAATAGGGTAATTTTAGGTCAACAATAGTTCTAAAACATGTTTGAATTAAAATAAACATTTATACTATACAAAAATCGGCTGAGAGAAAAGTATTTTGTCTATTTACTGAAAAAGTATGAAAAATGGGTAAAATTACATGTTAAAATACCAAGTGTGAGTGATAATAAATAATTTAAAAATTATTTAAAAGAAAATTACCACAGTTTTAGCAAACAATCACTTCATACGCAATATTTCAAATTGCAGTTTGCGATTTTGACGGTACTAGTGTCTAAAAGGTTTTTACGGTACTTTTGGACAGGATGCTTTTTGTAAGACGCGCAGATTTGGATTCCTCAGAAAATTTCACTATAGGTGGAACTCTTGGATCGTATAGACCTTTCAACACAAATAAAACCCCCCTAGCTCTGGGACTAATATGTTGGTTTATCAAATCTTTCAGCGCGGGTACCGTCTTCATACGTCAGAGTCTGACGTCAATAGACGTCAGATTCTGACGTATGAAGACGGTACCCGGTCGAAAGAACTAAATTATAACACAGGTATTCAAATGAAGCGGAAAAAGCTAACTAAGACATTTGTGATTATTTCAATTTGAAAAAACCCTTTAGTCTCCATATTTTAAACAAATAATATTTCGATTTGTAGAGGTTAAAACGACTATTGTCGACCATAGAGGTGAAATGGTGTGTAGTACAAACGATCTGTTGGTTTACTAAACAATGATGGTGCTTTGGAAAAAAAACGGCTTTCGATGTCATTATGATTACGCTATGTCATGTAATGAACTGATTTTGTATTATGGAGATAATGTTATGTTATTATTGCAGGCCATTTGTATGTCTGTCTGTTTGATCACCAGCTTATGGCTCCAGACATCATAATAGGCGCCGCACCACCAGCATATATCACTCTTAGGTGCAGTGATTCTGGGGCGCATCCAACTAAGAATCTTAAAATTAGGATTATCTTAACTTCCTCTAATTTCCATTAGAAAAGTTAATATAAATGTTAACTTTTCTAATTAGAATAAGAGAAAATTAGGATAATCTTAATTTTAGGATTAATCTTAAATGAAAAGTTAAAAAAAATCTAATGAAAATCAGAGAACATTTTGGTATTATAACTTTTCTAATGGAAATGAGAAACAATTCGGTGTGCGCGGGTTTCAGGATTTCAAGGAAAATAATGTTTTCCCGATTATTCAGTATTGTGGCGAGCTTCCGTGACTGGGAGGTATATTATGCTCGGCCTCGAACCGCTACGGCTAGAAATTCGAGTCCTGTGTTTGGATGGCAGTATCATCTGATTCACCTCATTCATTCATTCATTCATTCATTCATTCATTCATTCATTCATTCATTCATTCATTCATTCATTCATTCAGTCATTTATTTATTCATTCATTCATTCATTCATTCATTCATTTATTCATTTATTCATTCATTCGTTCATTCACCTCATACATTAATTCATTCAACTCATTCATTTTTTCATTGATTCATTTATTCATTGATTCGTCCATTCATTGATTGATTCATGCATCTGTTCATTCCTTCATTCATTTATTCATTTATTCATTCATTTATTCATTTTTTCATTTATTCATTCATTCATTCATTCAAACATTTATTCATTCATTCTTTCATTCTTTTATACATTCATTCATTCATTCATTCATTCATTCATTCATTCATTCATTCATTCATTCATTCATTCATTTATTCATTTAGTCAATTATTCATTCATTTATTCATTCATTCCGTCAATAATTTATTCATTCATTCATTTATTCATTCATTCATTCATTCATTCATTTATTCATTCATTCATTCATTCATTCATTCACTTATTCATTCATTTATTCATTCTTTTATTCATTCACTCATTCATTCATTCACTCACTCATTTACCAGCCCACTCACTCACTCATTCACTCACTCATTCACTCACTCACTCACTCACTCACTCACTCACTCACTCACTCACTCACTCACTCACTCACTCACTCACTCACTCACTCACTCACTCACTCACTCACTCACTCACTCACTCACTCACTCACTCACTCACTCACTCACTCACTCACTCACTCACTCACTCACTCACTCACTCACTCACTCACTCACTCACTCACTTACTCACTCACTCACTCACTCACTCACTCACTCACTCACTCACTCACTTACTCACTCACTCACTCACTCACTCACTCACTCACTCACTCACTCACTCACTCACTCACTCACTCACAGTAGCTGTGAGTTGTAGTGTAGCTGACAATTTCTGTAAATACAGGGATCTGACAATACAATACGCGTGTAGCAGATGACAAGAGGAGAGGCGCTCTTCATGCCCCCGTCAGGGGGGGGGGAGGGCGTCGTCATGCCCTCGTCGGGGGGGGGGGGGCACATACCTCGGGGGTGACGGGGGCACATACCGGGCCCTCACCCCGTCACTCTGACGATTCACCCTTACCCCCGGACCGCCTGTTCCGTGTACCTCCCCCTCCTAGGACAAATGCCCCCCCCCCCCGCGAGACCGGGATCCAGGCAGACACGAAAAATTCAACAATGTTGGTTTAATGCTGGGCCACGGTCTACGCCGCTGGCGGAACATTAAACCAACATCACTCAGTGTCTCGTGTTCCTGCGCGTTTATCCAATGGTGGGGTAATGTTGTTCAGCTCTACGACGCTGGCCCAACATTACTCCATCATTGGTAACACAACTCGTCCCGTGCGGAGATTGTCGATGCTGACGACTATTTATTTACTGTGGTATTATTTATGACATGGCTATTGTAGTGGGCTTCGTGCCACAGTGAAGCTTTCTATTGAGCGCAGAAAATAAATTTTGGCGGCGGACGCATGCCGTATTGTTTGACGGAACAAAAGCGGGAGTTGACGCCGGCATTTATAGGCTGTCCCGAGCTCCCGGAGTCGAACCCCGACCCAACCCCTGGCCAACGCTGGCCCGGCGTCGCACACGTCGGACCAACGTTGGCCCATGGTTGGCGTGGAGTGTGTTTCTAACTGCATGACGGAGTGATCACTGCTGTCGGTCGCATTGTCCGCCAAACAAAAACCCCAGCCATGGAATCCGACTATATAAAATGTGTTTGCCGTGCTGGGGATATTGGATAATTGTTGGGTGATTACAGGGCTGTTTGGACATTGTTAGCCAGGGGGTGAAGGGGGGAGGGGTTGCCGTTTCGTCCTCTCCGAGGCCGTAGACGGGTGTATTTGCTTTACCCAAAAAATCTAACATGGCGGTGACTGAGAGCGATCCCGACCCCAAGGTTCGAAAAATATCCATAACTTTTTAATGACTGTGCGACCTCTGAGCTAAGCATGCGGGCATGGAACTGAAATGTTACTGATTCTAAAAAAAATATTTTTGACCTGATTACTCCCCGATATTTTCCGATAAGACAGTCCAAAAAAATGTCAAACGATTTTGTACGCGGTCAATCTGTGGCTGAAAACTGTTTCAGCCACTAAGGCTAAGGGAGGAGTACTGTTTCAGCCACTAGGGCTAGGGGAGGAGTACCCCAGAAATCACGAGACTTTGGTCCCAAGCTAGGCTAATGTTAACCCACTGTCTATGACGCTAGGGCTTATCGGGCGAGTGAAGGAAAACACTCTCAAAAACCAGTGACGTAGCCAGAATCTGTAGTGAGGAGGGGGGAGGGCTTTTGATTAATTTGAACGTGGCCCTGCGCGAAATTAACGTCGATACACTGGTTTTAACGTTAATTTGACGAGGCAGCCATTAACGTGATCGCCCAGTCAATTTGATGAGGAACAAGGATATTTCTCTGAAAACTCCACGCAGGATCAGTGGGGTTCGAACTCGTGACACATGCATGACTGGCGAGGCGCTCTAGCAATGCGCCACGTCCCCTTCTCGTTTTTGGCCACTATTGGGTTTCTGGGTCTGTATTCTCGTACAAGTTACGATATATCGTAGGCTTCGGATTTGTCGAGATGGCCATCTCGACCAATCCGAAGCCTACGATATATCGTAACTTGTACGAGAATACGAGCCACTATAGTCGGTTCCGAGGGAAATTTGAAAATTGATGGGGGGGGGGTGCTCAAGCTGGGCCCCCAGAGTGCCCCCTACCAACACCACTTATAACCTACCATCCAGTGGGGTTGGTGGATGCTACCAATACCTCGTGATTACATTTTCAAGCATCCCGCCTCCCTCTCGTCCCCTTACTAGTCGGGATCGATCTCCCAGAGCTGCTGCCAGCATCCGAGCATCCCTGTCGAAATTCCCGCATCCCTGAATAAGTGCACCGTAAATAATCGTAAATCCGCGATTCATATGTTATTGTTCTGGTAATTTACCATTTAAAGGCTTCTAACGATCAGAAAATGTCTGTTTTTTTGCATGGAAAGTAGTTGAGATCATGAATTTTAGTTTTTGTTATTTAAATTAAATTCATAAAGTTTATCATAATATTACTTCATTCCGTGATTACTCTTTGACAATGATATATAAGAAATTAAATATCACCAGAAATTCATAATCTCGTATGCATTTCTGATATCACATATTGCAACAGATGCTTAAATTACTGAATTAAATAAAAAAAAATTCTTACAAATATTGAGGTTCAAACAAACATTTTGTTACCAATAACTGCGATTTAACGGCTAATAAAATGGATTACAGATGACTCATCCTGACTAAAGTCATTTCTAATCTGTTTTATTAACCTATTAAATGCACTGGGCGGGGGCCCTAGGGTAGTGGTTAGCACCGCTGCCTTTCACACCAGAGTTCGGGGTTCGGTTCCCGGTCTCGGCGATTTGAAAGAAACAAAATTGTTTCTTCCCCATCCATGTGTGAAAGTTAGTATTGTGGGGAGCCTCCGTGACCGAGAGGTAGCGTGCTCGGCCTCAGACCGCCAGGGCTCGAATTTCGAGTCCTGTGTCTGGAGTACAGTGTCATCTCAATCATCTCACCATCCTCAGGAGGTTCTCCTGGCCCAGTTTAGCCTATATGTGCACAAAGGTGGCCTTAAGCCTGATTCATTTCATTTCATTTCATTAAATGCACTCTTATTAGGAAAGAAATGAGTGTTTAAATATCAAAATTTGCAAAAATAGATCTCAAATTAAAACAAATATGAGTAATGTTTATCCACTTGAAGTTGTGGGTCGCGGTAGCGACAAAAAACATCAAGTGAATGAAAACTAAAATTATATAAATTAGCGCTAAATTTACAGAGAATTCGAAGAAAAACTAGCATGCTGCACTCAAAAAATATAAACTGGCCTGTTGCCTTCATAATAGGTTAGTTTTTTTTATCGTTAAACTATAACTAGACTAGCATATTTTAACGATACAAGTTACATTTCAATTACGGTTGATGATTTTTAAGTTTGTGACCACCTTTAACAATCTCACATTCAATGCCTTGTATGAGTTATAGTAGGGTAATAATCCCAAGCAATTCCATCTCAACTGTAGTCATCATCTTGCATTTTACATTTGCCATTTACCCACAATTGGTGATGTGACATATATATCATGACTTATTTTTGTAAAAAATAGCCTCATACATCACCCCACATTCACCCCTTAAAACTAAAGTTCATCCTCTGGAGGTTCTCCTGACCCAGCTTAGCCTATATGTGCACAAAGGTGGCCTAAAACCACATTCATTTCATTTCAAACTGAATTTACAATTGAAGTCGTCATCTTTCACGCAATTCTGGACTTGGTGACTTGTCTAAAGTGGCTAAAAAGTTAAAGACAATTTCCATAAATTGTTCTAAAACCCTCAACCCTGTCAGCGCAGTGATTCACTTTAGACGTCAGATTCTGACGTCTAAAGTCTATCCCCGCACCGAAAGTGCAAAATATTTGTAATGGCCCCAGACCCATACCATAGGTATTCAAATGAAGCAGAATAAATAAGACATTTTAATGATTTAAAAAAAAAATAATAAAAATGGTTCATGTAAAAATATATCAGCGTTTCTAGCGGTTATGAGTAGGAAATTAGGCCTGTTTTCAACGATTCACTTTTTTTTGTGTGGCTGAATATCAGTGGGACAAAAAAGTCCACAGCAGCGTATTCAATGCGAACACATGGGCCGTCAATACTTTATTAAAATTGTATGAAGTGATATAAAATCCGGTTTTCAATTTATTGTCATAAAACAACTCATAGAGCAACTTGTGTTTATGATAAGGGGTCTCGTCAAGTTAAAAAAAATCAAAAAACCCGAGAAAAACTCGGATTGGCCAGACCCCCCGCACCCACTCCCCAAACCCCCCTACCCCCCTATCTAACTTTTTAATTTTTTTTAAACATGTACAACAAAACAAAAACAAAAAAACAACAAAAAATTTCCAAGAAAAAAGAATCCGAGTTGGGGCTTTATCCACCCACCCACCTCCAAGTTTTTCTCGGATTTTTTTGATTTTTTTAACTTGACAAAACCCCTAACAAGGAACAAACTCTGTCTTGCATGGTCCGAAAAGGTAATTGACATGTGATTTGCTGGTATAATAATTGTGTTGGAATAGTTAGCATGTGGCGATGTGTCAATCTTTCTTTTCCACATGCAATCGAGCAGGGCGATAATGGATGGCAAAGCTTGCCATACGGACGCGTTTTAAGTCTGACGTATCACACAACTTTTCCACTCCGCTGCTCAACATTCACTGGCTTTTCACCAGGCCGGATTTGACTTCGGCTGCTCAGCACCACCGACCAGATGGGGTGCTGTGTGCTGTGGAATATAAGTTAAAACACACCGCTACTTTATTTTCTTTGTCCGACCACTACATTCTAAGCCGGGAATGGAGAGTTATTGTTGATCAAGCACAGACCAATTTTCATGGTAGGCCTATGGTGCTATATACAATCAGGTGTGACCGAGCTGCTGATTATGAGGGATCATCACTATGGTCGGATGTGTTTTAAGTCAGTTAAAAACCTCGGGGCTCTACATTCTTAGCTGCAGAAAAGGCCTCGGCCTACGGCCTAGGCCTTTTCCACAGCTAAGAATCTAGCGTTCCTCGGGCTTTATCCTATACTGAAAAAAGATGACTGAATTCATTTTCAGCAAACACAAAACGTTCTCCCGATGTTGTTTAAATGTTGGCCCAATGTATTCGACTTAGGCACCACATTAATCATTAATCTGCTAAGCGCGACAATAGTCATTTTCTAATCCATCTTAATTTTTTTTTTGCAATATCTCTTGGACAACTTTAGGAAGACAAATATGATTGTAAAAACTTGTACATAAAACTTCTTTTATCACTTTGCTGGAAACCGAAAAATGATCTTTTACAGAAAAACACCTCAAATTTGGCATGGGTCAACAGTTTTGAGGTGCATTTGTAAAACGTTTGACCTCCCTATCATGAGGGTGGTGCGCCATAGGATAACATGCCCACTCTTACAACTCCCCCACTGAGCCTTATATGACAAATGATGCTGCCTCCATGGTGCCTTGTCTAATTGCTGCTGTGGTCACTTGTTCATTCATAGAGTGTCCACTGCTCGTCCGCACATTGTGATCGGGGGTCCGTCGATTTCACACTCTGTATCACAGCAAACGTACATGATACGCTCAACCAATGTTGTTTTAATGTTGAGCCAGCATCGTAGACGCTGGAGCAACGTTAAAGCAGCGTTGGGTCAACGTCTCAGAGGCATAACAATACCACTACATTTTTTTTACAGTAAGTGCTGGTGGGCAACCAATGCTCTGTTCGCTTCACACATATTACCTCTGGTCAATGGACTTGTTCATTGATGTACCATTTCAACTCCCTTTTTGGAGCATATAGCCATTTTGGCGCCAGGGAGTAGTCGAACACATTGCCATCTCTGTCCTACCAGGTATTCATTTACACCACAGACAAGTGAAGCATGTGAGAGTAAAGTGCCTTGCCCAAGGACACAACATCGAAATAATGTCCCAATAATGAGAGGGGAGAAACATGATATTTCTCTAAAAATGCTGCACCAAGGGGGATTCGAGACCGCACGGCTGGCAGTGACATTGACAAAGCTACGCGCTCTAACCATTGCGCCACGTCCCCCTCTAAAAACAACATTCGTTCAATATCCAGTGTTGCTGGTTACATACAGAGACGCGTGGCCAATCCTGGGTTGATGCTGGGTCAACGTCGCATAAGAAGCATGATAATACCATTACATTTTTTGTTGCAGTTAAGTATATAATACCTGGACCAGAACCGTTTAGACTAAGTCACTATTTCAATCCGGTAAAGAAAAGACAAATATTCGTTTTGACCAAACAAATTGCTTGTCTATATTCAATTTTTGTATTGTTGAAATGTTACCATGACTATTGCTTTCACTACTCTGACTTGTTCAAAAGTTGATAAAAGGCTGACTGCCATTCTGATTAATCTTGTATCAGGGAAATGTTAATAAACTGGTGAACTATACGATGTCTTAACCCTTTGAGTGCGGGCGACGCTTTTAAGCTGTTTTTCCACAACTAAAATTTGACAGAAATTGAACAAATATGCATGTATAAATCTTGAGTAAAGCCCCCATTGTGAAATTTAGCATGTTTAATTTTCAAGTGAGGAGGTATTTTCCTTTCATTTGAAGTTGGCAATTGCGTGAGCAATGCCAACTTCAAATGAAAGGAAAATGTTAAGTAGTAATGAAGCACTTAAAGAGTTAATCATTGTTACATCTACCTAGCAGGTAAATATTATTAGTATGTAATACATAAAAATAAAGCAAAAATAGTCCATGGGTCAAATATAAAAACCCTTTTTGAAGACAATAATTTTCATCTGTGATGACATTATGTTATATGTCTATTCAATATCTGCTCTTTTGGATGCGAAATATTAAGGCAGGAAAAAAATACTGGGCCATGATGTTGATGAGTGTCATATTATGGAGCTTGTTTTCAATACAACATATTTCAAGATACAACTCATAGAAATTCGTAAGCTATACATTTGTAAGTGAAAAACAGATGACGACATTCATGAGCAGTTAAAAGGTTAACAGTTTGGATTACCTAGAACTCCTCTACAGTAGCTGGGCGAGAGCCCTAGGGTAGTGGTTAGCACCGCTAAGAGTTCGGGGTTCGGCTGCCAGTCTCAGAGGTTTGAAAGAAACAAAAAATGTTTCTTCCCCATTCACTTGTGAAAGTCAGTATCGTGGGGAGACTCCGTGACCGAGAGGTAGCGTGCTCGGCCTCAGAACGCCAGGGCTCGAATTTCGAATTCTGTGTCTGGAGGACAGTGTCATCTCAATCATCTCACCATCCTGAGGAGGTGTTCCTGGCCCAGTTTAGCTTATATGTGCGCAAATGTGGCGCCCGATTCATTTCATTTATTTTCTACAGTAGCTGGTTTAGTAGATCGACCTATATTTCCTCCTTCTCAGTATGTTTAATTTAAGCATTTACAAGGTAGATTCATTGTCCTCTCCTAAAATGCATCTGTTTTGATAGAAAAACACTATGGACGTATGATTTTACCTTTACCAAAGCGTTATTTTGATAACTGAAACATAAATGATACGTACGAAGGATGATTTTTACCACGGACATTTCAGAAATAATTATCATATAAAATATATATATATCTTTCACTGATTTCCAGGTCATTAATCGCCTAACTAGACAGTCTTAAAAGGTGTCTTCAATCAGCAACATTTTGAATGATCACCCCTATTTTGACAAATCTGAATATTTTTCACTCACTTGAATTTGCGAATCGCGTGAACGAGAAACAGCTCTAAATGATTGAGGAAATGGCAGCTAAATAATGATTATAAAGAATGAAATTAAAGAATGACTTTCAACGCATAAACTTCAGTAAAATGTATTTAATAACCTTTTCTGGTCTGTTATCAGCATAATAAGATACGAATTTTCTGGCCATTCTTTCTCGTAATGCGAGATTCGTCTTTCTGTCTGAGTCTGATTCAAAATATAGTGAGCGATAATACAGTCGACTGACCCCGAGGCCTCATTTGCATGATCAGGTGACCGCCGAGCGCGCACTGTAATTGGCTATTTACATCCTGGGCAGCTTAACCTGAATACAGGGGCGGCTGTAACTAATATCACACTCATCCCAGCAAACACAAGACGTTGACCTATAGTCAGATTCACATTAAATTCATCAACTAGGATTATTTAATTTCGCCGATTTATCAGTCAATTCTCAATCAATTTTCATGAAATTTTACACACACTATTTTCTATTCATGTCGTGACTATTCTGACAATTTCGCGAAGTTTTGATAAGTATTGCAGAAGTTATACCATTTGACCTATATCGGTATGAGCCCGTATCGCATTCTTGCTGTAGACCTATATCAATATGAGCCCTATCGCACTCTGGCTGTAGACCTATATATCAATATGAGCCCGTATCGCACTCTGGCTGTAGACCTATATCGATATGAGCCCGTATCGCACTCTTGCTGTAGACCTATATCGGTATGAGCCCGTATCGCACTCTTGCTGTAGACCTATATCGGCATGAGCCCGTATCGCACTCTTGCTGTAGACCTATATCGGTATCAGCCCATATCGCTTTCATGTTGTACTGTCGTGCAAGGGCATAAAGGCAGTATCTGCATACTTTGCAAATAAGTAGATACTGATTTTACAGAGAAATGTAGACTTATATTATATTATAGGTATCAGCCCATATCGCCCTCTTGTTCTATGGCAATTATGTCACGTGTGACTTGATTGTGTGAGAAAATACAGACGTTATTCATTCTCCGTGTGATATGGGAGAATACAGCCCATTTCCAAAGAATATGATCATCTGACGAATCTGTAGTTTACCATACCTTGGCCTACCCTAATGACATCGCAACGCTCTGGCACAGTGACCTCCATTTTTAAATGTAATAGTTCTAATACGACCAAAAGCTTACGCCTGCTGAAAATTGCCTAGTTTTTGTAGGCAATTGAAATATTCGTCTCAATTTCATGGCATCCGAGTTTTTTGGCAGGCGGCCGAGTATCGTTTTTACACAGCTGGCTGTGAAAACAAAATGGCGGTCAGTGTGACTGGGCCTCGTGCAGTAAGTGAGTTAGGCGGCCCAGTCATAACGGGTAATCTTAGCCTGTTTATAGTGGTGCAACTGAAGTAATGTTTGAGCTAGAAAGTCCTAAAAATGTCGCACCAGGTTGTGAATAGGTACGAAGTAAAGTAACTATTCATTAATATCGGTTTCATAAGCTATCTATGCATATTAACACTTTACTTACTCATATAGCGGTCATTTTGTATATTTTAGATGTATTACATGAATAGAATATCACAAGCACTTATTTCAACTAGTTTTATAAATGTCACAGTTTCTAACGGGTAAAATTGTGATTTCAGACGTCTTTGGTTTTCTTCATTTTAGCCATTTCCTATGCGCATGTTTGTTCAAAATTATTGTACTCATCCTAGACATGTAAAAAAATATAAATAAGCTGAGAAACCTGCTATATATAATAATTTATTCACTGGACTAAATTGATTGTAAGTGAAATTATACCGGGCAATTGGACTACACACATATCAATTGATTATTGCATTTTGATATTAATTTAGATATACACCATCAGGGCGGAAATACTGTAGTATGTATTGTATATGATTGCTGTAAACAGTTTAATTGATTTCAGATTCTTAGAAAGCTGGCGAGATGTGCAGGCATGAAAGATATAAAGATAAAAACACTGAAATGTACATATTCGTGTCATATTCGGACATGCTACACAACATTATATGGCAGCAGAGCGATCCCATCAACGGAAGAGTCATCTGTTAGACTTTAAACCCTTCAGCGCGGGGGTCGACTTTAGACGTCAGATTCTGACGTCTACAGACATCAGATTCTGACGTTTAAAGACAATACCCGCACTGAAAGAATTAAAATATGCATAATGGCCGTAGACCAATAACATAGGTATTCAAATGAAGTATGAAGAGCTGACTAAGACAGATGATGA
The DNA here is from genome assembly GCA_964017125.1 of Flabesymbios commensalis. Taxonomy (NCBI): domain Eukaryota; kingdom Metazoa; phylum Annelida; class Polychaeta; order Terebellida; family Flabelligeridae; genus Flabesymbios; species Flabesymbios commensalis. The sequence continues at coordinate 3,261,155 of OZ024916.1, forward strand.
TTTCAAATTGAAAAAAAAACCTTGGTCTCCAAGGGTAATACATAAATATTTCAGCATTGTAAGGGTGGATCAAGCATCGGATATCGGTATGGATGTTGGATGGTATTCGAAGTTACCCACATTATTGTCATTCATCAACTGTGCACAGATAGGTTGATATTTTCTCACACTGATCTCAACTCTGGAAATACAATAGCGTAAGATTTAAGTATTAACTAAGTATTAAGACATTTATAACTCTCCACATATCTCATGTGATTCCTTTAACCGCCAAATTATTCAATTTGAATTTTCACTCACTTGAAGTTGTGTCTCGCTGACGCGATCCACAACTTCAAGTGAGTGAGAATAATTCCGATTTGACAAAGTGGAGGTCAATTCTTTTTAAATCTTGCTGGTTGATGTCACATTTCATCTTTAACATATTTAAAATGTGGTACTTAATGTGCTAATAAAAAATAAAAAACCCGAAGATATGCGGCACCGGCGGTTGAAAAGTTGAATAAGTATTAAGGCATCTATAACTCGCCACATATCTCATGTTATTCATGGGCGCTGAGGAAAACAAGTGTGTCACTGATTTGCTTTACACAATTAGTCCTTTATATGCTTCTTGAATCAAATTATCTCTTTAAGGAGCGCTTAAAAATGTTGGGGTCGTGAATATTCCTCATTGATGTGGGGCAAACATGTGCATAGTTTAATTTCTCACATTCTGTGCATTGGCTTTCAATATGAGACGTATGTCTGTATCAGCCTATATCGCACAGCATATGTCAATCAAGTACACCTTAGTCGATGGATGAGTGCTGTATTTCCTCATATCGCACTCAAAAGAACACCGTTTGCATGCCATAAATCGTCCGATAAACTGCTTAGTTTGTAGTCGTGCTACTGAAGTAATTAACTTGTCATTTATGTTACAGAATCATAGAAAATGACGTTAGAAAAACGTGAAACTGTCCCTCTAGACGAAGTCGAGAAAAGGTAAGAAGTACATGTAGTAAATATTTAGATTATTAGTGGTTTTGCTGAGGTTTTACTTATGCCAGACTTTTTTTATTATATCTTTTACGGGTGGGAGTTGTAAGGATGCAAAATCGGGTGGGAGTTGTAAGGATGCAAAATCGGGACTCGGAGTGAAAATAAAATAAAAATTAAAAAATATCTTAAAAAAACTTTGTGTGAGAGCGGTTTCTGGGAATGACCTCAGAAGTTTCTGAGGTGAGATAATATACATAATAAATTATATGCGCATATTTCATAAAATGATCGACAATTTCTGAATGCATGTTTTCTGTTGGTTAATTTTATAGAATCATAAGAACAATGATATGTGATGGCAAGACCTTAGAAATGAGACATCTAGCTAATGAGGAAGAATTAAAACAGTTTGTGAACCTTGCGATGGAGGGAGAAAAACATTTTTTTATTACAAAAGCAGATGTTTTACATAAATGGACAATTTTCTCAGATGCTTTTATAGGATTTTTCAAAGAAGACGGAGATCTAATAGGTAGGTATCTGCTACTTAACCTTTACAACACTGAAATATTTTGTATAAACCATGGAGACCAAAATATTTTTTCAATTTCTAATGATCTTAAATGTCTTAAATACTTCCGATTCATTTCAATATATATGTTATCGGTCTACGGCATTCAAAAACATTTTCACTCTTCCAGTACGGGGATCGATTTTAGACGTCAGAATCTGACGCCTACGGACGTCAGATTATGACGTCTAAAGACGGTCCCTGCACTGAAATTATTAAATACCTATAATTATGAATTAGTATGCGTGTAATTTTCTCCTTGTTGCAGTATATATATTGTATTTCGTTTTGAACACACAAAGTGAAGAAATTCCAAATGTGCATGGTATAATTTGAGAGTTACTTTTTATTTATTTTAATTATTCAAAAATGTGTAGTTCTGTTTTCCGGAATGACATATAGGTTTTGTTTAGTCTGTTCCAATTAAAAGCCAATGCTTCGCTGACTTTGCATTTGCTTACACATCCTTATTTAATGGCTTTGGTGATCTAGTATATCAAAAACAATGGCTTATCAAAACTATTAAATGGGAAGATCACTTTCTAATTAATAGCTTTTGCTATGAGTCTACGGCCATTATAAATATGTTTGTCTTACAGTGCGGGGACCGTCTTTATACGTCAGAATATGACACCTACAGACGTCAGATTCATGTCTAAAGTCGATCCCCGCGCTATAAGGTTACTTGTCATTTTAGGGCACGCTGGAGCTTTTACTATCAGTGAATCTTTCGGTTACGTCTCTCATTTTATTGTCCACCCATCTTACAGGAAACAAGGCCTAGGATCAGCCTTGTTAAAGCAAAGTCTGATACAGCTAAAACCACGGAATACTGTATTACATGCCAGTGCAACTGCAGAATATTACTACCAGAAACGCGGATTTCACGATACGAATACCTACGTTACACTGTGTAGGTTGTCCACCGCTCAATGTGCTCGAGTCTCAGTGAAGTCTAAGGTCAGTGTGAGATGTGTAAATGGAGAAGAGGATGTAGCAAAGGTGTTGGAGTATGACCGGTCAATCCATCCCACAGATAGAGGTCGTGTAATGGGCAGCTGGATTCAGTCGGGACTCACAGTCATAGCATGTGATGATGAGGGTGATGTAGTGGGTTATGTCACAGCTAAAATGACCGACGGCAGCACCATTCTGAGTCCATGGTACGCCGACACACCTGACATAGCCCTTATACTACTCAAAAATATCACGCAGAGTTTACAACATGACTACCATGAAGTGTGGGTCTACATCTTCAGTGAGAATGAACATGTCTTGTCGATGGTACAGCCTTTCCTTGTTGGCAGTGAGCCACTGGAGAGATGTCCCATGCTGACAACGGCGGACATGGGTACCAGCGGAATATGTTGGGACAGACTATATGGATTTTGTCTGGCATCTAGTATCGTTTGAACTCCACTGTTGTATAACATAAAATAAAATACAGCACTACATTTTTTTCTTTGTCTGACCACTACATTCTAAGCTGGGAATGAAGAGTTATTGTTGACCAAGTACTGACTAATTATCATGGTAGGCCTATGGTGCTATAATAAATCAGGTGTGACCGAGCTGTTGAAGTTGAGGGATCTTCATTATGCTCGGATGTGTTTTAAGTCAGTTAAAACCCTCGGAGCTCTACATTCTTTGCTTTGAAAAAGGCCTCGGCCTTCGGCTTCGGCCCTTTTCAAAGCTAAGGATGTAGAGTTAATCGGGCTTTATCCTATAAATAAAATACAGCACTACGATGCCACCTCATAAATGACCCTGATTTTGGTTTAGTGATATTTTGCGAGATTCCCGGGGGTAACCCTTTAATCCCTCACGATGCATTAAAGCATCATTTTAAATCCTGAAAATAGACCTAATTTTCCTACAACCAAAGGTTTTAGAATAAAAATGTCCATGAAACTGGTTTTTACTAATACATGGTAATTTTCTTTATTTTTCCACCCACTTCAAATCATCTTCATCCACTAGAAGTCGAGAATTGCGACAGCAATTCGCGGCTTGTAGTTGATGAAGATGACAACATAATTTCAGACTTGAAAGGGTTAAGCATTTTTTGAACGTCCCTCCTATTTGATAAAAAAAGTTATTATTATATGACAAGTGTGTGTCTGCACTGTGCAGTGCCAGACTACCGCGACCCACAACAGAACACTTTTTGGTATTTGTATTATTTTCAAATCAAATATATAAAACTACAGCAATACAAATGCATCAAAAAACACGGATTTATCTTTCAATTTTTTTTTACACCTTGCCCTTAACGTAATAATATAGCCGCTGATATATATTCACCAACATGTGCTTGAGAGCATGCTAGGTGCTGGTTAGAAAAATATAGCAAGTTTGTTCATCATGATCTGTAAAAGTTTCTGACGTTTGTCCAGGGTGCACGAATTATGACGTTCTTGTATGCAAGTAAGTCATATATACGCAGAGAACCCTGCTAGAAGCTGTGCATTTACAATTTCTAATCCTGCCTTAAAACAACATAGGATCAACCGATCCTGTGCTTTTAATGTTCTGTGCATTGAAATACACAACCTAAACCAAGTTATTCTGTACTTCCATCCAAAGGTGAACAGCTCACAATGTTCACAATATATTTATATTGTATAGCCCAGCATTAGCCAAATTTTAAATGAGGTACGCAGCCGGTCCTGAAGGTAAGCCTTTTAGGTTTCTCTAAAAAGCATTGTTTTGAGAGAAGTTGTGATTTTGTGCTCTCTCTGTTATGTCTCTGATTTCTGGTGATAGACCATTCTATGCACGAGAGGCTGATAGGGTGAATGCCATGTGTCGAGCTGTAGCAGATACAGCTGTTTGCGGGTGATATACATGTATGTCCGGAAACAAAGGCCCAGTTGCAGCTATCGACACTAATGAAATAGCTCATGCCACTGAAGTTTCGGTGATATTATAGTATCATATGATAATTGTTTGAAAACAATCATCATAAATCGTCATCCCGCTACTGCTGTTTGCTTTTGATATTATGTCAAGGAGAAAACGAATTTCGATAGATTCTTATATCTGAATGTACGAGGCGCATATTCGGATCTACGAATCTATCGTAATTGTTTTTTCTTCGACTTAAAATACACAAAATAGGCACATATGTGACAAGATTTTTTATATAGAAAACCGCAATTCAGTTAAGCAGCATCAACCATGCATACAGTTTCATGATTACACCCGTACGAATATTTTGCCCGACCTGGCCACTGTTAAAAATAACAGTGGATTCGTAAATCCAAATATACTGTTTTAACAATAGACTAACGTCACTGGTGTATTTTCTGCCAGAGTTATTGTTGATCAATTACAGATCAATTGTCATGGTAGGCCTATGGTACTATAATCAGTCACGCATGACCGAGCTGTTGATTATGAAGGATCCTAATTATGGTCGGATGTGTTTAAAGTCAGTTAAAACCCTCGGAGTTCTACATTTGAAAAAGACCTCGGCCTTCGGCCTCGGCCCTTTTCAAAGCTAAGAATGTAGACCTCTTCGGGCTTTATCCTATATATATTCAGGGAGACTTTTTCATGAGACAATATACATTTTTCTCTGATATAAACAGAAATGAAAACGTCATGTCTAAAGACAGGACCCAACAATCACGAGACATTGATCTAATATTGCTTTAATGTTGGCCAAGTGTCGTAGATGATTGGCCAACATTAAATTAACATTGGTTCGAGTCATATAATTTGTTGAGGAAATAGTCCTGTAGATTAATGTAATGTGTTCAATGTGACTCGTTCATGAGTTATTGCACTCTTCATAGATATAAACTAATATAAAAAGGCCACGGCCTGAAGACGGAGAGTCATGTAGATTAATGTAATGTGTTAAGGGCGACCCTTTCATCAGTTAATATACTCTTCGTTTCTTCTCAGATATTAACTAAAATAAAAAGCCACAGCCTAGAGACAGGAGAGTCATGTGGATTACTGTAATCATGTAGTCTGTGCGGACGACTCGTTCATGAATTATTTTTTTCGCAGATATAAACTGAAATAAAAATACCACGGCCTAGAGACAGAGTAGTCACTGTAATGTGTTCAGGGCGATACGTTCATAAGGTAATTTACTCGTCGCTTCTTTCTCAGATATAATAAACTGAAATAAAAATGCCACGGCCTGAAGACGGAGAGTCATGTAGATTACTGTAATGTGTTAAGGGCGACTCGTTCATGAGTAAATATATACTGTTCGTTTTTTAAATATAAACAGAAATACAAATGTCACGGCCCGAAAACAGGAGAGTTACTGTGATGTATCCGGACGATTCGTTCATGAGTTAATATTTTTTTCACAGATATAAACTGAAATAAAAACGCCACAGCCTAGAGACAGAATAGTCTTGTAGATTACTGTAATGTGTTCGGGGCGACTGGCTCTTCTGTGTGGAGCTCCATACTTCTCATTTCCACTGCCAGTGCCCTATTCTTCTGACAAAACAGCACAGGTATTGTAGTCTGTCATAAATTCATTAGTGTGACAGCGCTAGTGAAGGTGGAATGGTCGGGGTGCCACGACTCGGGGATAAGAGGTGTGGTCATGCGAGGCAAGCGCTACGACACAAACAATGATCTACGAATAATAGCCACGACTGCTGCAGGAATCGTAACAAGCACACGGGGTGCAATGCCAGGGGTCACACGTTGGTTAGTCTGTTAATAAAGGCAACAGCTCCTGCAGAAATCGTAAAGAAATATGGGCGTCAGAAAGTGGGTAGGTCCTTAACGTATTTTCAATGGGATTGTTTCACCTTTGACCCCTTGATACATGCTATTAGAAGAATCACTTTAAAAAGCGACTCTGTGAAACGCAGCTAGTGACGTCACCAGGAACCGTTTTGAATGGCTACTCAGTGAAAATAATGGTATATAAGATCCCCTTCCCCATACTTTATTGTATCACCTAGCTCGGTGAAAACACTCATTGAGTTTCACAGAACAGCAAAATACCTCATGAATACCGAGGAATCAATTTGTTTTCAAGGGCGTTTGGTTCCAAATTCATAGAGAAAATTAATAGAAAAAAACAGCAGAAACACAAAAGGTGTGAGCGTAGTGACGCCAAAGCTAACAAGCGCAAAGGTAAACGTGAAAAAATAAATGTGAGTGAGGCGAGCGAGCGAGCGAGCGAATTAACGAGTGAGTGAGTGAGTGAGTGAGTGAGTGAGTGAGTGAGTGAGTGAGTGAGTGAGTGAGTGAGTGAGTGAGTGAGTGAGTGAGTGAGTGAGTGAGTGAGTGAGTGAGTGAGTGAGTGAGTGAGTGAGTGAGTGAGTGAGTGAGTGAGTTTGTGTGAGTGAGTGAGTGAGTGAGTGAGTGAGTGAGTGAGTGAGTGAGTGAGTGAGTGAGTGAGTGAGTGAGTGAGTGAGTGAGTGAGTGAGTGAGTGAGTGAGTGAGTGAGTGAGTGAGTGCGTGAGTGAGTGAGTGAGTAAGTGAGTGAGTGAGTGATTGAGTGAGTGAGTGAGTGAGTGAGTGAGTGAGTGAGTGAGTGAGTGAGTGAGTGAGTGAGTGAGTGAGTGAGTGAGTGAGTGAGTGAGTGAGTGAGTGAGTGAGTGAGTGAGTGAGTGAGTGAGTGAGTGAGTGAGTGAGTGAGTGAGTGAGTGAGTGAGTGAGTGAGTGAGTGAGTGAGTGAGTGAGCGAGCAAGCAGGCGGGCGGGTGGGCATTCAGAAAAGCGAGCGAGTGAGTGAGTGAGTGAATGAGTGAGTTTGTGAGTGAGTGAGTGAGTGAGTGAGTGAGTGAGTGAGTGAGTGAGTGAGTGAGTGAGTGAGTGAGTGAGTGAGTGAGTGAGTGAGTGAGTGAGTGAGTGAGTGAGTGAGTGAGTGAGTGTGTAAGTGAGTGAGTGGGTGGGTGGGTGGGCGAGCGAGCGAGTGAGTGGTTGTGTGAGTGAGTGAGTGAGTGAGTGAGTGAGTGAGTGATTGAGTGAGTGAGTGAGTGAGTGAGTGAGTGAGTGAGTGAGTGAGTGAGTGAGTGAGTGAGTGAGTGAGTGAGTGAGTGAGTGAGTGAGTGAGTGAGTGAGTGAGTGAGTGAGTGAGTGAGTGAGTGAGTGAGTGAGTGAGTGAGTGAGTGAGTGAGTGAGTGAGTGAGTGAGTGAGTGAGTGAGTGAGTGAGTGAGTGAGCGGGCGGGCGGGTGGGCGTTCAGGCGAGCAAGCGAGCGAGCGAGTGAGTGAATGAGTGAGTTTGTGAGTGAGTGAGTGAGTGAGTGAGTGAGTGAGTGAGTGAGTGAGTGAGTGAGTGAGTGAGTGAGTGAGTGAGTGAGTGAGTGAGTGAGTTTGTTCGCTCATTCGTTCGTTCGTTTGTTCGTTCGTTCGTTCGTTCGTTCGTTCGTTCGTTCGTTCGTTCGTTCGTTCGTTCGTTCGTTCGTTCGTTCGTTCGTTCGTTCGTTCGTTCGTTCGTTCGTTCGTTCGTTCGATTCGTTCTTTCGTTCGTTCGTTTGTTCGTTCGTTCGTTCGTTCGTTCGTTCGTTCGTTTGTTGATTGGTTCGTTCGTTCGTTCGCTCACTTGCTCGCTCGTTCGCTCACTCGCGATCTGGCACAGTCATTGGTAATTGAAGTATTCCAAGTTCTCTCGGTGACTCTCATTGAGACAGGTGGCGCCAGCGACCTGTTGCGGGAGAAGGAGACAACCCTAGTTTGACAAAGCCTCATTCACAGTAGAGGATGACTATTTGTGCGCCGGCTCACTCTCTGCCCGGATACAAATTACCCAGGAAACGAGGCATTGTTGTAAAGACACTGGCGAACAGGTCCCATTCAAACGGCAGATAATAGTCAACAATGGGCGGTTGGATGGGTGCCGCATTTAGGCGTGAGATGCTCAGACCACTCCGTGAGCAACGTACTTGTCACTCCCCCCCCCCCCCCCCTGAATGCTGAGACATCTCGACGTGCAAGGAGTGCCGGTTTAGTTGCGGCGCACTGCCGGGCCGGCGTCGCCGACGCCGGCCCGGCAGAGCGCCGCAGCTGAGAAAAGTATCTGTATTTGATGGGATGTGACAATTTTTCTGCGAGAGCCGATAATACCTGCGATCACCCGTGGTAACTAGAATGCGAGAGCAAAGTGTAAATTTAAAAATACCCTCAAAACACTTATCATAATAAATGTCAGCTCATTCGTGCAGATAGTATGTAAATTACTCCCCAAACTGCTCTGGCAATGCGCATGCTCTGGGCGCCTCAGAGAGTAAAGAACTAAGCCTTTCATTAGGGATAACTCAATAGATTGCGGCACAAGGAACTTCTGAACATATTGGATGAAGTGATTGTCCTTTTCTCTGGTTTGTCGTGATCCTTGCACTCACCTTACAGGTAGGTCAGGTCACTTACCATACAGGTAGGCCATACACTGATTATAAATACTTAAGGTATACTAAAGGTAAAGGTTTATAGTCTGATATCAAGTATTGTATCCGACTTTTACATTTTTATCATCTAGTCACTGACCCTTTTAATTCGTGTACCATCACAACTTCACGGAGAGCATGCAGTCCTGCAGCCATTTCGGCGCATTGAACATACCATACACATTGCCAGCTACGTCCTACCAGATACTCATTTTCACCAGAGACAAGCATTTGAGGATTAAGTGCCTTGTCCAAGGACACAACATTGAAACAATGTCCCAATATTGAGAGAGAAGAAGCATATATGATATTTCTCTGAAAATCCTGCACTAAGCGGGATTCGAAACCACACGGCAGGCAGCGACATTGACAAAGCTCCATGGTCTAACCATTGATTCACGTCTCTCTCCAGGTAGGTCATACATAGAATATAACTACTTACAGTTAGACCAAACATAGAGTATTACTACTTATAGGTAGATAAAAAAAATATTATAACTACTAACAAGTAGGCCAAACAGAGTATAACTACTTCATTTTTTTTATTTGAAAAACAAAGTGAGAATGTCAGAGTGTCATAATATGTATGAAAATTAGCTCTATGAAATAGCTTGTCATGTAAGTTGGCCCTAAAGGTCTATGTAGTGGGAAAAATAAAAGTTCACGTATACATGTATACGGAATTTGTGGTCATATTTTATATCAAATATTTTGTTGACTGGAATGTACAATAAATGTACGCTGATAGGTTAGAGTGTTAAGTCCACATATATGAATAGCTAAGAATACAAATAAATCATTGATTATATCTAAATGTCACCCGCCATGCGAAAAGGTACCTCCCCTCGGCTTTCATACAATTATTTATGACGTCATTTAAAATTTACATTTAATGATTACATAACTAATTTTAAAATATTAAAAATCTCATAAAACAAAAAGTTATGACTATTTTTCAAAAATTCTTTTAGTTATCGAAACAGAAAGGACACGGCTATCATATCAACTATAAAAATCAACTTTAAAAATTCTGACTTTATAGGCCTTTTATCCTTTTTCACAAATGTCAATTACAATTTGACCCCTTCTTTCTCAAGATTCTGCCTCTGTCCCTGGTGAATATGCTTGTCTCTAATCAGAAACCTCCATGAACAGGATGAGAGGCAGCCTCAAATAAGCGAGCGTCCATTTAGTAACCCTTATAGCGCGGGGGTCGAATTTAGACGTCAGAATTTGACGTCTGTAGACATCAGATTATGACGTCTAAAGTCGACACCCGCACTGTAAGAGCTAAAATATGTATATTAGTTGTAGACCCATAACATATTCATTCAAATTAATCGGAAAGAGTTAACTAAGACATTTCTACTGATTTTAATTGAGAAAACCATTTAGTCCCCATGGTTTTGCTAAATATTTCAGCGCTTAAAGGGTTAAAGGGTGTATTTTTATCTAAGAACTTTGCCAGCTTTAAGTGTATGTGTAATATGTCGTTTTTGCTTACGTCATGAGTTATTTTATCAAGCTCGATAGCTGTCATTGAGGTCAGAAAGAAATGACATGAATAAGATTTTAGGCCACCTTTATGCATATATAGGCTAAACTGGGCCAGGAGAACCTCGTGAGGAAGGTGAATTAAATAAGATGACACTGCCCTTCTGACACTGAATTCGAAATTAGAGCATTGGCGGTCTGAGGCCGAGCACGCTACCTCTTGGTCAGGGAGGCTACCCACAATATTGAACCTTTACGAGTGAGAGGGGGAGAAACATTTTGTTTCTTTGAAACTTGGAGGCCATAAGGGGGTTCGAACTCGCGATCTCCGACTTTCCAAGCAGGCAGGTTTAACGACTGCACAATGGTCCCCTCCCGCAAGAAACAGCGTCTGCTTGATAACGATTGTGTTTATTTTTAAATCAGCACTCTCATGTTGACATTGAATGCGTTAATAAAATATCATTAGATTCATTAGGCACATTGAATAATTCTCATGTTGGTTTTATTCGGACACACTTTTTTCTGATCACGAAATATTTCTAATTCGACGTTCAATCTCAAAATCATCCTCTTAATTTAATTATATGTTTGTGGAGATCAACAGGATGTTTTATATATTTTTCGTTAATGCCTCAGTATCTCCGCAAATGAAGGCAGAGAGAGGCTCGCATAATTGCATCAAATTCGGATATGATAAAAAAAACGTAATCAATAAAGAAAAGTGTCATAAATCGTGTAATTTGCCCCAGATTACTAATTGTTGTGTTTTTCATAGCCACAACTGACCTAAAAAATATTATATTTGTACCTTGAAGATCAAGATATATGCTAATTACTGTAATGTTTAGGTTTGGATCTATCTCATCACGATGAGTAGATGCCACTCCATATACAATCCTAAAAATACCTGTCATTAGTATATTGCGCATAATGATGATTTAACCTTTTACATGCTAAGTCTTAACTCTTAATTTTAACCCTTTAACCGCCAAATTATTCAATATGAATTTTGACCCATTTGAAATTGTGTCTCGCTGACGCGATCCACAACTTCAAATGAGTGAAAATTATTCAGATTTGACAAAATGGAGGTCAACTGTTTTCAAATATTGCTGATTGATGTCACATTTTAAAAGGTAATACTTAATGTGCTAATAAAAAATGAAAACCCGAACATATGCGACACCGGCGGTTAAAGGGTTGAAGCATCATTTTGCGTCCATGAAAACAGAGTTAATTTTCCTACTACAAAGGGTTTTAGAATGAAAATTTCCATGAGACTGGTTTACCAATACATGGGGATTTTCTTTATTTTTTTACCCACTTTTAGTCATCTTCATCCACTACAAGTCGAGAGTCGAGAATTGCGACAGCAATTAGCGGCTTGTAGTGGATGAAGATGACAATGGTAGATTCAGACTTGAAAGTGTTGAATTGCCACCCACTTAAAGTTGTGTCCCGCTACCACAATTACAGATGAGTGACAATTACTCATATTTGTTTGATCGGAAACCAAACATTTGCAAATCTTGATTTTCAAACCGATATTTTATTCCCATTAGCTGTGATTTAACCTGTTAGCCTGTAAGCCTCATAACAGTCCAGCAAACACTTTGCATTCACCCGATGCGGTTTCAATGTTGGCCCTCCGTCCTCGACGCTGGCCCAACATTGAAGCAGCATTGGGTGAATGCAAAGTGTTTGCTGAGCGACTTTTGTTGAGATTGTTGAGATTATGTCAAAGAAAAAGAACGAAATTCGGTAGATTCGTAGATCTGGATTTACGAGGCGCGCAGCGCCGAGTATATTCAGATCTACGAATATATTGTAATTGAGTTCTTTCTTCGACCTAAAATACACACAATAGTTCATGTGTGCCAAGAATTTTTAGATAGTCAGTGTGGTTAACCAAGAAACATTAGGCATGTAGTGTCATGGTAAAACCTGCATAATAATCACTGTGACTGTTATTTTTATAAAAAAATAACAGTAGATTTGTAGATCGGAATCTACCGTTTCAAAGATAGACTGACGTCACCGGTGTATTTTAAGCTGGCAGAGCTCATTATTCAAAAGGCCCAACACTAATAACAACCGAATATGTGCTGTGTTTATCTTTCGAAAAAGTGCTTCTAAATGTGTCTGTTTCGCAATCCGAATGATTACCGGGTGTTCTCAAGGCGCATCCAAGCAAACACAAAACATTTGTATAACATCTGTACAATGTTGGGCCAACGTTGAAGGCGTTGAGCCGGCGTTGTACAAATGTTATACAAATGTTTTGTGTTTGCTTGGATACCATGGAAGATTTAAATATTGATATAATCTTTCCTTTTTTCCATTGGAAAAGTTATGATAAATCTAAACTCAGAGAAAGCTAAGATACAATCAAAGTTCAGATTTTCAGTGGGTTTATATTTTGATGTCAGAGATTTACTGTTCAAAATGTTCATTGACACGTTAACATGCTAAGTTATATAATTTTATTTTTCAGCTATATATTTGAAGTTGTGTCTCGCTACCGCGACCTATAACTTCAAATGGGGGAAATTGTTCAGCTTTGTTTAGTTTGGGACCCAACATCTACAAATCTTGATGTTTAAACACTAATTTCATTCCCAATAACTGTGATTTAATCGGTTGTTAAAATAAAATAAAACGATTATATAGGGCCTACTTGCCGTCCCATTAAACCAGGATCGCATGATTTTCGTCGATTTCTCCGTCAATTCTGAACCGATCTCCTTGAAATTCTGCAAAGGACATTTTCTATTCAAATCCTAACAACTGTGAAAATTTCGCAAAATTATATTAAATATTTCAGAAGTTAGACCATTTGACATGTAATAAAATTGTAGAAATAGTTTAATGGGTTTATAGAGGGACGCCGTAATTTCCATTTACTACATGTCAAATGGTCAGACTTTTAAAATACGCTATAATTTTACGAAATTTTCAGGCTGTTGGGATTCTTTTGATTTTTTTTTTGAAAATCGGTTGAGAACTGACTGAGAAATCCGCGACAAAAAGCATGCGATCCTGGTTAATCACTTTTAATTTGACTTTGGGTTTAATAGTCGTGCTTAAAGAGTTAACCCTTTGAGTTAACCCTTTGAGTTAACCCTGCTGATCACGACTATTGTCGTTTTTAATCTGTTTTATTAGTCGACCAAATCACGGTTGTTGAGAACGAAATGTGTCTAAACATCAAGATTTGCAAATATTTCTGTTCAAATCAAACAAATATGAGTAATTTTCTGCCACTTGAATTTGTGGGACGCTATAGAGTGACACAACTTCTAGTGGTTGAAAATTTAAATAAATTCACTAGCAGTAGTAGAGTTAAAAAGTGGAGATATGTGCGCACAGCCCTCCTGCGTGAGGTGTTGCGTGCGCTGCGCAGCGTGTTGAATACTGACTGATTGACGTCTCAATAGGTGACGCCCTCAACGAATCTGTTCGCTACAAAAGACACCGGAGAGACGTCGGGCCTCCGTCTCAGACGTTAGAGAACGTTGGGTACGTTGGACCAGTGTGTCTGTGGTAGATGGGGACATTTTAAATATGAGCACCAATGCTGGTTTCATGTTGGGCCAGTGTCTCTGATGCTGGCCCAACATTAAACCAGCATTGGACGTTTTGAATGTGAGCATAGATTGGTGAACGAGGGTTTCATGGATGACAAAGCTTGTCGCGTGCTGACACTCGCCTTCCGCCATTGACTGCTGCCTTTGCTACCCCCCCCCCCCCGACTCCCGGCTCCCATACAACTCCCAACCATCCCTATTCAATTAGCAAAAGCCTCTATTTGCCCCGTATTATCATGTCTAATGCAGGAATTATCAAATGATGCCATGACTGACGGCTATTTTCTGCCACCTTTTCTTGCCTGGAAGCAAAAAAGGCCTTTCATGTGCAAATTAAAGATACATGTATATTCTTCTTCGTACTTTTTACCCGAATCTCCACACTTTGAAAACTAAGTCACAGTTGTCACATAGTTTATTTTGTAAGTGGAAAAATATTAAATGTCGTGACACGATTTAACCTTTAAAGCGTTACAATTTATAACTTTAATTTTCGCTCACGTGAAGTTGTGTCTCGGTAAAAAATGAAATGAATCAGGCTTTAGGCCACCTTTGTGCACATATAGGCTAAACTGGGCCAGGAGAACCTCCTGAGGATGGTGAGATGATTGAGATGACACTGTCCTCCAGACACAGGATTCGAAATTCGAACCCTGGCGGTCTGAGGCCGAGCACGCTACCTCTCGGTCACGGAGGCTCCCCACAATACTAACTTTCACACGTGGATGGGGAAGAAACATTTTTGTTTCTTTGAAACCGCCGAGACCGGGAACCGAACCCCGAACTCTGGCGTGTCTCGGTACAGCGACCAACAACTTGAACTGGATGGAAGCTGCTTTTATTTGTTTATTTTGAGACCAAAAATGTGCAAATCTTGATGTTTCAATAACAATAACTGTGATTTTACCTGCTCATAAATCAGATAAAAAAGATTATAATAGTACTTGGCGCTTAAAGGGTTATCTTTAGATTCAATAAAATGGCAATTAACCCTTTCAAGCCTGAGTTTACCATTGTCATCTTTATCCACTACAAGTCGCGAATTGCTGTCGCAATTCTCGACGTGTAGTGGTTGAAGAAGATGACCATGTAGTGGATGAAGAAAATAAAGAAAATTGCCATGTATTGGTATACCAGTTTCTTGGAAATGTTCATTCTAAAACCTTTAGTTGTGGGAAAATTAAATTTGTTTTTTTTTATTTAAAAAGACGCTTTATTGCATCGTAAGGGCTTAAGTGGTTAAAGGGTTATCTAGATTCAATGAAATGGAAATTGAGTGAATTGTCGTCCTGGTAATTGGTCAGGGTTGAAATATGCTTGGGTGCAGATGTCTGTATCAAGGTAATTAAAAGCTGAAACATACTCATTTAGCAGTCCTATAAGTATACGATAACAAGGCATGCCCCCGGGGGATAGTTTGCTAATACAAGCTCATATATGTCTACCTGACTTCCGCTCATTTAAAGAACAAGACGTCTTCTTTCATTGATCGCAAAATAAAAGTCAGAGAATATGACTGGTTCACGAATCGTGACAACTAGGTGGCAGTCAGTTCAACGTCATCATCAAGCTATCTATAAAATGTCCCCTTAACATAAAAGTCAGCTGTAGAAAAGGGGACGTGGCGCATTGGTAGAGCGCCTGCAGTCATGCATGCATCACGGGTTCGAACCCCGCTGATCCTGTGTGGGTTTCTCAATGTGAATAGGCGATCACGGTAATGGTGGCCTCGTCGAGCTGAGGTTGAAACCAGTGTATCGATTATTAAAATACTCGGGTAACGTCAGTCTATCGCTAAAACAGTAGATTCGGATCTACGAATCTACTGTTATTTTTAATAATGGCCAGGTCGGGTACACTATACGGGTTTAGGCTTAATCATAAAACGATATGACTTATGTTGCATGGTTTAACCACGCTGACTATAGAATTGGGGTTTTCTATATAAAATCTAAAAAAAAAATTGTGTTTTTTATGTCGAAGAAAGAACTCAATTACGATAGATTCGTAGACCCGAATATACTCGTCGCTCCGCGCCTCGTACATTCGGATCTACGAATCTATCGAATTTCGTTCTTTCTCCTTGCCTTGATTACGCGCAGGGCCACGCGCTGTGCGCTCCTTCTTCGAAGACAGCTGTATGATTTAAATATGTAAAAATGATCTCGTAATTAATCGATAACTAGCTTACTTTGCTCCGTATATATGCAATGCGAAGCAATGTAATGTATTGCAATGCAATGTAATGCAATGCAATTCAATGTAATGCAATGTAATGCAATACAATGCAATGTAATTCTAAGCAATGCACTGCAATGTAATGCAATGTAGGGTCTAATGCAATGCAATTCAATGCAATGTAAAGCCTAATACGATGCAATGCAACGCGATGTAGGGCTAAATGCAATGCAATGCAATGCAATGTAGGGCCTAATGCAATGCAATGCAATGTAGGGCCTAATGCAATGCAATGCAATTTTAATGTAGGGCCTAATGCAATGCAATACAATGCAATGTAGGGCCTAATGCAATGCAATACAATGCAATGTAGGGCCTAATGCAATGCAATACAATGCAATGTAGGGCCTAATGCAATGCAATACAATGCAATGCGATGCAATACAATGTTATTTTACTAATTGCGATGTCATTTCATTAGGTTTGAGTCATGCTTTAAAGCGTACATAATTATGTACGGATATAAGTCATGTTTACAAACAGGGAGTTGTGGGTCGCGGTAGCGAGACACAACTCCCTGTGTGTAAAAATGTCAATCTTATAATTTGAAGGGTGATTTAGCTACTGTGACTCTCAAAGCGTCATCTAGGTCACGGACTGGTCCCCTCTAATGGTCTCAATGCCCAATAGCGCCTGCCCCATTGCCAGCCCTCGCCCGTCGTTTCAAAGCCTGATCAACCCAGCTAACATTATCAATTTGCCGCTCGCTCCCTCCGTGTTTTCAGGGGCCAAGTGTGCTAATATCAAATATTAGAATTTGAAAGAAGGCTGGAATTAATGGCCCGCGGCTACAAGACGAAGGGGGCGCCGGGCCAAATGGACCAGTATACACAGGCAGCGGGCCGCGCGGCCGAAGAGGCCCGCCGCGATTGGGTTGACTCAACTTCAAAAAGCCTATATGAGCTGATTTGAATGTTTCGGGCGGCGTTATTGTCCGGGTGGGATCCAATTCCTCGGCGCCGTAAACAGCATTAGGCGCACAGCAAATGCGATACGTTAAACCAATGCTGGTTTAATGTTGGTCCAGCGTTGTAGACGATGGACCAACATTAAAACGACATTGGCCACGTAAACATGAGACATTGCTCCGATGCTGGGGTAATGTTGGCCGAATATCACCCCAGCACCGGGCCAACGCCGGGTGTTTGCTGTGCTGGCTAGATCGCGTGGTCGCTTGTTGCTTGCTTATGCCATCGAGTAATGCATGGAGATGTGAAGATCATCTGTGGAGCCTGAATTCCTCCAAGTCAAAGACTCACACTCAGGTTCAGACTTAGGTTGTTCTATACCTAAAGAACGAAATAAAACAGATAGAAAAAAATGAAATGAATCGGGCTTTAGGCCACCTTTGTGCACATATAGGCTAAACTGGGCCAGGAGAACCTCCTGAGAATGGTGAGATGATTGAGATGACACTGTCCTCCAGACACAGGATTCGAAATTCGAGCCCTGGCGGTCTGAGGCCGAGCACGCTACCTCTCGGTCACGGAGGCTCCCCACAATACTAACTTTCACACGTGGATGGGGAAGAAACATTTTTGTTTTTTTCAAACCGCCGAGACCGGTAACCGAACCCCGAACTCTGGCGTGAAAGGCAGCGGTGCTAACCACTACCCTAGGGCTCCCGCCCAATACAGATAGAGATCATATATTTTGATTTGAACATTGTCAGGAGATCTCCACCAAGACCAACACCAACAGCAAATTGGTCCACATTTTATAATGTAGTAGCTCGTTAACCCACACAACGCTGAAATATGATTGTAGGAACTATGGAGACCAAAGGGTTTTCAATTTGAAATCATCATAAATGTCTCAGTTAGCTCTCTCCGCTTCATTTGAATATTTATGTTATATATATACGGCCATTGTCATTTTGTAATTTTTCAATTTCTTTTGTGGCTGAGATCGTCTGTAGACTAAAAACGATCCCCGCGTTGAAAGGGTTTGAATGAAATGAAATACTATTTTGTGGGCACGAAAATAAAAAAATAAAAAAATAAAACATCATGGCCCTAAACCAGCCACCGTAAGCCAGCGATAAATACACAAGTAAAACTATTGCGTTGTCAGATGTGTAGACATTACAGCCCCAAGGAGAATATTCACATCTGCGTGCGTTACTGGTTCCCAGAGCGGGAGCATATTAAATCTACCTCTGTCTATGAGGTTATGCTTTTGGTCGGGTTTTTTTTTTTTTTTTTTTTCGTTTGTTTGTTTTTTTCCTTATTTTGTCAGGAGCATTACTTACAAAGTAATAAGCAGATTTGCATAATATGATTTTACCAGATATATACAGAGAGGGACATGGCGCAATGGTTACATCGTGGCGCTCTGCCGATGTCGCTGCCTGCCGTGCGGTTTAGAATCCCACTTGGTGCAGAATTTTCAGAGAAATATCATGTTTCTCCCCTCTCAATCTTGGGACACTGTTAAGATGTTGTGTCCTTGGGCAAGGCACTTCACCCTCAAATGCTTCACTTGACTCAGGTGAAAATGAGTACCTGGTAGGACAGAGATGGCAATGTGTGATGTACGATAAGTTTAATGCGCCGAGACGGCTGCAGGACTGTATGCTCTCCGTGGAGTTGAAATGGCACACGAATGAACAGGTCCAGTGACGAGTGGGTAAGATGTAAAGTCGCATGATGGGTCTTCAGGTTTGAAATCAGACTATAAACCTGCACCTTTACCTTTATGTCTTGGGCCAAGGAGGAATCCATTAAGTTTTGGGGATGATCCAGAAAACGATCCAGATCCTTAATTTGTTTCAAAGAACAATCCATTATAAGTTTCTTTAGTCGCCAAAGGAGCTTTTAGATAACATGACTATTTAAAGGTGATCTATCACCCCTTATATAGTATGAATAATTTTGTGACAAATAAATCAAAGTTGCCACAAGATGGGGCACAAGTGTTTCCTTATATGGGGTGATTGGCTATCATGTGACCCTCTGAGAGGGTCACATGATAGCCAATCACCCCCATATATGGGGTGATTGGCTAGCCAATCACCCCATATAAGAAAATAATTATTGATACCATATAAGGGGTGATAGATCACCTTTAACATAATTTGTATCTACTGATTTCAATGAAGCTTTCTGCCAAGCCGAAATCCGAGCCTTTGAATTCAGAAAAACAAAATGGCTGTCCAAAAAAACATCGCGAAAAGCACTAAAACAACACCAGTAGTCATAGGATATTGTTAAATTCAGACCAAATATAAGAGGCCTATCATTTTTATGACTCTATAATGCCGCCGAAAATGACAGATCTTGGACTATTTCTCAAGGTCACAGAAGCCATATCATTGTTATTTTGACAGCTGGGATCCATTGACATCAGATAGTCCAGGAGCATTAATCTTGGATTAGAAAAGCGTTGAATGATCATCAATATTGGCTGGGAGTAGTCTAGATGGACTTACTGACCATAAAACCAGTTGAAATGGTATATTGAAAAATAAAATTGAACTACAATTGACTGCTTTACACAATTTCCTAGATATGACAATATGGCGGCGGCCATCTTGGACGCCATCTTGAATTTCTCGAAAAGCTCTAGGTGGATTTTCATTTTTAATATGTTAACATAAGTACCTCTGGGAACCTTTTCAGAAAAAATCAGCTTGTTATAAATTTTGTCCGGGTATAAGTCTAATGCTCCTCAGTCCTGGACTAAAATGCATACACCAGTGAGAGTGTTGCAACGCTTAAAACTATAGATCGAGTTTAAAAATGAGTGACATTGATCTACTTTTTAAGGACAGAAAATATAAAATATGAATTTCATTGTTCATAGTTATGTTATTTATTTTTCAAGGTTACCAAATCCAAAATATGAATTCCATTGTCATCGCCGGATCTAGATTTAATAACATGAGAAAATCCGTAAAGACGAAGAAATCCATAGATTGGGGAAGTGCCAAGCAAACGCAAAGCAGTTGTATAACATTTATACAACGTCGGCCTAGCGTATCCGAAGTTGGTCCGATTATGTATAAATATTATATATATGTTTTGTATTTACAGGGTGTGGTCATTATGAATGTATATACTATATAACCTGATAACGTCACAGTAGTTCTGAACGTGCGTCAAAATAAA
Organism: Flabesymbios commensalis; assembly: GCA_964017125.1. NCBI lineage: Eukaryota > Metazoa > Annelida > Polychaeta > Terebellida > Flabelligeridae > Flabesymbios > Flabesymbios commensalis. The sequence goes on from OZ024916.1 coordinate 3,281,514, forward strand.
TTGAACTATAAAACAAATATAAAAAAATCTACTGGAATTCCCAGTCATGGTATTGAAAATTTACCAGCCAGACAGACGTTCTGTGATAATGTTCACCGTCAAAAAGCGAGCCATCACGCGATGCGTGTAGTGAAAAGGCAAACAACAATAACTGCTCCCTTGATTAGTAAACAGTTGCTGCTGTTTGCCTTAGTTCACCATCACGCAATGCCTGTGGTCCGGAAATAGAGGATAAAAGATTAGCAGTTGTATGTGGCTATTAAAGAGGGGTATTAATTCACCATGACAATGTGTGAATGTATCGCGGTAAAAGCCCCCGTCTCGCCACACCGAACCTGTTGTTGGTAATGCTAACTGATCTGACAAACTAACACAACAGTCGTCAATAGATCAACGCTTACTCTGGTTCCCAGAGCCACACTACGCGGCGGGGCCGAGCTTCATGTAGCCTCTGGTATGCCCCAGTGGCGAATGCTTGTGACTTGTTGCTATTTTTAGATGAAAATAGGGTAATCCCCTAATTCAGAAATTTTTGAAAGGTCATTTCCCTGGATGAAGAGTTGTTCACAGTATTTTACTTCCCCTCTGACGCATTTCCTATGACTTGACCCAGCAAATTATTCACTGGCCTCAATAGCACAGGCATATGATGGTCACGTGACTAAGAGCCTTGGCCAATACCCGGCCATAAATGAAATTGGCCGGGCTCGCCAGGCAAATCAACGCTATAGTCGCCAAGTGAATGTCCCGAAATGACTGCTCATAGAGCCACCTGGTGAATAAGGTTCATAGAGCCACCTGGTGAATGACTGCTAGATTCACCAAGTGAACATGGTGAGTGTACGTAAACGACCTGGCCGTCCCCAACAGCTCATTCGATCCGGTTGTGGCTCGAACCCAGAGGTACTGAGTTCGAATTCCGGCCAGGTCGGATATTTGTCATCGAGGTTGTGCATTTACAGTGTTACAAACAGTTCAAAGGCTTAGAGTGTGCTGCGCTGTCTATGATACTTTCTTTGGCGACGAATACCATTGTATTTTTTAATGTCCGATATCTGACAGCCAAACATGTTTAAACTATTAACTTTCTTTACATCCACTCATGGACCAACAGTGAGAAAACTAGCTAATTTTTTGTTTTTAGTAAACCCTCTTTATTCTTTGTGATTTATTATTATCTTTTTTAATGTTATCCTCCTATAATTTACTATGCTCTTTATTTTCTTCAATTCTCACAAATATATAGAACGGGCTGTTCTATGTATTTGTAGTTTTTTAATACCTGTCGTCTTCTGGACGGGTACTCCGTTTGCATATATAACAGTGTTTGTATTATTATTATTTTTGTATTGTATGCTAACAGACTGTAATGTCTAATGCTAATAAACTATTATTATTATTACTATAAAGAATCCTTCAGGTCATTCAATGATGAGTAGGCCAAAAGCATAGTCCTGGATTCTGGTTTCCTTCTGTCGCGATATTGCTATGATTGTGCAGAAAGCAAAATAAAGCAATTTGGCACACACACATGTAAACGACCCCTTCAATCCCAGGTGTAAATTCTCAGAAAATATGTGTCGTCTACCCGAGGTTCATACAATATTGAGCAGGCGTCGCTTACGATGGGCTAAGAAAAATATAAAATCAAATGAGGGAAGGCAGAAAAAAATTAAGAAAAAATGGACAAATTTCTGGAAAAGTAATAGTCATCCGGAAGGGGAATTTAAGCCACTATCATTTTTACATAGCTGGACTACTCAGGGGTCAGAATCAACCTGTTGACCAGGTAACCGCCGCTGCTTTACTGTAGTATGGCCAAAAATGTACATGACCTATGTGCGATTTTAGTCCGAGTTATATCAATATATTTAATATCAATAGAAAATCAAATTATTTAATATCAATAGAAAGCTACTGAAATAGGCTTTCACATGGATGTAAAAAAAATTGTGTCCGATCAACGACAAATGTACAATAGAGCTTTAGGTTGGTATTTTAACACGTAAATCTACCTGTTTTTCATACTTTTCAGTAAATAGTCAAAATACTTTTTTCTCAGCCGATTTTTGTATGGTATAAATGTTTAGTTTTGCTTCAAACATGTTCTAGAACTATTGTTGACTTAAAAATAAAAAACGCATTTGGAATAAAAATAATGCGTTATGGGAAAATGTTACTCACTTTTTTGGTCAGATAAAATTTGCTGGCTTTTCTTCAGGCCCAGGAAAATTGACCGTATCTCACATGATTGCCAACTAAGTAGTACAATTTTGCGCTATATCAATATATTTGATATCGATAGAAAGCTACTAGCACAGGCCTTTACATGGATGTAAAATACTTTGTTCACAAGAGAGTTTTAAGTTGGTATTTTAACCCGTAATTTGCCCTTTTTCATACTTATTCAGCAAATTGTCAAAATACTTTTCTTTCAGCTGATTTTTGCAAGCTATACATGTTTAGTTTTGATGCAAACATGTAACTATTGTTGACTTTAAATAAACCCATCAGGAATAAAAATAATAAGTCATGTGAACATATTTGGGGCCTATATTACATGCTTTTTTGGGAACACACGTGAAATTTTCGAACTTTTCTTTGGGCTCAGGAAAATTGTATATGTATCTCACAGCTTTGCCCAATGAGTAGTCAAATTTTCAGCTATATCAATATATTTGATGTCAATAGAAAGCTACTGTCACAGGCCACGGATGTAAAATGTTTCCTGTCTAATCTTTGACAAATATTCAAAATACTTTTCTCTCAACTGATTTTTGTGTATAATAAATTAGTAACCCGAAATTAGCTCGTATCGTAGTCAATCCGTGAAAAAATTCGTAGGCAGCTAACTTTAACTGATTTGGATGGATATGGGTATGGTCAATGACCAAAAAAAAGTAAGATGGGATAGGGGTTGGGAACACTTTTTTATTAGAGAAAATCCAAAATGGCCGCCACCGGCACATAACGCCCCATAACTTTTGAACCATTTGCCACAGAATATTGTGTTACATGTCATTTCCCACTAGTTTTGACACAAAAATTACATTTCTGAAGTTATAATAGCATTTAATAGTCTCATTCTGCAGAAATCCAAGATGGCCACCATCCGCACATATCGCATCATAACTTTTGAACCACTGCTCTAGTAGCTGATGGTGGACTGGTTTTGTATATATCCAGACCGAAACTCTTCAGCCATAAGCTAATTCGAGGCCATTGAACAGTTTTGGTTGGTGATGCATTTGGCACATCGAAATGTGTAAAATACCCCCCCCCCCCTTTTGAGCGGTTTACGCCGCCAGCTTTTAGTGTAGTGTATCTTTTGACCGTTAGGCCCAGAAGATCATGTGGCCCCTCAAAATTTGCGCAATGGTTATGTTATGGGGGGGGGGGGGGCGGTAATATATTTGTATACCCTAGCATCGATGCTTTTAATGATATCGGCCTAAAACTTATTTCAACATTGTAAAAACAACCGTTACGACCATTTATTGTGTTAACGGTTCCCTTTTGTGCATTTTTCACCTGGTAAATATTGTAATTACATTATGTGAACATCTACATTTTTTCATTAATTACAGCCACAAAGCATAGCAAATTTTACTTGTTTTTGTTGTAATACATTCGCACTGTCTTGCACTTGCAGGGAGCGAGCTAATCACCGGGCGTGAGCGGAACTACACTCAGCGTACTCCCACAGGTGTTATCGACCACGAGACTTGTACTCATAACTTCCTGTATCGACCAAAACTTCTGCGGTTGCGAATTATTTACGTTTACTGACGCATTGTAGTATAAATATTTTAATTATCAGTTAAACATGTGGGTGGTCGTACGATAAAATGCATATGGCACTGCTTTTTGGTCGATAAAGGCTCAGATCGGTACGCGTCGCCAGATACAGGCACTCGCCTTCGGCTCGGCCTGTATCTGGCGACACGTACCGATCTGAGCCTTTATCGACCAAAAAGCAGTGCCACATGCATATCGTATTACTGGTGTTATTCCAACATCTGTTCCTCCATACCGAAGTGAATCTGCTTTCATGTATTATATTAACATCATAGTGTCATATCTAGACAGTATTCTACCATTTATAACATTAAAATGTATACCTTGGCATTCAATACCATTATCTCGACCTGTCGCATGAATAAATATTAGCTTGTCAATCAGGGCATTTAGCCACACGTGAATGATCTTTGTCATGAGATTTTGTAACTACAGTTTTAATCAAGCAATATTATAATATCATAATATAATACATTCTAATGCTATGATATGACATGTAGGCATGCCATTATAATGTCACTGTATAATAGTATAATGTCTTGACAAACCTTTTAATTTTAGGATATGGCATTACAGTGTCAATATATGATATCATAGTACTATGATATGATAATAGCACAATAAAAATGTTGGTATGTAATAATAAATATACAAATGTAATAGTATAATTGTATAATGAAAGAATATGGCTTCTTAAATCTTCTTAAAACTAGCACATAACTCCAATAGCTTTACTGTGGCATAGTTGTGAGATACATTTGTTTAATGTATGAAAATCGCATAGTTGAAAACTTATAAATTTTAGAGTACCATATATCAAGCAATGATGGGATGGGACACTCTAATAATATGAATAGTACTACAATTATATTGCACTTGATTGTAAAGATATGACATCCTTTATATGACATCACAATGTCACTATACAGTATACTATTATAATGAGGGCTATGATTTATAGTTATTTGAAATTTAACCCTTGAACCCTTTCAACGCCGAACTCCTGGGCGCACCTGCATACACATAGCTGAATTCATTCCCGGGGATGGGTGGGGGGGGGGGGGGTTGTAAAAAAAAATAAGAATATTTTGTAATTTCAGATTTGTATGAAGACACCAGCAGGATCTTAGCTTATGAGCAAATAATAACATGAAAAGGAGTTATGCTTTACTTTTCGATAACACCAAGGTCATGTCAAGATCACATCAAGGTAGTTTGAAATGAAATGAATCGGGCTTTAGGCCACCTTTGTGCACATATAGGCTAAACTGGGCCAGGAGAACCTCCTGAGGATGGTGAGATGATTGAGATGACACTGTCCTCCAGACACAGGATTCGAAATTCGAGCCCTGGCGGTCTGAGGTCGAACACGCTACCTCTCGGTCACGGAGGCTCCCCACAATACTAACTTTCACACGTGGATGGGGAAGAAACAATTTTGTTTCTTTTAAACCGCCGAGACCGGGAACCGAACCCCGGACTCTGGCGTGAAAGGCAGCGGTGCTAACCACTACCCTAGGGCCCCCGCCCCCAAGGTAGTTTGAAGGTCAAACCCGCCAAAAATATTGAAAATACACACTTTTTATCAATTTCAAGCTGTTTAGCGGTGCAGTCATCCATTAGAGTGGACTGATGGTGACACATACTTGGTCGGGTATCATTTCAGCACACATTTTTAGGAAATCTAGGGCAGTGCTGATATTGTGAGGGGTAAAGCCCCCATGCATGCCCTTATTACACACCCATTCCTCAAGGGTCAATTGAACAAGCAAAATTACAATTATGTAGTAGCGTGTAGCATCAACTTTGGCTTCCATCGCAAACGATTGATACATAATTAGGTATGGATGTTGACATTGGTTGAGGGTGTGTTTTATTGCATGGATGCCGCCCAAAATAAACGTGACGTTTATGTCTAGGTCATGTAACATGTCAGGTTTATTAGTTTATGGGTGAAGTGTACTATTAAATGCGTAATGATTAGGTAATGCGTAATGATTAGGTGTGCAACCATGCAGTTTTCACTGCTGCGATATTTGTCATATAAATATTATTATAACATTTTAAGCATGATGATGATGCCAAAGGAAGGTATGGTTAGTTTTATTGTATTCTTTGATAAAAAATATATGGTTTGGTGAAAAAATCAAATCTCTATCTCGATTATTGAGAAAGTTATGATAATTTGATTGATTTTATGGCGGCCATTTTGAATTTTTCGTTCCAAAATAATCCTTTAAGAATGACAGCTCTACATCGACCCAGATATTATTATGGGATGCTATCCATGCACAATCAAAAAACAAGGCTACCCTCATGATTACCAGACCACATTGATTTTACAGACAAAAATACCAAAAAACACATTTTGCACCCGAGTATAATCGGGGTCCGCAACAGGGAGACATTTTTTCCCCCCCGAGAATACTTAGGGTCCGCGTTAAAAGGGTTAATAAAAGAGTGTTTATCGTTTGGTCAAAATGGTTTTGTTTCAAATCCTGTATGGTCTCCTGTATGGTGGGTGTAAAACTAGTTTATTATGATCAAGACAATATGCTAATCTATAGTGACATTATAATGCCTTATGCCTACATGTCATATCTTAGCCTACGGGTGTAATATTATGGTGGGCCTCTTACAATATTGTAGGATATTATATACTGACATATTATTTCGTGACAACATAATCATTGCATAGATCTCTTAATTTTAGTCACAAAATACTATTTTAAAAGCAAGATGACATCAGAGAGATCATCCACATCTGTCCTGATACAGTGACTGACCAGATACTAAGTACTATTCATTCATGCGACATGGTGGGGATTATAGTAGGGCCTATTCAATTGCAGGATATAATGTCATAAATAGTACAATAATGTCTACAAATAACACTATAATGTTGCTATAATGCATGAAACCGGATCCACTTTGGTATGGGCATGAAACAACAGATGTTGGAATAACACCAGTAATACATCTAGTACCGTCCTGGAGCATTTGCTCATTCCATACAAAATGTATGTATTAAAACAAAACCAAGTGGAATAACACCAGTAATACATCTAGTACCGTCCTGGAGCATTTGCTCATTCAATACAAAATGTATGTATTAAAACAAAACCAAGTGGAATAACACCAGTAATACATCTAGTACTGTCCTGGAGCATTTGCTCATTCCATACAAAATGTATGATTAAAACAAAACCAAGTGGAATAACACCAGTAATACATCTAGTACTGTCCTGGAGCATTTGCTCATTCCATACAAAATGTATGATTAAAACAAAACCAAGTGGAATAACACCAGTAATACATCTAGTACCGTCCGGGAGCATTTGGTCATTCCATACAAAATGTACGTATTAAAACAAAACCAAGTGGAATAACACCAGTAATACGTCTAGTACCGTCCTGGAGCATTTGCTCATTCCATACAAAATGTATGTATTAAAACAAAACCAAGTGGAATAACACCAGTAATAAATCTAGTACCGTCCTGGAGCATTTGCTCATTCCATACAAAATGTATTAGTGGGGGCTCTTAAGTCAATATATGAGATGAAGTGTGCACTTCTGGATAAAATTGTGAATTTTGGCACACAGATAGTAAAGATCTTCCTGTACAGGAATTTTGATGGAAGCAAGTTGGTACGTCCAGTTTTTGGCCGCCATCTTGGTTTTCAAAATGGCCGCCACTTGGGACCTATTATCAGCAATATTTCGAAAAGGAAGTCACCTGAGAGCTCATAACAAGCTGATTTTTTCAGGAAAGAACCCTATCGGTATCTAGATTAACATAGTAAACGTTCTAGAAAATCATTCTCAAGCACTCTGACATATTCAAGATGGCGTCCAAGATGGCCGCCAGCGTATAGTCATATTTGATAAATAGCGTAAATAATCGATTTTAGCTCGATTTTCTTTTGTAATACACCATTTCAAATAGTTTCGTGGTCAGTAAAGCTATATAGACTACTACCAGCAATTTTGAAACCATATTTAACCCTTTTATCCCAAGAGGCGTTTTAGCGAACGCCTCTGTAATTTCTATTAGGACAACTTTATTATGTATTATTAATTAATTAAGTGTTAATGGTGATGTATGTTGGTGTCAGTAATACTATAATAAAGGCATATTAAAGGCACGCTTATATTGATCACTTAATTTGTATCTTTAGTTATTCAAGATGGCGTCCAAGATGGCTGCCAGTGTATGGGCAGATTTAGGAAATCGAGTAAATTCTTAAATTTTATATCAATTTTCTTCTGTAATACATCATTTCAACTAGTTTTATGGTTTGTGAGTCCAACTGAACTACTCCTAGAAAACGTTAAGCTATATTTACACACCTTAACATGAGAGTTTTTAATTAGCGACATAAAACATCCAAAATGTAATTGGTTAATCACTTAGCCCTTAACATTTTCGAGCCGTTTTTCGGGTGTGAAACAGATTTATGTTTTTTGCGTAAATTGATAGATTTTAGCTAAATTTTCTTTTGTGATGGACAATTTGAAATATGATCAGTAAATCTATATAGCCTACCCCCATCTATTTTGAAAGATGGCTGCCAGTGTACGGACAGATTTAAGAATTTGTCCAAATCCGTCAATTTTAGCTCAATTTTTTTTTTTTTTTGTAATACATCATTTCAACTAGTTTTTGGTTTGTGAGCTCATCTAAATTACTCCCAGACAATGTTGAGCAATATTTAACACCTTTACATGAGAGTTTTCATTTGGCGACAAATATGTAATTGGTGAACCACGTGGCCCATAAAATTTTACAGCTGTTTTCCAGGTGTGACATTTGTGTTGGACAGATCATTTGATGATATATTCCATGTAAGTGTGATGTTTCCTGAGTGAACCACTTATTGTCAGTGTATCCGCCTGGTAATATTGTCACCGTACACATACTGGATCACAAACATTATCAGTGATACGTGTAACGTAAACGAATATACCTATAGGTGCTTTAATGCATGCACTGGTATGTCGACGTCGATCAATTGCCGCTGGAAAGGTGGTGCATTTATAATGACAGTGTATATATAGGGCTTTTCAAATAGAGAAAGATGGCTTTGGAAGAGAATGTTAATTTTCTTCACTTTTACTCTTTGAATTCCTTGTTATTACTATTTGATTTACTGTATATGTGTCAAAAGAATTCACATTATTTATGAATTACCATCAGAGTGCTGACTATTACAACATCGTCGATACCACCTGTCACACGAAAGTGCAAAAGTAAATTACATTTTTACATCCAGATTTACTCAAGGATTAACCGGATGGTAGCAATCCATCTGCATGATCAAGTATTTTACCATATATGTCCCAGAAAAAAACAGTCAAGTCAAAGACACTTAACTGAGTCGTAGGTACAATACTAAAAGTAAACTAAAGGAAAATAACCACGAAGGTGCATATACACCCAGAGTTACTGTATTGTACCAAATTTTGTAACGATCCATCAAGGTCAAACACACTAAACTAGGTTAAAGTAGTATAGAAAGTGGACTAAAGTATAGAAACCACGAACAGCACATCTAGAGCTCCTGAGAATCATTGTACAACATTTGGTGATAGTCTATTAAACCAATAGTTTCAAAGTTATGCCAAGGACAAGAGCGCAACATAGCGTACATCTAGAGCCCCTGAGGACCATATGCTGTAAATTGGGTAATAATCTATCAAGTATTCTCTACAAATAGACCCGTATCTAGGACCGTTATCACACAATATCCCTATAGACACCCTATAGTCATTATATCTAAATACACCACCTTTCCAGCAGCAATTGATTGACATACCAGTGTATGCATTAAAGCACATGTATATTCGTAAGTTACATGTATTGCTGGTAATGCTTGTGATCAAGTATGTGTATGGTGACATTATTACCAGGGGAATGCAATCAAATAATAGTTTTCATTCAGACAAAAATTATATTCGCTGTCCCCCAAATGAGGACTGTAGGCAAGCAGTGACATATCACCTACATGCAATCTCATGTCACTTACATCAGAAATACATAACATTGTAATGCATTTCTGCTTATATGCAGTATATCTTCAAATGATCTTTCCAACCTTCCCTAAGCCAGCGATGTAATCAGAATGTGATAAACAGAGTAAGGTTTTGGTTAGTAGGCCACTTTAGTCCTCAACACATTGTTGATTATGACCAAAATATCTTCAATATTTACTAGTTATTATTCATTACAGGGATAACGTAACCACCAAGGATACTGTGACATGTAAAAAAACATAAATCAGTTGCACACCCGAAAAACAGCTGGAAAGTTGTATGGGTTAAGTGGTTCACCAACTACATTTTGGTTGTTTTATGTCGCCAATTGAAAACCCTCATGTTAAGGTGCTAAATATGCTTACCGTTGTCTGGGAGTATTTTAGATGGACTCACAGGCCATGAAACTAGTTAAAAATGATGTATTACAAAATAAATTGATGACAAATTGAAGAATTTACTCAATTTCTTAAATCTGCCAATACACTGGCAGCAATCTTGGACGCCATCTTGAATAACTAAAAATACTAATTAATTGACCAATATGCGTGCTTTTAATATAGCTATATTACTGAAACCAATATACATCACCAATAAAGATCGCAGGGGCTTTCGCTAAAAAGCCTCTTGGGATAAAAGGGTTAAATTTGTTTTTAAACTGCTGGGGATAGTCTGTATAGCTTTACTGACCACGAAACTATTTGAAATGGTGTAGAGCCTATTACAAAAGAAATTCGAGCTAAAATCGATAATTTTACGCTATTTATCAAATATGACTATACGCTGGTGGCCATCTTGGACGCCATCTTGTATAACTAAAAATACTACTTAATTGACCAATAAGCGTGCTTTTAATATATCTATATTACTGAAACCAATATACATCACCATTATTACTTAATTAATTGATTATAAATAAAAATGTTTTCCCAATAAAGATCGCAGGGGCGTTCGCTAAAAAGCCTCTTGAGATGAAAGGGTTAAATATGTTTTCGAAATTGCTGGGGATAGTCTATATAGCTTTACTGGCCACGAAAGTATTTGAAATGGTGTATTACAAAAGAAAATCGAGCAAAAATCGATCATTTTACGCTATTTACTAAATATGACTATACGCTGTCAGCCATCTTGGCCGCCATCTAGAATATGTCAGAGTGTTTGAGGAGGATTTTCTAGAACGTTTACTATGGTAATTTAGATACCTCTAGGGTTCTTTCATAAAAAAATCAGCTTGTTACGAGCTCTCTAATTGTCTTCCTTTATGAAATATTGCTGAATCTAGGTTCCAAGTGGCGGCCATTTTGAAAACCAAGATGGCGGCCAAAATGTGGACGTACCAACTTGCTTCCATCAAAATTCCTGTACAGCGATATCTTAACTATTTGTGTGCCAAAATTCACAATTTTATCCAGAAGTGCACACCCAATTACCTAAGAGCCCCCACTATATGTATTACACAAAACCAAGTGGAATAACACCAGTAATACGTCTAATACCGTCCGGGAGCATTTGCTCCTTCGATACAAAATGTATGATTAAAACAAAACCAAGTGGAATAACACCAGTAATACATCTAGTACCGTCCGGGAGCATTTGCTCGTTCCATACAAAATGTATGTATTACAACAAAACCAAGTGGAATAACACCAGTAATACGTCTAGTAACGTCCTGGAGCATTTGCTCATTCCATACAAAATGTATGTATTACAACAAAACCAAGTGGAATAACACCAGTAATACATCTAGTACCGTCCGGGAGCATTTGCTCATTCCATACAAAATGTATGATTAAAACAAAACCAAGTGGAATAACACCAGTAATACATCTAATACCGTCCGGGAGCATTTGCTCGTTCCATACAAAATGTATGTATTACAACAAAACCAAGTGGACTAACACCAGTAATACGTCTAGTACCGTCCGGGAGCATTTGCTCGTTCCATACAAAATGTATGTATTAAAACAAAACCAAGTGGAATAACACCAGTAATACATCTAGTACCGTCCTGGAGCATTTGCTCATTCCATACAAAATGTATGTATTAAAACAAAACCAAGTGGAATAACACCAGTAATTCGTCTAGTACCGTCCGGGAGCATTTGCTCGTTCCATACAAAATGTATGTATTAAAACAAAACCAAGTGGAATAACATCAGTAATAAATCTAGTACCGTCCGGGAGCATTGGCTCGTTCCATACAAAATGTATGTATTACAACAAAACCAAGTGGAATAACACCAGTAATACATCTAGTACCGTCCGGGAGCATTTGTTCGTTCCATACAAAATGTATGTATTAAAACAAAACCAAGTTGAATAACACCAGTAATACATCTAGTACCGTCCGGGAGCATTGGCTAATTCCATTCAAAATGTATGTATTAAAACAAAACCAAGTGGAATAACACCAGTAATACATCTAGTACCGTCCAGGAGCATTTGCTCGTTCCATACAAAATGTATGATTAAAACAAAACCAAGTGGAATAACACCAGTAATACGTCTAGTACCGTCCGGGAGCATTTGCTCGTTCCATACAAAATGTATGATTAAAACAAAACCAAGTGGAATGACACCAGTAATACATCTAGTACCGTCCTGGAGCATTTGCTCATTCCATACAAAATGTATGTATTAAAACAAAACCAAGTGGAATAACACCAGTAATACGTCTAGTACCGTCCAGGAGCATTTGCTCGTTCCATACAAAATGTATGATTAAAACAAAACCAAGTGGAATAACACCAGTAATACATATAGTACCGTCCTGGAGCATTTGCTCGTTCCATACAAAATGTATGTATTAAAACAAAACCGAGTGGAATAACACCAGTAATACATCTAATACCGTCCAGGAGCATTTGCTCGTTCCATACAAAATGTATGATTAAAACAAAACCAAGTGGAATAACACCAGTAATACATCTAGTACCGTCCTGGAGCATTTGCTCATTCCATACAAAATGTATGATTAAAACAAAACCAAGTTGAATAACACCAGTAATACATCTAATACTGTCCTGGAGCATTTGCTCATTCCATACAAAATGTATGTATTAAAACAAAACCAAGTGGAATAACACCAGTAATACATCTAGTACCGTCCTGGAGCATTTGCTCATTCCATACAAAATGTATGTATTAAAACAAAACCAAGTGGAATAACACCAGTAATACGTCTAGTACCGTCCGGGAGCATTTGCTCGTTCCATACAAAATGTATGTATTAAAACAAAACCAAGTGGAATAACACCAGTAATACATCTAGTACCGTCCGGGAGCATTGGCTCGTTCCATACAAAATGTATGTATTACAACAAAACCAAGTGGAATAACACAAGTAATACGTCTAGTACCGTCCGGGAGCATTTGCTCATTCCATACCAAATGTATGTATTAAAACAAAACCAAGTGGAATAACACCAGTGATACGTCTAGTACTGTCCTGGAGCATTTGCTCACTCCATACCAAATGTATGTATTAAAACAAAACCAAGTGGAATACCACCAGTAATACATCTAGTACCGTCCAGGAGCATTTGTTCATTCCATACAAAATGTATGATTAAAACAAAACCAAGTTGAATAACACCAGTAATACATCTAGTACCGTCCTGGAGCATTTGCTCATTCCATACAAAATGTATGATTAAAACAAAACCAAGTGGAATAACACCAGTAATACATCTAGTACCGTCCTGGAGCATTTGCTCATTCCATACAAAATGTATGATTAAAACAAAACCAAGTTGAATAACACCAGTAATACATCTAGTACCGTCCGGGAGCATTTGCTCATTCCATACAAAATGTATGTATTAAAACAAAACCAAGTTGAATAACACCAGTAATAAATCTAGTACCGTCCGGGAGCATTTGCTCATTCCATACCAAATGTATGTATTAGAACAAAACCGAGTAGTGGCACACAAATTTATATAAAATGTGTTGTGCGTTTTTGCTGTAATGAATGAAAAATATAGAAGTCAACATTTTAATATTTTAATATTTACAATGTGCGAAATGTACAAGAGAATAAGCGACACGATAAATGGTCGCAACGCTTGTCTTTATTATGTTGAATTCAGTTTTAGCTCGACATCTATAGATACAGTAAAAGCTATCGATGGTAAATCGCACAAGGGGGGGGGGGGGGTATTTCACATATTTAAGCGTCAGTGCCAAATGCGTCACCAAACAAAAGTTGTTCAATGACCTTCAATTAGTTTATTGTTGAAAAGTTTCGGTCTGGATATATGCAAGACCAGTCCACCATCAGCTACTAGAACAGTGGTTCAAATGTTATAATGTGATATGTGCGGATGGCGGCCATCCTTGATTTCTGCAGAAGGGGACTACTAAATGCTAAAATAACTTCAGAAATATAATTTTTATGACAAAAGTAGTAGAAAAAGACATCCAACACAATATTCTTTGGCAAATGGATCAAAAGTTCTGGGGCGATATGTGCCAGTGGCGGCCATTTTGGAGTTTCTCTAATAAAAAATTCCCCTAATCCCTATCCCACCTTACTTTTTCTTTGTCATTGATCATCGAGATCATTGTGAGTACTGAGCACATAAGGCGAATTTGCTTGGAATGAAAATAGCTCGATGCGCCTCAATGGCAGTTCAGCTGTATATCTCCCAGGACACTGAGCTGGAATTTGAATGATAACAGGCCTTGCTAAGTTATTCTCGATGTTCAGCGCTCTGAACAGCCTCCGGCTGGATACATGCGCTATATAAGATTTCATTTATTCATTCATTCATCATTCCCGTACCCACCCAAATCAGTTGAAATTAGCTTCCTACGAATGTTTTCACAGATGAATAAAAAATAATGAGCTATTTGAACATATTACACACTTTTGGGTTTGGATGTAAAATTTGGGCACATTTCTTACAGCCAGGGGAAATTGACAGTGTTTCACAATTTTGCCCAATGAGTACCGGGTACGCAAAATAAAAAAATGTACCGACATCTTTGATATCAGTTAAAAGTAACAATTAAGGGCTTAAAGCAGCCCCTTGGGATGACATCAATTTTCGCTTTTAATCCCACGGATCATGTTTTTTTTTTTTTCAGAATTTTCATATTTTTACAAATATTTTTAATCAACATTTCTATGATACTAGAAGTAACCCAAACAAACTATTTGTGTACCTGAAGGACGATTGAGTGTTTTCACAGCATTGGGCCACATGCTGCTGGCATCGGCCCAGCGTTGTGTAGACAATCAGTGCTGCAGGTGTGTCCTCCCGTGTCCTGACTATAACACACCAATTAGCGGCGAATACTCTGATCTTACCGTCTGATACGTGGGAATATGTGATGGAAAGTGCTGAATATTGCTGACTTGTTTTGTTTACATGGCAATATACGACCTGGAAATACAACTATTTCACTCTTTTTCACTATGTCACTCACTGTTTTTTTACTTTTCTGTTAAGATCAGTAGGCTATATAGCTTTATATAAATTACATTTTCAAAATTGACAACATTGAAAATGTCTCATTCCAAGGGGTTCCTTTAAATTAACGTGGTTACATAATATTTTACTTCTGGTAAATAAGAAATGTTCAACAAATTAGCGCTAAGTTTGTATTTTATCCAACTATTTAAACAATTTCCAAAGTTTTTTAGTGAATGCCAGCAAGACTTCTCGCTCATGTTAACTTTATATGGTATAAACGTTTGTTATTACTTTTACAATCTCTGGAGCCATTTTTCAAAAGTTATCTTGACGACTGAAGAAGTGATCAAAACCAGTTATCAAGTTATCTCAGCCACTACACAATTTATCACAAGTGATCATAGCAACTTTGAACATAGGAGGCTAAACGTCTTCCGTGGGTGCGAAACGTCTTACAGGGGAAGGCGAAGTGTCTTAAACTGGGCAAGTCGTCGTGGTGACGTATAAGTGCAAAACAGCTTGGGGGGAGCGAAACGTCTGTGGTGTGAAATGTCTCGGAGCCCAAAATGGTTGTGGTGTATAACCGAGTCACTTAGTGAGCAGCAATATTCATTATGCCAAATCACATCAAGTTAATATGTAAAATAAACTGAAATATGGGATAAAATATAGCTAATATTATTGTCGAATCATTTTATATCCTTAAATACGACTCAACAAAATCGAACGTGTAACATAGCTAAGATCAATGTCATAATATCTGAAGTGCAATACACGTCATGATATATTGAGAATATCTTTTCTGCGTCATAAAGTCTAATTTATTTGCTGTCTTCCCAGCACTGGTAGCGTTGTCGGCGTCTTTTCATCACGGATTGCGTGTATCACAATACAAAATCAAAATGACTTTTTTGGAATTTTTTGGTTGCCTGTTTTGTCAGGCGAATAATATAATAAAAAAACCTTTTCTATCTTGGCATCATAAAGTTTTTTCTTAAAATTATTGTAGTTAAGGTGACGAAATAAAGTCAATAGATTGAGTTGTCACAACCCGATATGTCGAGTGCTGAGCTTAATAATATCACATGCATATCGAATTATTAAAGGTGATCTATCACCCCTTATATGGTATGAATAATTATGTCCTTATATGGGGTGATTTGCTATCATGTGACCCTATGAGAGGGTCACATTATAGCCAACCACCCCATATAAGGAAACAATTGTGCCCCATCTTGTGGCAACTTTGATTTATTTGTCACAAATTTATTCATACTATATAAGGGGTGATAGATCACCTTTAACTCGATATACACAACTCCATATATTGAGTTTGTATCTCAATAATATATCGAGTTGTGTCGCAATTAAAAATAATAAATTAAATGTCGCTTCTGGGGCTTTGTAGGAATTATTAACTAGAAGCAAAATGTGATAATTTTGATGCAGCTACGTAATGAATATGTTGAGACATCTAGCAGACCGCATGTTTATTTATTGGCAATTACTCTTTAGTTAAAGTTCACCACTTCATTTCAAAAATCATTTTAAGTGTGTACAAGTTATGGATGAGTCACATAAGATGTGCGAGAACACATGGTGAAATATTCACTTTATTCGTACAGAATACAATTCAAACACACACATATTATAACAAATACAAGATAACATAGTGGCACTGGGATATTCAAAGCAAGCAGTAGTATCTGACTGTGGCGATTGGATATAATAGGTATCAAACAATAATAATTTAGACAAGTAACAAGTAGTAGAGAATATGTTATTCGTGGTTCCAAGATTCATATAGAAAGTGGTTAAATTTTACTCACTTTGGCAAATCGAAACGTTGCAATCGTTTCACCCTCACTTCCAAAGTGAGTAAAATTGAACCACTTTCTATAAGTAACAAGTAGTTTATTCTGATGGTCTTCTTTAGTAGAAGACAATACAGAGTCGCCAGGAAGGCATTAGAACATGATACAATATATACAAGGTCATTTCTGAAATTTACATAATATTATTCTGCCAAAAATAGACAACTGTTTTTCGCCCTTTACCTGTTTCAATAGTTCTTGAAATTAAATAGTTGAGGGTCTTATATAATATTTTGCATCTATATAGCTTTACGTTCTTCCTTAAAATCAACACACGAAATAGTGCAATTCATCTCCTATTTCTGATTTACAAAATTGGCAAGCGATGATTTCGGCATTTAATCTTGGTAAAATATTTTCTCAAAGGATCTGGTAAATAATACAATAGACAGCTGATAATGAAATTTACATGTACTAGATTATAATATATACACATCTTATTAACTGATGAATATCGTGCTGTAACATTGTACACGTAATACGATGAAGCTTATGCATATAGCTATTTATAGATATACATTTCATTATAGCATCTAACACACACACTGTCTATCATAAACCATAAATTGTTGTACATCACGTACTCATAAATAGAATGAAACAATATTAAATAGTAATTATATACATATAATACCTTTCTAAAAACACAAACTAAAAACTTGAAAACATGGATTAAAATATAAAGACTTGACCAATGATATAGCTACAACAGTTTGCAGTAGACATAAGAGTCGGGTTTGAAATATCTACTATGCTTAATTTCTAATTTTATCAATATATATATATTATGCTTATGCAAATGTTTTGTTTTCTGAGAAACACATTTAACCCTTTAACCGCCGGCGCCGCATATATTCGAGTTTTCATTTTCTATTAGCACATCAAGTACCAATTTTTAAATTTGTTAAAGATAAAATGGGACTTCAACCAGCAAGATTTGAAGATTGTTGATCTCCATTTTGTCAAATCTGAATAATTTTCACTCACTTGAAGTTGTGGATCGCGTGAGCGAGCCACAACTTCAAGTGGGTGAAAATTT
Source organism: Flabesymbios commensalis (assembly GCA_964017125.1). Classification (NCBI taxonomy): domain Eukaryota; kingdom Metazoa; phylum Annelida; class Polychaeta; order Terebellida; family Flabelligeridae; genus Flabesymbios; species Flabesymbios commensalis. The sequence goes on from OZ024916.1 coordinate 3,299,681, forward strand.
AAATTGAATAATTTGACGGTCAAAGGGTAAAAGACCATATATGAATATAACACAAGTATAAAAAGTGAATGTTAATACATAACATGTGAAGTTTTGCTTTTTTGTGGAATGTACCATGGCCTCATCAGCTATTTGTACCAATATTTATCATATGGGTGATAATTTAAAGCACAATAAAACATAGTAATATAATGTTTGTTTAAAATGCAAAACATAAATTGCAAAGTGTGGTAAATAGCACTATCAATCAGTGATATTCAGCTATGTATCAGGCAGATTTGTGAACTACAATATCTAACCTTATCTCAATGCAATATAATGTAGCATCATGTTTGATAAGCCTACATATGGTAACACACAGAAAGAAACTTTGTCGTGCCCTATAAAAATACAACTTTATCATACATTGGGGGGGGGGGGATTTTATTTTATTATCGGAGGTTGGAGTGGACAGTTTATCAGATTTACTTTCACGAATGCAAATTTGCAAATAATTATGTAAGAATAATGTAGATAAGTGATTTTATTGATATAATTTGTAATGTTAAATAATTTGTAGTGTTAAACATCGGTTCAATCTATATATTTTATGTACCTTAAAACTCATATCTCCAATTATCCCTTGTACTTCTGAATTGTTTGTGAGTATTTAGAATGTATTGAAAGCTAAAATTGCTAACAGAACTTCTAATGAATAAAAAATAATTTTATTTATGAAAAATCTCCCAATTGGAATTACATGATTACCAGAGCCACCAAAAACTATTTGATGAAATTAAGTGATATTTCTATCGATCTAAAACCTGCTGAAACTGTATATATTTCCAGAAGTACTAGGGTTGAATAGCATATCACCTTATGTAAAAGAAATGTAGACAAGCTAATTCATTCATACAATTTTGTATTGCCTTAAATATCGGTCAACTATATTCTATGTATTGTATAGCTGACATTTCCACTTTTACTTAAATATCCTGTCAACTTGTGCATTGCACCTTACTGTACAATTTGTTCTGAGCCTGATATACTAACTTGTATCCTGCTGATCATGACTATGGTCGTTTTTCGTCTGTTTTACAATTCGAGCAAGTCACTGTTATGGGAAATGAAATGTGTTTCTAAACATAACGATTTGCAAATATCTTTGCTGTAATTAAACAATATGGTAATTTTCACCCACTTGAAGTTGTGAATCGCGGTAGCGAGACACAACTTCAATTGGGTGAAAATTTAAATAAAATAATTCAGCAGGATATGGCTAACCATATTGGTGTTTTTCTTTTATTTATTCGCACTTGTCTAAGCAGTTTTAAAAACTGAAAAATATCTGCTTTATTTTACAAATCTATCCAATTTTCAGTCACTTAAAGTTGTGGATTACAGTTGAATAGCCCGAACCTCAAAGAACTAAAGGTTGAAACCCAAGTGTGGCAACATCAGTAAAGATATTTTAAAAGGCGCATCTCTATCTTTCCATATTCAGCTTTAAGCATTACATGTTCGTTTATCAAAAGGTATCTATAGCCTACACACTGCTATAATCTTTACAAAGTTTCACCCGTCTCGACAAGTCACTTGGAAAATTGGCAATGACCAACACCAGGTGACTGTTCAATTACCTCCCACCAGAACCATTGCCGCTTTTTCAGCTTTCAGATGCAATGACAGCTGAATGCGTGCTGGCCCATGCTGATATGTGATAACTGGGGTTGGTATTCTGCCCTTTTCCAGATACGCTGCTAACTAACCCAGTGCAGCTCATGCTTACTATCATTATGACAACTAGGGGAGATTTGGGCAAAATTCACACAATTGTGATAAAGAATAATCCCCTTGGTGCCTATTTTTTTGTGCTTATAGCTATGCTTGTACAGATCACATCTCAAAGCTGGAACTATACAGGGTCAGTATCAAAGAGGTCGACCTATATCTTTGGCATGTTGATTGGACGAGGAAACCATCTTGACCAACCACACAGATGAGATTTGGGTCAAGGGAATGTAGCCCTCTTCTCATAAATCTCAGCCAAAATAAAGTATGTGTACCCTAAATTATCAGTAATTTAGTAATGCATCTACACTGAACCAGATTTTGCTTATCGTTTTAAAGGTATATTGAATTGTCAAAATTCGCGGGACAATGGTCCCCCAGAATGCAATAGTGCATGTGGGTAGGCCAAGGCCCTATTCCATATTAATACTAAATATGCGTTTCATACCCTCATTAAGAGCAAGTTCATATATACTTGAGTGACATCTATGAGGTAATAATTCGCGCGAATTTCAAAACCCTTAGTCCTGGATCTTAGCAGGTTGTTGGCCTGCAAACAAACTGACTGTATTACTGCAAGTATCTCGAAGCAGGTTGACCCCACGCTTGTACCGACACCTAGTGAACACAAAACATTTGTATGACTTTATGCAATGTTGGACCAACGTCTTCGACGTTGGGTCGACGTTACTAAATCAACCACACTGTACTGTATGCTGAAGACTTTCACGCATGCGAGTTTAGAATCTGACTCTATCTTTAATTATCATGATTATGCAGTGGGCCTAAAAACAAATCAGTATTCATCTATCAGATTGAAGCCAAAACTAAGGATTTAAGGTGTTGCTTACTGTTGATGTGGTGGACATGTTTGATGCAGACGACATCTTTATGTTTCTGCTGGTCATCATAGTTTTACTAGACGCTTTTGGACTGCTTGTTTTTCCTCGCATCATCAATATAAATTCAGCGCGGATTCTCCTATTGGATAATAAATAAAGTAGGAAATTGGCAGAGTGATTGGACACCCGCATCACCAGAGAAGCATTATGTGCAAACAATATCCATGCAGCATAAGACGACCTAGCTGTTGCTGGTAGGAACTTGCCGAGTAAATTGACTGTTGTAGTTGGTAAAGTCAGGACAAAATAAGTTACGCTGACAGTTACAGCCATTAGAGTCATACGTCTGTACTGATCATATGACCCGGAATCCTGAGCTACCATCTTACTACGAATACGCCCGGCTTGTATGAGCTTGTACACCAGGAAAGAATTCAAGATGAACAATGTAGGTGTAGTTGTATAGGTGTAGACAATGACAAAAATCCAACGCCCATACTTCTCTATCCACCCATATGTAGCTTCTATATTACAAGTACCCAATGCTGCATCAGCTGCAGTATATAAAGTTACAGTCCAGAATACAGCAAACCCCACTGTGATGACCGTACAGACAATCTTGGCGTTACGACGAGTACAGTAGGTTTTACTCTTCAAAGGGATGGCGGTCACCAAGAAACGTTCAAATGTAACAGATACAAGTATCCAAGCTGAAACGTGGTGCGACCATTCAAACATGATGTAACGAAACTTGCATATAATGTCTGATTTGTTCCAGTAATGATGTTTTAATTCAAAAGTGAAATCGACCCAGACGAACATGATATGGTTTACCAAGATTACAATATCTGCAACTGCCAAGGTGCGGAAATATATTGAAGTGGAACTTCTACTGAAAGCTGGGCGACTCATTAGCAGGAATGTACAGACGTTACCGAACAATCCAAATGCTACGATGAATGGTGAGCCATACAGATTGAGGGCCAGACCCACGTCTATGATCTTCTTCCACTCTGGTTTCCAAAATAACTCATTTTTCTGCGTTGACAAGAACGATTCTGATGACGTCATCTCGGTTGTAGACATTCTTTATTCTTCTGCTGAAACAAGATTTAAGTTATTTTTCAGGAACCAATTGTTTTGTAAATGAAAAATAAACAACCTTTGGAAGTTGGGAAATTATGGTTTAGACGACTAAAAGGGTACAAAACAAAGAACATTAAAAATATATTTCTTATAATTTGAGTATCACAAAACAAAACGGAAGGTACGCTCCGAATAAATCACCAATGCAGCTCCAAACTCAAAAGGTGTCATTTATTGAATAATTTAATAAATATGCAGAATCTATCTTTTGGTAAACGGGCAACAATTTTGTGATAGTATGCCTAGTATCGACTAGTTCCACTACCCACACGGCATATAAAATACATGGTTTGTGAAGTATAAAATTCTAGTGTACGAAACTTGTCTCACATCATATTGTCAATGACCAAAATCACCTGAAAGCTAATACAATCTCGGATTCAAGGATCCGTATGCATCTGAAAAGTTTTATAATAAATTACAAAAATGCATTATTCCTAATACCCCTTCCCCCTAATTCAACCAATTGATACCAAATTAGGGAAATAATATTGTTCCAAGATATACAGTCAATCGGGCCTTATATGTTCTCTGAACAATCCGAAATCAAATTACAAATAAATATTCATCTAATATCTTCCATAGTCAATATTTCTATGGGAGCACTTAGAATTTTTTTTTAGATTGAAAATAATTTGACAATTAGGTCATCACTCCAAATTTTTAACCAGAAATATCTGTTATATCTCTTAAGGTGTGGGGTAGCAGGCGGTAGCTTTCGATATCATGGCACCACACCAGAGCCCCCTAAAAACATTTGAGTCAGAGAAGAAATATGCCAGAATATTCGACAAACTTACTCGACATTTTGAAAACTGACTTTTGAGTAAATGGGATAATTTATTGGCATTGTTCTTTGCAAAGCTTCCACCAACGGTGAATGGACATTGCGTATGACATTGTGGCATTGCATAAATATTACGTTTGAGCTGAAAAGTAGCAGTGACTACTCTGTTGGGAATATAGTTGATCTACGTATGCTTCAAATCATCCATTATCCATCTAAAGGCTCAGTATTAGACTGAGAATTTGTCAGTATTTGACTGGAATAAATAATTTGGTTCTATTTACACCTGTTGTGGAATGAAAATCCTGGTAGTGTATCATGTGCAGAAAGAAAATCAACCTGTCCTGGAGACGAGAGTACAAGCTCATTATATTATATGAAACAATTAACTGCTTTATTAGACAATTAAACGATCTTTAGTCGCGATAACATTTCTAGAGTATACTCTCATGAGTAATCTAGATTGGAACTGATTTACTGATGGGTAGCGAAACATCTTTGTGGTTGTGAGCAGCTTGTTTCTTTTGCATACGAAAATAAACTAAGCCATTAAATGTTCGCTGTGATCCTTCAGATACAGGCTGGGGTAGTGGCCTGTCCCCCACCAATTATGGCTGGAATCTAAACGCTGATATATCTCAGCTGTGGTGAATTAAAAGTCCTACTTTCTATTTTCTTGTGCATTATTTATGGATTTTAAAAATCTAAAAATCCAATGACCTTATGGATGGGATTGGTCACAATTACCTACCACGATTAATTCTGATTCATTTCTTTAGCAAATACAAAATGCTGAAACACACAATTTGATATTATTTTATTTCGAGTAGAACCTCTGGACATCTCACTTCGCAAAATTATCAAATGTTTTTTGCACAAGAAACAATGCATTCAATAATAATTATCTGTGAATGTTGTAAACTTTTTAAATGAAAGAAATGCATCAAACATCGTTACTGAAAAGTTCAGTTTCTACGATCGCTTTATGTCACTTAAATGGAATATTTAAGGCCCATTAATTCATTCACTACCATTCAGAAACCATCTACCCTGTGAGATTTTTCAGAATACACACTAAACAACGTAAATTCTTTAAATTTGAGTTTTTTTTGCAATAATTCGCTTGCACAAAATGACAAAAAAAATATAAAAATGTGTTTTATTGGTAATTTTATAATACGTACCAGACATTCACATTTTTTGTGGGCACCACTAGATCTGTCATCCCTAAAAACTTAGTAATAAATATCAAAATCGTGACTCTATTAATGTTAGAGCCCAAGTTAAGGCCAAATATGTTATTTCTATGCGGCCATTTTGAATAGTTGGTGAGAAAAGTTAAACTCCAATATTCCTGGCTTATTTGACCCCTACGAACATCAAAAAAAGATTATTAAATCAAGTTGGGCATTTTTTCTGATGACCTAGCAAGGGAGCCTCACTCACTCACTCACTCACTCACTCACTCACTCACTCACTCACTCACTCACTCACTCACTCACTCACTCACTCACTCACTCACTCACTCACTCACTCACTCACTCACTCACTCACTCACTCACTCACTCACTCACTCACTCACTCACTCACTCACTCACTCACTCACTCACTCACTCACTCACTCACTCACTCACTCACTCACTCACTCACTCACTCACTCACTCACTCACTCACTCACTCACTCACTCACTCACTCACTCACTCACTCACTCACTCACTCACTCACTCACTCACTCACTCACTAATTCACCCATTCACTCACTCACTCACTCACTCACTCGCTCGCTCGCTCGCTCGCTCGCTCGCTCGCTCGCTCACTCACTCACTCACTCACTCACTCACTCACTCACTCACTCACTCACTCACTCACTCACTCACTCACTCACTCACTCACTCACTCACTCACTCATTCACTCGCTCGCTCGCTCGCTCACTCACTCACTCACTCACTCACTCACTCACTCACTCACTCACTCACACACCACCCACTAACTCACTCACTCACTCACTCACTCACTCACTCACTCACTCACTCACTCACTCACTCACTCACTCACTCACTCACTCACTCACTCACTCACTCACTCACTCACTCACTCACTCACTCACTCACTCACTCACTCACTCACTCACTCACTCACTCACTCACTCACTCACTCACTCACTCACTCACTCACTCACTCACTCACTCACTCACTCACTCACTCACTCACTCACTCACTCACTCACTCACTCACTCACTCACTCACTCACTCACTCACTCACTCACTCACTCACTCACTCACTCACTCACTCACTCACTCACTCACTCACTAATTCACCCATTCACTCACTCACTCACTCACTCACTCACTCACTCACTCACTCACTCACTCACTCACTAACTCACTCACTCACTCACTCACTCACTCACATAGCCACCCACCCACCCACTAACTCACTCACTCGTGCCTCGAGGTCACTGTCAACTGATTCTTCTGACCAGGAAAGCCTAATTTAGCCTGTATGTGTAATGAGTGGCTTATAATCCTAGTCATTCATTCATTCATTCATTCATTCATTCATTCATTCATTCATTCATTCATTCATTCATTCATTCATTCATTCATTCATTCATTCATTCATTCATTCATTCATTAACTCTTTCATTTATTCCTTCATTCATTTACGTATTCATTTATTCATTCATTCATTTATTCATTCATTCATTCATTCATTCATTCATTCATTCATTTATTATTTTATTCATTCATTCATTCATTCATTCATTTATTCATTCATTCATTCGTTCATTCATTCATTCATTTATTCATTCATTCATTCATTTATTCAGTAATTCATTCATTCATTCATTCATTCATTCATTCATTCATTCATTCATTCATTCGTGCATTCATTCATTCATTCGTGCATTTGTTTATAGGCATATTTATTCCTTGACTCATCCATCCATTAATCCATTCATTCATCTACTGTTGCATCCATTCATTTAATCATATATGCATTCAATAATTTATTCATTCACCTACTCGTGCATCCATTCATTTTTGTATTCCTGTATTCATTTATGTATTGATTCATTTATTTATTTATTCATTCTTTCATGGAATCGTGTATCCAATCATTCATCCATTCATATATGTATATATTCATTCGTGCATAATTCATTCACCTTTTTATTATTCATCTACTAGTGGACTATTATTTTTTATTCATTCATTCATTCATTTATTCATTCATTCACTCATCCATCCATCCATCCATCCATCCATCCATCCATCCATCCATCCATCCATCCATCCATCCATCCATCCATCCATCCATCCATCCATCCATCCATTCATTCATTCATTCCTTCATGTATTCATTCATTTATTTGGTCATTCATTCATTCATTCATTCATTCATTCATTCATTCATTCATTCATTCATTCATTCATTCATTCATTCATTCCTTTACCTACTCGTGTATTTATTCATTCATTTATTCTTTCATTCATTCATTTATATATTCAGTCATTGATTTTACTAATTTCACAATGTGTTGAGAGTAGTTACCCTGTATATCAACCCATCTCTGCTTCCAAGGACGTAATGTAAAATTCCCGTATTTTTCTGAAAAAAAAACGCTCTACCTGATTTTTACTGGTCGTTTACTTACTTAGGCATACTCACGCATTCACTCGCCCACTAACTATAGTCTACATGCATTCCTACTTACTCACTTACTTGGTATTTCGTGCACTAAAGATAGAGAGCCGGCACTTTGCACTTCTATAGTCTTTCTCTTTCACTTTGCAAGCATCTATCTATAAAATCACACATTCTGCAACTTGCTAGAGTATGTCTCTTTATTTATACACAAACACACGGGTTAGAATGAGCCCGTCAGGCGATTGATCTAGTGTTTGCTTAATGTTGGGACAACGTCGTAGACAGTGGGTCAACATTCAGCTAACATTGGCTTCATTTCCCCCCGATGGACAAAAAAACGGACAACGCTCTGACTGACCACTTCCATTGGGCAAGTAAATGGTTTAATGTTGGGCCACCGTCTCAGACGGTTATTATCAAAATTAAATCAATATTGGGTCAAGGTATTTTTATTGCTGGTTAGCCGCAGATTCTGACGTTCCGACTACGCCCTTAACCCTCTCATCGCTAGCAAAGACTATAATTGATATACTCCATCTGATTTGTTTGTCGAACAAAACACTGCCATTGGGAATGATATGTGCATTTGAACGTCAAGATTTACAAATACTTGGCATCGAATTAAACAAATATGACTAATCTTTACCCACAGGCAGCTGTGGGTCGCGTTAGCGAGACACAACTTTAAGTGGGTGAAAACTTAAATGAGATAACATGGCTGGCACCACCCTTCATTTAGTTCTCTCTTGAAGAGTGATGAAGCATTAAATTATCAGATATCGAGCAGAGGAGAGTTGGGTGACCCCTCTGCGCGATTCGACTACGCCTTGTTTCAACAAAACATTACACAAATATATTTATTTTCTTTCGTATCTCCCAGTAGAGGGGGGGGGTTCTGGAAACGATGGACCTACGCCTTTTACTTTTAATAAACTTCACAGGTATTGTTTTAGCCACAGAAAGACAGCCATAGTCTCTCTATATATATTATAACAAATACAAGTGATGTAGCTATAGCTCACATGCTGTTTATAGCTAGTTACTAATAGAACATAAATTTAAAAAAAGTAAATTTTTCTTTAAAAAAATTATTTGTTTTTCGTTACTGAATTGATCCTTAACCCTTTTCTCGCTAAGTTAATTAATTTATTATTCTACACACCTAAAGTTGTGTCTCGCTGCCGCGACCCACAACTTAAAGGTGTGAAAATGAATCATATGTGTTTAATTTGGTACCAAGTATTTGGAAATATTGATGTTTTTATATTCATTAGATTCGGATCTACATAGGAGTTTAACCTGGAAATAATAGAATCGCAGGTACATTGTTTAACCATGCTGACAATCTTATTCAATTGAGGTTTTCTATATCTTGGAGCATTATGCAATGTAAGCTATTGCGTGTATTTAAAGTCGAAAAAAGACTCAATTACGATATATTTGTACGATACAAACGAACAAGCAAATAAATAAGAAACCATGCAAACAAACAAACAAACAAACAAACAAACAAACAAACAAACAAACAAACAAACAAACAAACAAACAAACAAACAAACAAACAAACAAACAAACAAACAAACAAAAAAACAAAAAAACGAAAGAACAAACAAAAGAACAAACAAACAAACAAACAAACAAACAAACAAACAAACAAACAAGCGAAGGAACGAACGAACGAACGAACAAACGAACGAGCGAACGAACAATCAAACGAATGAGCAAGCGAACGAACGAATTAACCAGCGAACGAACAAGCGAGTGAGCGAGCGAACGAACGAACGAACAAACGAATGAGCGAGCGTACGAACGAACGACGAACTAACCAACAAACGTACGAACACGCGAGCAAGTGAGCGAACGAACAGACGAGCAAACGAACGAACGAACAAACAAACAAGCAAGCAAACAAGCAAACAAGCAAACAAACAAGCAAACAAACAAAAAAAAACAAATAGTCTGGTGCGGTATGTCAGAAATATGCCTAAAATAAAAAATTCTTGCCCAAATTGATTTAATTGTTTTTCTCGCCCCTCAACCTTGTTTTATGACACATTCAAAATGGCCGCCATCGAAATCACATATTTGGCCATAACTTGGGCGCTAGCATAGCTACAGTCACGTGCCCATAAAAAATATGGATGTCTCTTAGGTATTTTGAAATTAACAATAAAACACATTTTTGATACATTTTCGGTCATTTTTTTCTCGCAAATTTGAAAAAACTAAAATTCAAACAATACTTTTTTTTACTGTGTATTATGATAAGCAGCACATTGTGGATAAACAGTACATTGTTGGTGGTTTCTGAATGATGTGTGTTCCGATAAAATGGACCACAAACAGCCCACCAAAGTGACGTAAAGCGATCGTAGAAACTGAACAATATCAATAACGATGTTTGATGCATTTCCTTCATTTAAACATTTTACAAACAGTCACAGAGGATAATTATTATTGACGGTAATGTGTCTTTTACAAAACACATTTGATAATTTTGAGAAGTGGGTGGGATGGGTCGATGTTATTCGAAATAAAATAGAAAATATCCCACACTCTGCGCAAATTGTGCGTTTCAGCAATGTTTTATATTTTCCTAAATAAATCAGAATTAATTTTCGTGGATAATTGTGGTTCATCACATCCATCAAAAAAAAAATTGGATTTTTAGGACACAAGTTTTGTAAACGAGTGATTTTAAGCTTTTTAAAATCATATTGTTTCGAAATAGTCCATTTACATTGGAGGTCTTGTAGCCTACCACAGATCATTAAATTAGGAAATATTATAGATGATGTTTCATAATAAAAGAACAGAAAACATAATACATTTTGAGCCAACCCACATGTTAACAGATAAACTTGAATGTGTTCGCATATTGTATGCTCAATAGTAAATAGATATGTTATGCAATAAAAAAAAGTGAAAATGCAATTAGATCACCTGCGAGAAGTCATTCTAGAAAGGCAGAAGCCAAGATTGCTGAAAAACTGCTGATCAGTTTTACGAACTACTGTGTATGTACATTGTCATCCCAACCAAATTGTTTAGAACTGGTTCCCGTTGAGTTGAGTTTTCTGCAGATTGATGCAAGTGACACATATCAAGCCATGATAGTAACTCTTGAAGTCAAAAGTTTATAATATGTCCCAATAATAGGCTCGGATCTAGGGCAGCTTTATTGGCCACGGATCATGTGAGATCATGAGATTACACAAGGGAGGCTTCATCATGACAAAAGAGTGATACAAAAACCACCTCGGACCAATCATTTGGTAGAGTCCGTACTAGGTACTATGCTTAAAGCAGCTCCTTGGAATGACATCAATTTTCGTTTTTATTTTTGTAATGAGGTGGTGTAAAATTCCCCAGATAATGATTTTATTTTTTTCAGAGTTTTTAGATTTTATTAAATAGTGTTTAGGTAATATTTATACCTAAACACTTGCTAAAGGAGGGTTGAATGTTCCTAGAGCATTGGGCCACATGTTGATGCCGTCGGCCCAGCGTTGGGCAGACAATCAGTGCTGCAGATGTATCCCCCCCCCCATGCTTTTATCTCACCGTCCAAGACGTGGGAATATGTGGTGTGAAGTGCTGTATATTGCGGACTTGTTTGATTTACATGGCAATATACGACCTGGAAATATAACTATTTCACTCTTTTTCGGTGCCTTAAAATTGTTTTTTGAGTTTTTTGTATTTTTAGTTAAGATCTGGCTATATAGCTTCAAATGGATTAAATTTTCAAAATTGACAAATTGAAAATGTCTCATACCACGGGGTCCCTTTAACTGGGTAATGGGTGATTTGATGCATAAGTAGATCAGATTATGTAGTACAATAGAGTAGTCCAAAAGTAATATTTTTGAAATGCCATAAAGTTATACACAGCAGAATATGCTTGGGTATGCCCATTCACCGCCGGTGGAAGGTTTTACTTTGTTGCAAATCAGTTTTAATATTGCCCAGTAAGTTTGCCGAAAATTGTGGCATATTATGTTTTTGAAATATGTTTTTTGAAAGCTTTGTACATAGGCTTATCGCAGATAGTCAAATATTCTTTGCCACTTTTTGTAGGACAACATATCTATCTATTGAGCATACATATGTAAAGGCATTCAAGTGTACCTCTTCAAATGTGGTTGATTTCTGTGATGATGTGTAATGTATCTTAACTGGTCTGTGGAACTAACGCTAGCTTGACACGTAAACAGATTATATCCACATATTATTTTTTTAAATAGCTTGTAATCTATACGTGCTTCTCTCTTTAACATACTATTTTTTACATTATGAAGGAGCATATGGCAGCGCGAAGCCTGACGTAAAATTAACGTCAGCACACTAGTTTCAATCTGAACTCGACGAGGCCGCCACTAATGTGATCACCTAGTCAAATTGACAGGTTATAGACAAGGTATTTTTCCGAAAGACCCCTGCGAGATCAACGTGGTTCAAAGCCGGGATGCATGCATGAATGACATGGCAGTCAGATGCTCTATCGATACGGCGCCTCTCTATCTCTAAATGTGTACATCGAAAGCCTTGGAAGCATGGACGAATTTTGTATGCCAGGTGTACTAATCCTCTGGCCTAATGACAATTCTAGCTTTACGGTGGCAACTCTTCTTGTCTAAAAAATATAGAAGGGATGTTATCACCTACCTGAGCTGCCCTGCCGCTACACCTTATGAGGGCAAACTACATGACATTTAGGGACAAGACCTGGAAAACGTTACTTATCAGATGGCCAAACCTACCACCAGTTGAACAAAATGTGTGCGAAGTGAAAGATAGCATGTTCATTCCTGTCTTAGATTTGGCTGGAGATATCTTGTGTATCACGGTTTTGTCATATTTTATGAAACATCTCTTGTGTTATATATCTTAACTGGCCTCTTGCCTTCACGCATAAATAGCTTATATCCACACATTATTATTTGAAAAAAGCTTGTTTATATACTTCTCCGTTCAACATTCTATTTTTTACCTTATGAAGGAGCATATGGAAGCTCGTAGCCTTGTGCAAAAATAATGTAAACACACTGATTGCAACCGGAACTCGACGAGGCCGCCATTAATGTGATCACGTAGTCACATTGATAGGGAATAAATACGAAAATTTCTCTGCAAGACCCCGGCAACATCAGCGGTGTTAAAACCCGGGACACATGCATGAATGACATGGCAGTCTGACACTTTTATCGATGCGGCACCTCCCACTTACTAAATTTGTACATTGAAAGCCTTGGAAACACGGAAGCATTTGTATGTCAAGCGTACATGAGGGCCAACTACATGTCAATGAGATACAAGACCTACGTTATCAGATGGCCAAACTTCCCACCATTTGAACAACATTTGTGGGAAGTGAAAGATCTTCATTCCTATCAGATGTTTTAGTTCACTTGCACCAAGGGTTATTATTGAACTCACCAAAATTGGATGCAAATCAGACTGGTGTGGTACCAAATATAGTTAAAATGCTTAACATTGCAGACGAATCCTGTACAAATGCAAAAGTGGGTATATGTCAATCAAACCAGGTATTTTTGCATGTGTCATTGTTAACGACATTCGGCCATTTAGAACATTTTTCTTGTGCATCATTTAAGAATATGAAAGAAACAAAACTGAAAATCCAATAATTTTGCTGATGGGGTGGACCACAATCACGCGCTATGATCATGACGATTGATTCTGGTCATTTGTTTGACAGCATTGAAACATTGCTGAAACGCCAGTTTGCTCACAATTTTGTATTATTTTGATTTATTTTTAAAATTTTGATTGGTGTGTACTTTTTTGCAAAAGAAACACTAGTTTTATTAACTTTCCTCTGCGACTGTTGTAAAATGTTCATTTGCAAATCAAGGAAATGTAACAAACATCACTTTTACGCCTTCTTGGTGGAATAATTACGGTCCATCAACGAAACATCTACCATTCAGAAACCATTAGCAATGTGCTGTTTATAATACAGACTGAATAAAGCTCCCAAAATATTTGTATAAAATTTTGTATTTTTTATATTCGCGATAAAAAAATGATCGAAATCGCATGAAAAATGTGTTTTATCCTTAATATCGAAAAATCTACAAGACATACATATTTTATTTGGGCATTGTTGGATTCCTAATATAAAAAAAATATGGATATAGACATCAAAATCGTGACTCTAACTATGCTAGAAATCAAATCAAGTTATGGCCAAATATGTGATTTCGATGGTGGCCATTTTGTATGTGCCATAAAACAAGGTTGAGGGGCGGGAAAAATTGAACCTCAATATTTTTGCCTTATTTGACCCCTAAGGTAGCTATAAAAACAATAAAATCAATTTGGGCAACAAAAATGGCCAAAATGACATACCGCACTAGACGAAAACAAGCAAACAAACAAATGAATTAATGAATTAATGAAATAATGAATGAACAAACGAACGAAGGAGGGATGAATGGATTAACAAAAAACGAATGAACGAATGAGCAAAATGTGACAGGTGATCCTGATAGCAGTTCACAGCTGTGCATTTTATGTAGCAAAGACACATCTGTGCACATTACATGTACGTATAACTATGTGAAAAGCAACTTTCAAAAACCGTTTTGTTTTTTGTGACATATCAAAATATCAAAATATCAAATAAATTATTATTTTAACGATACTGAAACAACAGAATAATGTTAAAATTGTGAAAGAATGCTTTCTCACAGATATATATATACTGAACTTCAAAATAATTGGCCCAAATTTTAGTCTCTAATTAGAACTTTTAAATATAAACTTCCAAATGACAAACGTGATCCAATCTAAATGATTTTCGCTCACTTACCGATCGCGTAAGCAAGACACTATTTAAAGCTGTATAACTGTTCTGTTTATTTCGACTGAAATACCCTAAAATTTACAAAACAATCATTTATATTTTTATAAAGGCTTTATAAATGTATTTAAGCTATGTAAATGCAGAGGAATTAGTTCACAATGCAATACACTATCAAGTAATGTGAAGTAGTAAATCGGTTCGTAAGCGGACAATTTGTAGGTAGGCCTAATAGATGCGCAGTTATGGGCCAACATAATGTTGCATTGGACCACCATAAATCCGCCTAATAGCAAATACTAGACATTGAAACGAATTGGTACAATGTTGGGCCAGCACCGTAGACGACTGGCCAACTTATACCGACTTTGGTTCAATGGCACGTGCTAGCCGGAATACCCAACGACACAGACCGCCTGTTGGTGTCGTGAAACTAGGACAGTCAGTCCACTTACAGTAAAGGCTGATGTTTTTAAAAAAAAAATATTTTACCACATTTCGCGATTTGTATGACAGCATGTGATGACTAACGACAAAATAAAGGCTGATATTGTCTAATAACATTTTGAATATATTTTGGTTAAATGCCCATGAGGTATCGAATAAAAAACAGCAAATGTTCTTTAAGAAAATCACGAAAGTCAGAAGTAAAGAGTGAAATATATGGTTTACGTTACTGTTTTTGGCAGTAATTTACGCACCATCAGATTAAACAGTCTAGGTGGCAGGCAAATGCTCAGATGCTGGCTCACACTCTGTTAAAACACCATACACAGAATAAAATTATATTTTCAAGTCAGTAACATTCTCCAAACAGTGTCCGAAATTAAACATGACATCATATGCATATTTCACCCATATCGCACAATGTAATAAATAATAAATATGCCTGAATGACATGACAAAATAAAATGTGCTCTGTGAAATTTATCTATAATCACTTCAAAAATAAGAATAATTTTGAACCTGTTCTATTCTTTTTAATGATGCTCGTTATCTGACACTTGGTACTTTCAATGTTCTGACTATACAGACAGTGTGGATTACTCCGCTGTGATCAGGTTTGTTTTGGTGGGGCAGCAGTGTTGACAAATTGTCAAACTTAAATGCTTACTAACTTAACAACCGGAGGAGAAAATTAAAAAACTAAAACACCATTTTCTATGACTTAATCTCTTCAATAAAATAAGCAAAACAATTATAAAGCTTTAAATACCGCTACCCAGCAAGCACAAAACGTTCGTATAACATTTGTACAATGACAAAATATGACTATTTTTCACAGACTCAAAGTTATTTGTCGAGAAACACAAGCTCAAGTGAGTGAACAAAATAATTATTTAATTTATCGCTTTAAGGGATGACGTATGTTCTACACGTATAAAAAGCACTATTGTTCTCAATAATGCAAAAGCAATATTTACCATATAACCCTCCTATGTTATATTATTATTGAGGATCCTATTTTGAAATCTTACCACAAAATACCAGCTTTTTAATAAATATAACACATAATTTTATAATACCAACATTATAATACCAGCATTATGACATATAATACCCGCTCGATAACACATGAAACGCACTATAACATATATAACATATATATATTTATTTTGGTTCAAATCTCGCAAACATACCACAAAATACCAACATCATTAAACATAAATTTTTTAAAAAAATGCGAAGTAAGTCACGTCATTTGTGCAATATATATATATATATATAACACTTGGCATTATATTAGACGAATATCATCTATGTCACTGCCGTTTCGTACAGGATTATGTCCGAGGAGTTATACATTCTTAGCTGTGAAAAAGGTCGAGCTAAGAATGGAGAACTCCGAGGGTTTTAACTAACTTAAAACACATCCGACCATAGCGAAGATCCCTCACAATGAGCAACAGCTCGCAGTGGTGGTGCCCCCACCCCCGTTCAAGATCCAACAAAAACAAACAAAACGACCACATCTCGGCCGAAATATGGTCTAGAATGCGTCATTTTAGGCCCCCAAATCTTTCCAAGCAGCATGCCCCCGGACCCCTCAAAAGAATATAAATGCCATCCTGGCATTGTAGGGTGTATTTCACACTACACCCTGCCAGATATGAATCTGTGTAGACCTATTTGGGGCCCCACTCCAGCAAGACACATGTGCCTCGCGCGCGACACCCCCCAAGCTTAGACATCAAAGCTAACCGCAAAGCGCCGGCAATCAGACAGCACTGTCTAGCCTGGGAACATCAAGCCAAGTGACAGTATACGCGAAGCAAAGCGAGAACTTGGCCAACGCTGTTCCAACGTTGTGACAGCATCAATGATAACGGCCCAACATTGAGGCAGCACTGTGGCCATGCCATCTACGAAATGTTATTTGTACAGCCTTTCACACAATTATAGAGTGTGTACAACTGGATTATACAGTCAAATATTGCCACTACTGATTACAAATTGAATAAATAGAGCCAAAAACGGGGGATTACATCAGCTAATATATCAAAAACAGTTTAAACAGTGGCCAAACTTTCATTCTTGTGATTTTGTATCGATATAATCCCTCTAATTATCTACTTATGAACAGGAACGCACGAAAAATATGTGGTGTCATTTTGAAAAATAATCTGTAATTTCGAGATTAAAGGGACCCCTTGGGATGAGACATTTTCAATGTTTTCATTTTTGAAAATTTAATTTATATGAAGCTATATAGCCTACTGATCTAAAATACGAAAAAGTCAAAAAAACATTTTAAAGCACAGAAAAAGAGCGAAATAGTTGTATTTCCAGATCGTATATTGCCATGTAAACAAAACAAGTCAGCAATATTAAGCACTTTCCATCACATATTCCCACGTATCAGACGGTAAAATCACAGCTGTCGCCGCTAATTGGGGGATAATTGGTGTATCATAGTCAGGACACGGGAGGACACACCCGCAGTACTGATTGTCTACCCAACGCTGAAAAAAATAAAAACATGATCCGTGGGATACACTACTTCAGTGCGGAAGTAAAACCCAAATTGATGTCATCCCAAGGGGCTGCTTTAAATGTGCTCATATAAAGTCAAGAAAATAATTCAGAACGTTATATGTGTCTATATTTATGGTAAAATATGTATGCTATGACATACTTGAATTAGAAATGTATGGGTAACACATTTATTGCAATAAAAGCTATATTTGTTCTACATGTACCACTTTCATAATTTTAGGCAGAGTTTGAAATTTAGGGGAGGGGCCGACAGTCGGGAGTCACGTGGAGAGGGGTGCTAAAATAGGTGAAAAAGGCGTCACTGCATTCAGGGGTAGAGTGAGAACGAATACAACTGAGGTCTCCACAGGATGATAAATGCGAGCTATTGTGTGTATAATTTCTTGCAAAAATCGCACCCTCCCCCCCGTCTGTCAATCCCTAGATCCGTCACCGGCTCTGTCGTACATGATTCTTTATAATTTCATAGATCTACCATGCTAAAAGATTTGAATTTGATGAGTAATAACTCCCCATTCCCGACTTAGAATTTTGTGGTCGAACAAAGAAAACAATGTAGTGGTGTTTTTAACAGCAAATAAGTCCAGGTTATGCTTTGTATCCCTGTATATACGTTTTCAAAAATGGCCGTGTCCAAATAAAATGGTACTGTAACTGATACCATGTTTTGTGGCAGATATCTGATTAACCCATGCAATTGAAGCGCTTAAAGATTTTGTATAAACCATGGAGGCCAAAGGGTTTTTTTTAATTTGAAATCATCTTAATTGTCTTTACGTTACATTTGAATACCTATGTTATTGGACTACGGCAATAATAAATATTTTAATTCTTTCAGTGCGGTGATCGACTGTATATGACAGAATCTGACATCTGTAGACGTCAGATTCTAACGTCTAAAGTCGGTCCCCGTGCTGAAATGGGTTACAAATAATATTTCAATTTGTCTATTCTTTAAAATATAATTATTTTTTAAATATTTTAAAGTTGGAAATTGCGTAGCAATTCCAGCTGACGAAGATTAAAAATAGAAAAGAGCACTTCAACAACTAAACATAAGTGTTAGCTGGTTGATAATAATTAAATTGTCTATTCTTTGTAAGTATTTTTGATCAATAATTATGCAGCTTCAAATTAAGAAAAAGAGAAACAAACAATTCAGCAGGACATGGGATAATATCATTATTAATTTATTATATACATGTATATCATATTTATTTTTTCACAAATATAACGCTTGCGGCGCAGTGGTGATGCCTAAACATAAATAACGGATTGGAGTTAAACCCCAACCCTAAGCTTACTTTTTCACAAATATAGAGCTGGCAGCACAGTGGTTAGGTTTAGACATATATAACGGGTTTTTCTC
Source organism: Flabesymbios commensalis (assembly GCA_964017125.1). Classification (NCBI taxonomy): domain Eukaryota; kingdom Metazoa; phylum Annelida; class Polychaeta; order Terebellida; family Flabelligeridae; genus Flabesymbios; species Flabesymbios commensalis. The sequence goes on from OZ024916.1 coordinate 3,319,075, forward strand.
CATGTCCGGTAACATTGCGGTACACTCCTGTTTAAAGTTAAGTTTATCTTTCTCGTAGCCGTTTTCAGCAAATAAATCGACGATATCTTTCTCCACACTTTTATTCATCTCCACGATCCATACCTTAACAGGTATTGACCAGTCCATTGTTTTGAGAGCTGAATACTCCGCCCCCTCCACGTCCAGAATAAACAGATCTATACTGTGTATCCCTGATCGCCTGATTAGCTCGCCCAAAGGCACGCATGGTACACGGATTATAGGCTTGTCCCCTGCTTTAAGGACAGGATTCATGGCCTCGTCGATTATCTTCCCATTTCCTGATTCCCCGGTGAAGTTGATGGCACCTCCTGGACACACTCCCGCAGCCACTCCGAATGCCGTAGTGTTCGGGCGGTTCTTCAAAACCTGTTGGGAAAGAATATATTTAATAGCCCCCTGAAGCACTACATTTGAAAAACAATGTTAATTTTTACCCACTTGAATGTGTGGGTCGCGGTAGCGAGCCACAGCTTCAATTGAGTGAAAATAACATATATTTGAAGTTATTTGCTTAAACACTCATGTTTAAACACTTTTCCAATCGCAGTAACTGTGATTTAAACTGCTAATAATACATACCGATTACATTAATAATAGTATATTTGATTTGAACCTAGGTATTGCGTTAGCAACTTCAAATTTAAATTTGGCGAAAAAAATATAGCCAAACAATTCAGCAACAACAGTAAATATCCCCATAAGTCAGAGAAACCCTTGGACTGAGTAAATGCAAGGGTTGACTTCTGGTATGTTGAAGGGTTTTTAATAAAAGGAGGAGCTAACATGTGATGTTGTCCAGGTAACTAATAAAACATTTAGTAAAAATGAATGATTCAGATAGCATGTATATTTAAGCACAATAATAAAATAAATAGTGTTTGTAACAGGTTATTCAGAAAATTATGATCGAACATATGATAAGTGAAAGGTTATCTAGGTAACTAATAAAACACTCAGTAAATATGAATAATGCTGATAACCTTTATATTTAAGCAGTACAGGATAATAATACAATAAATAGTGTGTGCAACCATATCAGCCTAGGTACGTCACATAGTATCGTAATATGCTTACATAGCTGGAATTGCTAACGCAATTTCCCGCTTCAAATGATGAAAAATATGTTTATCTGGGAGAATAGAAATATCACAAATTGAGTTATTTGATGATGATGAACATTTATGCCAAGCTATTTCATTATTTTCAGTGGCATGTCATTTGGTTTGGGTCTCACTATATCTGTTCTTAATTTACTGGGTTCGCTTCCATGAGTAGCCTTTTCCAGTATACCTGTTTGTAGTTGACGGGGTTCGCCTAAATCAGTAACCCTTTCCAGCCTAGGTACCTCTCGTAGTATAGTGACATGCTTACATACACAAAAGGAGAGGGGTCGCACTATACCTGTTCGTAGTTGACGGGGTTTGCCTCAATGAGTAGCCGTTCTCAGCCTAGGTACCTCTTATGGTATAGTAACATGCTTACATACACAAAAAGAGAGGGGGTCGCACTATACCTGTTGATAGTTGACGGGGTTCGCCTCAATCAGCAACCCTTTCCAGCCTAGGTACCTCTCATAGTATAGTGACACACTGAACCTAAGGCCGTCCAGAGCTCCCATCTCAACAAACGTGCCACCACACCTGAGGGGATTGGAGAAAAAATGGCTGAATACTATGATGTCCTCTCCTCCTTGACTGTAGAAATACTGCTGCCTCTCCAACTCACATTCTGTAAGGGAAACATTCTCGACATAAGTAATATCCTAATAAAAATAAAATAATTTAAAAAAAAAAAATTGTAGAATGAAGGAAATTGAGCCATAATTGAATGTCTAACAAATAAGTTGTTGGACGAGTGTTGCGCTTACTCGAGTAAGCAGTTACTGCTTTTTGCGTTTGCCGTCACTGCAAAAGTTTCAAAGGGGCGTACTGCAAGAATTGCAAAAACACACAGCGGTAACTTCTCACTTTTTAAGTGACCAGTCACCGGTGTTATAACTTACTTGGCGGTGGTGGAAGTTCTCGAGTTTGAACTTCTTTCTTCTCCACAGGAACATGATATTTCACAGAGAATATGTTGAATCCGGAACAGTGAAGCAACATGAGTCCACAACATAAGGTCGTAACGACCCACAGAAGGTACCTCCCTGGTAATATACGTCTGCTGATCATGTCTAAAAAAACAACCACAACTTTTGTCATTCGTAAAGGTAACTCTTTCTGATTCATTTGATGACATATGCTATAGGTCTACGGCCATTTTACATATTTTGTATTTTTGTACTCGCACAGTGCGGGGATCGTCTGTAGACCTCAGAGATTCTGACGTCAAAAGTCGACCCCAACGACGAGGGAGCTGATAAAAATGGTCTGTTAATAGTGACCTAAAACTTATCAAAAATAGTGAAAAATGTGATAAAAAAAGATCAGAGCATTATTCACCTTTGTCGTGCTAAACTTGTCCATATACAGTTTCAAGCAAGTATGAAACCAAATGAAATCTCACGGGAATTGATAACATATCTCAGGAAATACGCTCGGTTACTGAAATAATTCATTTCAGTATATGTTAATTTCACAAAATTAGAACTATTTTTCGTCATTTAAAAATTGCGTTAGCAATACCAATTTGATTTACCAAACATGATCGTCGTGATGAGAAAAGAGTCGTGATGACATAGTAAAGGTACCTCACTGATTCTGACGTCTAAAGTTGATCTCTGCACTGAAAGGGTCAAATGAGATGCATGACAATGCAGTAATCATATTGAAGATATACAAAATCTACAGTGGCACCAGAGATGTATTGTACCAGTGGCCATACAGTATCTTAGACACAGTGTACGTACTCTAACAAAACATGACATTAAATCCACCGCAAAATTTAAATGATTCCACAAGCAGGCCTGCTGGGCACAGTTTATACCTATACACTACATTAATCACGATCATAAAAACAGCATGTATCATGTTTCTGCAGAATAGTTAATGTTAAAGGCAATGTTTTATGGGAGATTATTAGTAATTCGAAGTTTACAATAGCGTGACATTTTACATATAACGCTCCCATATCTGGGTAGCACAACCAATAGTACATAACTCGCGCAAAACATAATTTGCATACAATATTCGACACTTTTGAAACATTTTTAATCTATGTTATTTGCAATATTGCTTACTTACTTTAAAAAAATAGTGTTATTTTATGTTCTATGTCCCTATTATAATAGCCTACGATCACCTTAACCCTTTAACTGCTAGTCAGCACTTTTTAAAGCACGTTAAATACCAGCTCTAAAATATGGAAAAACGTGCAAATTACCCTCCGTTTTTGTTAATCTGAATAATTTTCACTAACCTGACTCAATTTTATTGAAGAGGAAGCAATACATTATTTAATTCAATTAAGTTAAAGCGTAGGAAGTAGCCAGTTTTTAAATAAACATAATTTGTAGAACATTTTTTCATATATATATTTATATCCATAAATACAACATTTACGTTTTGTTGAAATTGTGTGAATTTGAAATTGTATTATAATTCGGTATATTATATTCAATGTATTCCCTATGATCTGCCTATATATTAATATGGAGAGAGTCCAGAGTTGGGGTCGATTCCTTTTTATCAATTCCAAATTCCATTCCAATTCCTTTTTATCAATTCCTGAGTCAATTCCAATTCCTTTGGTTTTGAGAAAAGTCAATTCCAATTCAATTCCAATTCCTAAAAAGTCAATTCCTTATCAATTCCACCCAAGAATGAGACTTTTGATACACATAGAACAGCTGTATAATAACTTGATATAAAATAAAATAATAACACCTGATATAAAATAAAATACATTTTATTTATTATCGTGTAAACATATTTAAACATGTTACACTTACTAAACTTCAATATTAGTAGGGTGGAGTACATCTTTAATACCTGATGACGGCGTTGTACTCGTGTGGACGCGGCTGTGAGCGTGTTATTTCTATAGACTAACTGTTACGCCACAATTGCCATCAACACGGCAGTGTAATTAACACAATGTCTCGCGAAAAGCCTTGCTACTTGAAACTCTGATAAGTATGACCCTGTGGAGGCTACGGCGTGTCGACCCACACCTCACTCAAATAAACTCGTATTAAAAATAAACCAACGTAGGATCTATTGTTGTATTTCAATTGATGCAATTATTCACATTATTTATTTTCCGATTATACTATTTTTTAATACCTAATTCTAGCGTGTGGCGAATAAATATACCCTAAGAAAATATACCAGGATAACCTCTAGGGCACAAAAGGCATATTACGAAGTAATCAAAGGGTCAATTAGAGCGCTTGGCTACGTTGCATAACTTCCTGCCAACTAACACTGGATGTTAACCCAATGTTGCTTTAATGTTGCTCCACCGTCTTCAGCGCTTTCTCAATATTAAATCAGCATTGGCTCAACATCTATTGGAAACGCATTTGTTTCAAGGTTCCGATATTTCTTTTGTTCTACCAACTCGAAGGACAAGCGATAGTTATGTTCTAAGCCATTCATTCACCTAAGTCTAATCATGACTCGTGATTGTTTTATAAACTGTAGACGTCCAAATGTCAAAAATCTAACAAATAAGAGAACTAAAATTATGCCCATGAGACAAGCATTACTTTTTAAATACAAATGTTGAGAAATGCTGTTAAGTGACACAAAAGTGATAGTTAAACAGTTTGATCATCTTTGGGCGAATATATAAGGAAAGCATTAATAAAATAATAGTACAATTATTTCCAGAACTTTAAGCCAGCAAACACGAAACTTTGACCATATGCTGATATAATGTTGGCCCGTCGTTTCCGATGACGGCCCAAGATTAAACCTACGCCGGCTCGGCGTCTCATTTTGATGATAATTCAGCCACTCGATAGTGATTCTCTAACACTATACAGTAGGTGTTGACACTAGTTGAGTTGTCATGAGTCGCACTTCTCGGCAAAACTGTTACTGGCTGGTTACATCAGTCCTCGGGAGTAAATCAAGGGTGTATAGTAGCAACAAGTAACAAATAACAAGTATATGCGCACACACCAATCTTTGATAGTTAGATTGAATTGCTCCAACTTAGCAGGGGCAATCTTGTTACAACTATTATTTAGATTACACATCACAGTCTTATTTAATCTTGATGACCATAAGTTATTTAAATGAGTATTTCTACATAACTTAAATAAACCTGTTAATATAAGTTTATTATCATTATTATAATACACATATCAATCAATATAGATCAGGTAAAATTTTACTGCAATGACAAAAGTGATGATCACTCATGCGTTTAATAGCGCTTAAAAAATAAACATGGATAAAAAAAGTCAATTCCTTTATCAATTCCGGCATTTTTTGTCAATTCCAATTCCTTTTTTTTTCAATTCCAATTCCTAGTCCAATTCCCGGAATTGAGTCAGGAATTGAGCTTAATTCCCATTCAATTCCGGAATTGACCCCTACTCTGGGAGAGACACAAATAAGATTTTACAGCTCGAGACTGTTCCTAAAAGGATTTAGCCTGTATCGAACTAGTCACAGTGACAATCAAGACGCATTAAACATAAAATACCGAACGCATCTTAAACGAAGACAAATCTAAGATTGGACAGGACAAAAACCAAGAAAGGCACCAAGAAAGACAAAAACTGCGCAAAAAATACTTTGAAATAATATTATTATTGTTATAATTGACAACATTTGTTACGGCCGTATATCTGGTTGATAAAAGCCATACAGAAGGGCAGAACAATCACATTATAATTAGAAAATCAAAGTTTTAAAGCTGTTAAAAACCTGAGCAAAAGTTGAAAAAAAGTAAAGAAAATATAAAATTAGGCCTATAGATTAAAAACTAACAGTTAATGTAATTTAACACCATAAGCGCGATGCACGTCGTTTTAAATCATTTTTCTAGCAGATTAAACCATTGTTATTGGGAATACGATGAGTGTTTGAACATTTGTAAATGTTGATTTTTAATTGTTTGGTCTCAAATAGAACAAAATATGAGATTTTTTAACCAACTTGAAGTTGCGGGTCGCGGTCGCGAGACACAACTTCAAGTTGGTGAAAATTTAAATAACATAACGTAAGGGGCAAAGGTTTACAATGGATGTTCACAGGGACGATATTATCCTGAGGGAAGTATATGTGTCACTCGTGAATGGTCATGTTCTTTATTACTATACCTTAGGCCACAACTAACAAGTAGCGCATGCTTTTCGTTGATTTCTCCGTCAATTATCAACCGATTTTCAAGAAATTTTGTAGAAATTGTAAAATTGAAATGTATAAAATTATATGCAGTATTTTAAAAGATAGACCATTTGACATGTAAATTGAAATTGTGACGTCCCTCTTTAAACCCAAATGTCAAATGGACTAACTTTTGAATTATTTAATATAATTTGGCGAAATTTTTACCGACGTTAGGATAAGACTTGAAAGTTGCCTGTGCTAAATTTTAAGGAAATCGGTCTATAATTGACGGAGAAATCGACAAAAAGCATGCGCTACAGATTTACCAAAATGAAAGTGGCCCAGGATATATATCGCATCACAGTATCAGCCATTGTCAGAGTAATAACGCGAGTAGCCTACACACGACGGCGACACTCGTCCAACATGCAAAATTATATTTTGATGCATAAACATGTGGGGGAATGGGGTTTTAGGCCACCTTTGTGCACATATAGGTTAAACCGGGCCAGGAGAACCTGTTTAGGTTGGTGAGATGAATGAGATGACACTGCCCTCCAGATACAGGATTCGAAATTCGAACCCTCGCGGTCTGAGGCCGAGCACGCTACCTCTCGGTCACGGAGGCTCCCCACAACATTTAATCTTTACGAGTGAGCGGGGAAGAAACATTTTGTTTCTTTGAAACGCTAGAGTAGTGTTCGAACCCCCGATATCCGACTTTTCACCTACTTAAAGTTGTTTTTCGCTGCCGCGTAACACATCTTCAAATGGGTGACAACTACTACTAGAAATCTGTAACTTGCGCAGCTTCAACACAAATTCCGTTCTTGATAAATGATATTTAATCTGCCAATAAAAGAAATATATTCAACAGCATGGAAGATGAGAACAGTCGCTGCCTACACATAGCTAAAAAACCTCCGCGTTTAAAAAGCCTTTTCAAATGTCATTTCACTTCGAGTAGCAATATAACGTTATCTGGTTATAGGCCTACTCTGAAACACCAGGGTAGATAAATTACGCCAATTTCTCACTAAATTTTTACCCAATTTTCATGAATTTTTACACACACTATTTCAAGTAATCATGTAATGTGCCAACTACCCTGAAAAAAATCGTGAATTTTCGATAGATATTTCAGAAGTTAGACCGTTTGAGATGTAAATGAATTATATGTAGAGGTTTATCATTATAGAGCGCGACATTTGGCCACATTTATTATATGTTATATAGACTAGCTTTTAAACTATTAAATATAATTCCACGATATGACTGTATCACTCGAAAATAGTGCTTGTAAAATGTAAAGCTAATTTGTTGAGAATTGAGTGATAAATCGGCGAAAGTCATTCACCACGGTTAATGTGAATCATACTATATCCCCCTAGGGAAATATATGTCAATCAATCACTCGTAAATGGTCCTCTTCTATATTACTATGTACCACACCACAGTGTCGGCCATTGTCAGCTAGATTCAATTACCCAGAGACACTCGACGTTGACGTCGACGTCGCCACGTGTTCACGTCCGGTTGACATGTACATTAACCCTTACGGCGCTAAGCGCGACTTAAGTCGTTTTTGATTCGTTTTATCAGCCGTTGAACCTTTAACCCTTTAAGTCCTCACGAGGCATTAAATTATCATTTTACATCCATGAAAACACACTTAATTTTCCTACAACTAGGGGTTTTAGAACGAAAATTTCCATGAAACTGGTTCACGAATACATGGCAATTTTCTTCAATTTTTCACCCACCCACATGAAGTCATCTTCATCCACCACAAGTCGAGAATTGCGACAGCAATTCGCGCTTGAAGTGGATGAAAATTACAATGGTAAATTGAGGCTTGAATGGGTTTAAGCGCTGAATATATATTTTTTTAAACATGGATACCAAAGGTTTTTTCCCAATTCGAAATCGTCACATTTGGCTGAGTTAAATCTTTCTCATTCATTTGAATACCTATGTTATGGGTTTACGATCATTAAAACTATTTTTACTCTTACAGTGTGGGGATCGACTTTAGACGTCAGAATCTGACGGCTACAGACGTCAGATTTTGACGACTAAAGGCGATCCCCGCGCTATAAGGGTTAAATCGTAGTTATAGAGAACGAAATGTGTGTTTAAATATCAAGATTTGCAATTGTTTGGTTTTCAAATTAAGGAAATATGAGTAATTTTCACCAACTTGAAGTTGTGAGTCGCGGTAGCGAGACACAACTTCAAGTGGGTGAAAATTTAAATAGCATAATTTAGCACTTTAAGGGTTAACCGTATAACCCTTATTGTCGCACATATTTACTAACTTCAAAAATACGTAAAGCATTTCGTTAATGGGTGGTGGTTTACACCTCAGTACGTTTCGCAAATTAAAAAAACAATGATGATTTTGTATTTACCTATTTTTTTTGCTATAGGCCTACTTGGATTTTGTTTGAGAGCATCATTATCTTTAAAATCAAACTAAGTAATACAATTGAAATGATTCTTCGTGGTTGTTTTTCAGAGAAAGCATCACTGTCACAAAAACAGGTTTAACCCTTTCAGTGCGGGGATCAACTTTAGACGTCAGATTCTGACGTCCATGGACGTCCGAATCTGACGTCCAAAGGCGATCGCCGCACTGACAAAGTAACATTTTATCAATGGCCGTAGACCATAGTATAGGTATTAAAATGAAGCAGAAAGACCTGAGACATTTCTGGTGATTCCAAATTTAAAAAACTCTTTGGTTTCTAGGTTGATATAAAAATATTTCGGTGTTTCAAAGATTTAAAAATTTCCCATTTGTTAAATCATGCGTTTTTTCCAATGTACCACTTTATTTTGGTGGGCGGGTGGATGGTTTGGATTAAATGCTATACTTTTTTTTAAGTGCGAGAACTTAAGCGAAAGCCTCTAAAAGAGCTAATCGCGTTTATGGTTAGTTTGTCAAGTGACATATCGCGTAAAGCTGTGGCACAAATAGTTTTTGTAACTTAAAGGGACTGGCCCAGGCTAAAATCATAAAAAATCAGTGATTTTATTTTGGGTTCTTAATATGACCATATGATGTAAACATGTCCTAAGACTAGAACTGCAATTTTATTTTTATTTGTGTGTTACGCATTTACCAGTTAGGCTAGATATAGAGACTAAATTCCTGATTTCTAATTATTGACAACCATGTCAAAAATAGGAAATGCGGGAATTCCGTTTTAAAAATTTGCAGTTCTACTCTGTTTACATCATATGGTCATATTAAAAACCCGAAATGAAATCACCGATTTTTTTAAGATTTTTCGCCTGGGCCAGTCCCTTTAAAACCCTTTTAACGCTGAACTCCTGGGCACACTTGCATCCCCACCGCTGAATTCCTGGGGAGGGGGGGGGGGGGGGTGAAAAAACCCAGAATATTTTGTAATGTCAGATTGGTATGATGACACCAACAGGATCTTAGCTTATGAGCAAATAATAACATGAGAAGGAGTTGTGCTTTACTGGTGGTAACACCAAGGTCATGTCAAGGTCACATCAAGGTCATTTCAAGGTCAAACTCGCAAAAAATATTGAACATACCCCCTTTTTATCAATTTCAAGCTGTTTAGTGGTGCAGTCATCCATTAGAAAGGATTTATGGTGACTGATACTTGGTCTGGTATCATTTCAGCACACATTTCAGGAAATCTAGGGCAGTGCTGATATTGGGAGGGGTGATGCCCCCATGTTGCCCTTATTACACCCCCATTCCTCAAGGCTCAATTGAACAAGCAAAATTTCAATTATGCAGCAGCGTGTAGCATCAGCTTGGGCTTCCATCACAAAATATTGATACATAATTGGGTATAGAGGTTGACATGGGCTGAGGTCGTGCTTTACTGCATGGATGCCGCCCAAAATAAACGTGAAGGTTATGTCGGGGTCATGTAAAATGTCAGGTTTATGGGTGGTGTGTACTAAATGCGTAATGATTAGGTATAATGCGTAATGATTAGGTGTGCAACGATGCAATCCGCACTCCTTGGATATCTGTCATCTAAGTATTATTATAGCATTTTAAGCATGATGATGATGCCAGAGGAAGATATGGTTTGTTTTATCGTATTCTTTGATAACAAAAATATATGGTTTGGTGAGAAAATCAAGTCTCTATCTCAATTATTGAGAAAGTTATGATAATTTTATTGATTTTGTGGCGGCCATTTTGATTTTTTTGTTTCAAAAGAATCCTTTAAGAATGACAGCTCTACATCGGCCCAGATATTATTATGGGGTGCTATCCATGCACAATCAAAAGAGAAACAAACTTTTATCAGCAAAAACAAGGCCACCCCCATGATTACCGAGGCTACCCCGATGACCACATTGATTTTACAGACAAAAATACTAAAAAACACACTCTGCACCCGAGTATACTCGGGGTCCGCGACAGGGAGACATATGTTGCCCCCGAGTATACTCGGGGACCGCGTTTATAGGGTTAAATATTAGAATTACAACATAACTTTGAGGTTTAACGCTTTAAGTACTGGTTTAAGTAATGGTTTTTATTCCTTTATTTAACCCTTTCAAGCCTAAATTTACTATTGACATCATCATCTACTACAAGCCGCGAATTGCTGTCGCAATTCTCGACTTGTAGTGGATGAAGATGATTTGAAGTGGGTGAAAAAGTTAAGAGAATTTCCATGTATTGGTAAAACAGTTTGATGGAAATATTCATTCTAAAACCTTTGGTTGTTGGAAAATTAAGTCTGTTTTATCAGGGATGTAGAATGATGCTTTAATGCATCGTGAGGGCTTAAAGGGTTAATTCAGACAACCTAGCGTTTTAACCCTTTGAAGCCTGAATTCACAATTATCATCTTCATCCGCTACAAACCGTGAATTCCTTTTGAGTTGTAGTGGATAATGATGTCTTGACGTGGTTGAAAAAATAATAGGGATTTTCATACATTGGTAAAAACAGTTTCATGAAAATTTTCCATTTAAACCCCCTCAATGAGAAGAAAATAAGTCTGTTTTAAGGGCTAAACTCCTACAGCGCGGGATCGACTTTAGACGTCGAAATCTGACGTCTGTAGACGTCAGATTCTGACGTCTACAGACGATCCCCGCGCTGAAAGAGTAAAAACATATTATAATGGCCATGAACCCATAACATACTTGGTATTCAAATGAAGCGGAAAGAGCTAACTAAGACACTTGTGATGATTTCAATTTGAAAAAAATAACCCTTTCGTCTATTGGTCCATAAAAAAATATTTAGCGCTTTAAGGTTTAAAGTGTTAATATATAAACTGACAAAATACCATTGAGATGTCCATCCCTCAATGACTATAATTTGTATCCTTTATTAAAGGCCCATACCCAGGCTAAAATCATCAAAAATCCGAGATTTTATTTTGGCTTCTTAATATGACCATATTATGTAAAAGTTTTTTTTAATTTTTGTTCTGCGCACTAACCAGTTAGGCTAGATATATAGACGAAAATCCTGATTTTTTAATTTTCGACAACCATGTCAAAAATAAGAAATACGGGAATTTCGTCTCTATATCTATCCTAACTGGTGAGTGCGCAGCACAAAAAATAAAAAAAACGTTTGCAGTTCTAGTCTATGGACATGTTTATATCATATGGTATTAAGAAGCAAAACAAAATCACCGATTGTTTCATGATTTTAGCCTGAGTTAGTGACTTGATTATAGCGTTGATTAGCCTATCTACTAGTGACATTGTAGAATTATCTACAACGGAAAAACAACAAACAGAAAGGGTTTATACCTTGGTTGAAATTCGAGTGGGTTTTGCGTTATCTATATACGTACTTACCTTTCTTCCTATGTTTCCACAATGATACCCTTTCTCTTTCTGCTCCGTCTTAATATTTGCCGCTTCACTTGCTCAGTCACAATGCCCAGCCAAGCGTAACTCACAGGCAAACCCAGAAACACCAGGCGCTGGACCAGCATTAAACCAACATTGGTTAGCGCCGCATATTCTTGACCTGTTATCTACTTTCAATACGTTGTGGTAACGTTGGCGTACAACTCTTGTCATGATGACTTGTGCTTACTGCCTCGCGACCGAGTGGTAGCGTGCTCGGCATCAGACTGCCAGGTCTCGAATTTTGTATCCTGTGGCTGGAGGGAAGTATCATCTCATTCATCCCACCATCATCAAGATGTCCTCCTGGCCCAGTTTAGCCTATATGTGCACAAAAGTGGCATAAAACCCCATTCATTCATGCATTCACTGCCCAGAAATCTCAATGCGCTGAGCCAATGCCAGCGCTACAGACGTTGGACCAACGTTGATGCAGCGCTGGTTTTTAATGTTTATCTCAAGAGATATATTGCTTTCGTGCTCCCATAGTTACGGTGGCTTTTAATGGTCACCACAAATACAAGTGAGACGTTGTGGACAAACAAGGTATATTGAGAAAGTAAAAATACTGTCATTTGAAATAAAAGACATGGTTGAAAGACTAACATGATGTTTGACAAAATTAATTTGTATTTCGCGACATGCAAGATGATAGTTTCTGAAATACAAGTTGTTTTTGTCGAAATATAAGTTATTTTTCAATAAGGACTATCATGTTTTTCAACAATTCTAACATGTATTTCCACAGAGCTAAGATGCAGTGCGACAACATTAACTTGTATTTGTACAGGTCTAACTTGCATTGTGACAGCTATAACTTGTATTTCCGATACGTCTAACTTGTATTTGTGGTGGCCCTAAAAAGCCACATGCTCCCGTGGTGGCGTGCTAGTCATACACCATTATTTCCCGTGGTGGTGACTGATACGTTTTCCAGCTTGACACAACGTTGACACAATGGTGGACCAGCGTCGCAGACAATGGACCAAGACTAACCCTTTCTGCATTTTTTTAAATAGCGACAAAGCTTCACTTCTTTGATCAAAACTAACCTCTAAACAATTCATCAAAAAAAGTATGAAGTATGACACATAAAAAAATGTGTTGCAATAATATATGGCTCTGCGATAGTTTAAATTAGACCCAGTTCACCATAAGAAAGGGTCATTCGTCAAAATGGCTTTTTGAAAAAATATAAAATATATTACAGGCAGACGGACGGACAGATACACTGATATGGTGAAAAGCTATGACTTCAAAGGTAATTTTATTTCAAACAGTAGACAAACATAGGTGTAGCCTACACATACATCATGACATACAATTAATAAATATTATTATCGGTACATACGCATAAGTAATATATATATTGGTAAAGACAATAGTACATACACACAATATTATACAATAGACATGCTTAATGATGATAGCTCTTTAAATGTATTCTGATTTCTCGTTTGTTTTAGAACTTAGGATTTATAAAGTAATTAATGTATTAGAAATGTTTTAAAGTTATGGATATCCACAGTAATTTTATTTTTGTTTCCTAGAATCCAGAATTTGTTAATATATATAAATATACAATGTTACAAACGAGATGATGTAGTTTTCATGACAAGATAATTTATGACCAAATACAATATATGACAAATTTTTGACAAATTTTAGAAAATTAGACACAAGTTTCCATGCTTTGTTAGCAAATGCACATGTAAATAACAAATGAACGAGGTCATGCTTTTCTTTACATAAAACACAGTTATCTGATACTAATTTGTCCCATTTTGCTACAATATAGCCACATGGTAAAGTATTGGTGATTATTTTGTAATTGTGTTCGGACAGTTTCTTATCTGCCATTTTGATTTTAACCTTAAAAGATTTTTCTTTGTCTTTTTCCGAAATATCTCCAATCAGTTGTATCCATTTCTTTATGCTTGGTGGTATAAAGGTTAGATCTTACAAATCTATATAAAATTGTTTTACTCTAGTGTTTAATATTGGACTAATGTTGTCCTCGTCTCTATTATTACTTAGCTCATTTATACTCATAATGGGTTTCATCTGCATAACTTCAGATATGATATTTGTTTATATCCAACTTTCTCAAAAATAAATTGTTTACATATGTTATTTTTCAACTGTTTCAGGTCTTTCGCTAATATAATATCAGCATTTATCCACCTTGTGAAGTATAGAACATGCACTTCATATCCGTGTTTGTTTTTTACCTAAAATTTGTTATTTTCCCAGAGAATTTCATTTTGAAAAGTTGTTTCCTCAGCAGTTTTACTTCGACTTGCAAAAAAGGCATTTAGTACTTGCTTGTAAAAATCTGTTAGATCCGATGTTACTAAGCATGGGAGGTTACAGCATTTAAAGTTCATGTGTATAAACATGTTCTTTATTGTACAGAAACGAGTCATATGCTTTGATATAAAATTCCATTCGGAGTTGTTAGCATTATTTATTTTGACAAACCATGATGCCTTAATTGCTTTACCAAAAGCGTGTATGTCTATCATATTTAAACCTCCTTTTTCAATTGGTCCAATTAGCGTATTTCGTTTAATTCTGGCTTTTTTAGGCCAGATAAAACCGAAAAAAGGCGTTTTAATTCTTGTGGATATGAATCCCTATATTCGCAATTTTGTGCTATATGTATAATTTTCGGTATTGCTAGACATTTCAAAATGGTTATTTTACCATATTTGTGGTAATTTATCAATTTGTCGAATTTTCTCTATCCAGCCGTTTTCATTACATGCTTCCATATTATGACCTATGTAGACTCCTTTGAAAATTTCATCCCGTGAATTTCTTGAACAGTGTCAACATCTTCAAAAAAGTTCGATATTTGTCAAAGTCTTGTGTTTGCTGAAACATGTCGATTGTATCGATTTTACCGCCACCTGGTGAATAATCGTGATTTTTATTCAAACTCGCTAGGTGGGGCATCAAGACGATATGCAAACGGTGATCATTTCAGTGTGATATGGGAAAGTCATCTTATCCAAAACAATACTGGAAATTACTTTTTGAGAATGGAAATAAAACGCCCCGAAATAATGTCACACTGAATGATTTCAAAGAACATTTCTGAAATTTGAACACTGATGAAACACCTGAAGAAGTCACATTTAACTTAACAAGTCATGATAATGACGATACTATATTAAATTCATCCTCTTCAGTGGATGAAGTTAAAAAATGTATGCACAAATTGAGGGGTAATAAGTGTCCAGGCCCAGACAACATATTAAATGAGTTTTTAAAATATTCACCTAAATATATATTGGAGCTCTATACAGATATTTTTAATGTAATCTTAAAATGTGGAGTGGTACCACAACAGTGGTGTATCGGCTACATTCGCCCTTTATGTAAAAACAAAGGTGACCCAAATGACCCGAATAATTATCGTGGAATTACAATAACAAGCGGATTGGGCAGACTCTTTACAACTTTAATAAATTCTAGACTTGGTAAATTTGTTGAAGATATGGAATTAATTGGACCAGAACAAGCCGGCTTTAGAAGTGGATATTCTACTGTAGATCATATTTTTGTGTTAAATTATTTGATTGACTTCTATCTGTTTTGTAAGAAACGTTTATATGCAAGTTTTATTGAATATAAAAAGGCTTTTGACTCAATTCAGAGACAACAGCTGTGAATGAAGCTTTGTAATCTTGAAATACAAGGGAAATTATTTAATCTTCAGTATTTTGAAAAGAAGTAGACAACTTAATCTCCCCATAGACTTACAGTTACATCTGTTTAATGCTATTGTTCTTCCAGCGGTGTTATATGGCTGTGAAGTATGGACACAGGCAGGAGGAAGTATGTAGGATCAGCTTACACAACCAGGGTAAAAGAGTGATAGGTATGGTGGTGTACCAAGAACGTGTTTATGTTGTACATTACAGAGGTTTAGTTGTATACTGTTATAACCCTGATGGTTCACTCAGTATGAACATAAAGGTGGAGCAAAAACTGATGTTGAGGGAATGTGTCTGATAAAGCATGGAGGCACCGACAGACTGGTTGTAAGTGACTGGACTAACACATGCCTAATCTGGATTACAATCAGATATGGCGGCGCCATGAAACACCACCATACTCAACAACTTAAATATTGGCCTCGCGGATCATACAATGACAGAGGTCACCTGATGGTGTGTAGTCCTTAAAACAATAAGATTCACCGCTACACAGGAGACGGGCAGCCATTGGACGTGATCACGCTGCCTGATGACGTCACGCCGTGGTGGGTAACACGTCATGACGGTGATCAGTATGTCATCAGAGAGGGAGTCACCAGGTGGCAGTGATTGACGGAGAGGGAGATGTGAAGAAACGATACAAGGATGATATACACGCTGTGTAACTTGATCATCCATGTTGCGTAATCACAGATAAACACGGCAGAATACTCGTGGCGGACCTCACAAAGCACCATGTAATACAAATGTCCACAGACGGGGAGGAGATGAAACAACTGCTCCAGAAACAAGTGAGATACCCAACACGTGTATGCCTGGACGAGGAAAGTCACACGATGTATGTCGCCGCCAGAGATATGAATGATGAACACTTTGTGTTTATTTATGATTACAATGTCCTCACTGGCCGCAAAACATTTACTGAGAAGATAACTAAACTAGACATGGTGACTGTAATGTGAACCTCTTAATGCTGAGGTGGGAACATATTTACATAGAGGATGTGACTAATGTGATATACTCTCATTTAAACAATTAATTTTTTTTTCCTTTTTTGTAGTCTTCGAGTAACACTATTGTCGTCATCAGTGCTTCAAGTGTTAAATCTAGAATGGATTAATGCTTCAATTCATTCATTTGTAGTTGACATTGCTCATGCAATTTTCAGTTTCAAATGAATGAAAAATACTCGTCTGTTTTAAATCCTGTTGTAATTTACAATGTGAGCTTTTGCTTGAGATCTTAGACTTGTCTATTTGATGATGACCAGTCACAATGTGTTAAGCAAATTAAAATAAAAAAAATTGTCTCCCGTACTTAAAGGGTTGAGGGCAGCGATTTGGATTGTCACATGTTCTCGGGTGAATTTATTCTAGCAATGAAAGGGTGGATGACGTACCCAGGAAACACGACACATACATCCAATGCTGGGTCAATGTTGGGTCAGCGTCGCAGACGGTGGCCCAACATTGACTCAGCATCGGATCAACGCGTCCATTTTGCTCGGTAAGCCAGTGCTATAGAATTGTATTATTGATTGATAGCCTACCATTATTATCGGGTATATTACATTCATGTAACGCCAGTACTTAAAGGGTTAGACGCATGTATGTTCTAGCAATGAAAGGGTGAATGACGCACACGAACACTTAGAGTGTCAATTATGAGTATGTTGATACTGAAATGTAGTTACTGATACAGTTTGTAGTTTTATTGATAATGTATTGTTCTTCAGTATCTTGTTATAGACCACGAGGTCTATAATATTTGTCATTGTCAAGTATTCATTTGCAAGTAATGTTTGAATCGCCCAATATCTGACCCACGGATACCAAGAAAAGACAAAACAATGTTGGTTTTATGTTGGTCCAGCGTTGTAGATGATTGACCCACCAACCATAAAACAACATTTGGTGAATATATTGTGCTAATGTGGTAACATGATACTTTGTGAGTTCTGTGTATAACATTATAATACGTTATGTGAGTCATGTGGATAATATGCTAATACCTTACGTGAGCTCTGTTAGAGTAGTCAATTCTGGCACCAAATTCGCGGACATCTGGACAAATAAATAAAGGTTTTATGATTTATTATGGTGGATATAGGTGCCATCTAGCAATCCTGAAAAGTCCCAAGCAAAACTCCTGTTCAAAGTTGTTAAATTGACAAATAGTGCAAGAGCGTTAGGGTTGAATCTGAAATAAAATTGTAGAAAGCAGATTTTTTCAGGAATGATACCTGGACATCTCCCCAGACGAATGCCGAAGAGTTCCCAAAAATCCACCTTGTGCATTTTTTTTAATTGAAGATGGCCGCCACCATGTAACGCCATTTTCGACAAAACAGGAGTATACCCTGTATAATTCCTCATTTTTGCAGTTAGAAAAAAATATTGAAGTGACTCTACTTATGTTTCAAGGCACAAAGAGTTCATCCAGATGATCAGAAATGATATCAGTACTTTTCTCAATACCAAAAATCCAAGATAGCCGCCATATTGTTCTGAGTATGTTGGTCGTTCTCTAAAAAGAACGAAAATATGAGGTAATTATCTCGTTGTTAAACCTAAAATGTATTTTTTGGTCAAACCCATGGAATCCGGCACTTATTTAGATCTCCAATATTGTATTATATTGAATTTTTCAACATAAATCCCACATAGTAGTTAATTCTATGTAACATCATGTAACGCCATTTTTCGAAAAAAACAGGGGTATACCCCAATATTTCTCACTTTTGCAGTTAAAAAATGCTTTTGGTGCCTCTACACATGTTTTAAGGCACAAAGAGCTCATCAACATTATCACCACAAATCCAAGATGGCGACCATGATGTCAATCGTCTCCTCATCAGAAAATCACTTACATGCCATTATCATCATATTGTTGAAACTTTTTTTTTAAGAGCCATGTAATCTAGAATATATTTCCATCACTAAATTTTTTAATATAATATGCTTATCAGCAAAATTCATACATGGCTGCCATATTGGTTAACTCTTTTAGCGCAGGTGCCGTGATTAAGCGATGTCCAACTGCTTCTTCATATGGAAATATAAATATAGATTTATCAAATTTACAAAATACATATCAGAAATCATTGTTTTTAAAGATAAGTGTATTTTTCATTCATTTGAAGCTTGATCTAGCGTAAGAAATCCCCGTTTCAAACCCAGCGACTAATTCCAATGTATGTCTTTTATATAGTATACAAATGTTTTAGATTTTGCTTTTTGTTGTGATTATTCTAGGATATGAATATTAGCTAATTTTGTGTGAATGTACATAATAACAGAGCTAAGTACAATATTACATCAGCTTGAACACGTGTCCTACGAGACTATTGGGTATTGACATGTACTAGTACTACTAAATAAAAACTTGTTTTAAATCACTTCATTTTGCTGGCATAGTTTGGCCATCTAGAGACCTACGTAATTTTGTCAATTTTCTGGAAATGGCAATATTGTATTTAATACCCTTGATTTTACATTTGAATATTCAGATACTTTATTTGATTATTGGTATATTATGTGATAAATATATGGCACTTTATAATATTGTAATGTCATATTACATTAAAATGTCAGAATTTGACATTATATTAAAGGATTTGACATTTTGGCATTGATTTTATTTTAGCCTAATAATAGGACCATATGATGTAAACATGTCCATAGACTAGAACTACAAAAGTTGTTTAATTTTTGTGCTGCGCATTCACCAGTTAGGCTAGATACAGAAATTCCTGATTTCTAATTATTGACAACCATGTCAAAAATAAGAAATACGCAGCACAAAAATCAAAACAAATTTTGCAGTTCTAGTCTAAGGACATGTTTACATCATATGGTCATATTAAGAAGCCAAAATAAATTCACCGATTTTTTCATGATTTTATAGCTGTGCATGTCCCTTTAAGTCCAGATTCTGATCCTAATAACAATTTTTTTTTTCGATAATTGCATTACCGAAATGAAAGACGAAAAATTAAGGAACAAAACAGTAAATTTTATTAAATATAAACATAAAAAGTCCGTATGGATAGCACAAGGAATCCTAAAATCAATAAAATTTATAAACAAACTATATAAAGCTATATGCGTATGTCTAATCCGGAATCTAATAAATTCTCATTTATGAAATCAAACATCCGTAGTTATGATAAAATACTTAGAAGTCTAATCAAAGAAGCGAAACAATGTTATTACATGTATAGATATTGTTTTCAAAATTGTAAACATAATATCAAACAAACTTGTTTAACTATAAGCAGCATAATAAATACAAAGAAGCACACCGATATCCCGGAATTATTCACGTGGAACAATAAAACGGAAATAAGAAGGAAATTGCAAATCAGTTTATTTTTTACAAATATTGGTCCTGAACTTGCATGTAAACTCAAAATCCATCCTGATAAATCATATAAAAAAATATTTAATTGAAAAAACATTACCTGATTTTGATTTTAATCTTATAGGTAATATTGATATTATTAAAGCAATAGATCATTTGGAAAATAAGACCAGCTGTGATGTAGATGGTATTTCAAATTCTTTTATAAAATCTATCAAATTTGTAATTGTCCAGCCAATTACTGTTTTAATTAATCAAATGTTAACAACGGGAATTTTTCCAGATAAACTAAAAATCGCCAAAGTTGTGCCATTATACAAAAAGGGTGACAATACATTTTTTTCTAATTATAGACCAATATCTATTTTACCATTTTTATCTAAAATATTCTAAAAAGTTTTTTACTCACAACTTTAGGCATGGCCATTCAACTGACATTGTGTGCTTTGGAATTAATAGATAAAATTAAATTTTTGATACAAGAAGGGAAGGTCCCGGTTGCAGTATTTTTGGACATGTCGAAAGCCTTTGACACTTTAAATCATGATATATTATTAGATACACTGTCGTATTTAGTTATTTCTGGTATTTCTAAAGGTCTTCCAGCATCATATCTTTCAAATAGGCAGCAATATGTAAATTTTGACAATCAAAATTCCAAAATGTTTTCTTTGTTGCTCATGAAGCTACAATCATCAGTGAAATAGATGCAAAAAATATAAATATATTTAACAAAGAATTAGATAAATTATTTTTGTGGCTTGAACTTAATAAACTATCACTTAACATTTTAAAATCCAAATGTATGTTTTTCCACCAGAGTCAAATATCAATTATTTACCCAACAATAACTATAAATGGTGTTGACCTTGAAAAGATTGATAATTTTAATTTTTTTGGTTTAATAATTAATAAGAATTTGAAATTGAATTCCCATGTCAACTATATTGCTAGTAAAATGTCACGCTCCATGGGATTATTTATGATACTAAGACACGCATTGCCAGCTGATACTCCAGTTTTGTTTATAAATCTCTAATTTTTACCTCTCATGATATACTGTTTATTGGATTGGGGTGATCACCGTAATAAGATTTATTTGCTGCAGAATTTTTTTAAGGATCATTACGTTTAGTAAACTTTTCGCTCATTCGGGACCTTTATTTAAACAACTTTCATTGATAAAATTCGAAGACATGATAAAAATGCAGCAAGTAAAATTTTATTATCGGTTCGTGAATGGAAATTTACCATGGTATTTCTTAACATTCATATTTAATAATAATCCACATAATTACTACACCAAAAACCAAGATCTGTATATCGACTTTCGCATAAAAAATGAATTTGTAAAAACATGTATTGCATATCGTATTGTGACTATTATCACCAGTTGCCCTCATATTATAAAAGATAAATTATATACACACTGTCTCTCTGGTCTAATGATCTATATGAAACGTTTTTTATTGAAAATTATTCAAATAACTGTAATTTCGTCAATTGTTTTGTTTTCTCGTATGATTAGTTTTTTTGTACTGTGAACAAATTATAGCTAATTAGCTATATTTGCTTTCATGTACTTTTCTCAAGTCAAATATTTTTATACATATTTATATATATTTTTTTTTAGGTGGCTTCTACGCTGGCGACCTAAAGTCTATGTGGAAGTCTCCTGTTTTTCTGCCATTGTTTTTTTGTTCATGTTGTTTATTTGTATGATGTAGAAAATCTAATAAATTTGTCTGAGTCTGAGTTTGCCATGCTTCCTGGTCTAATATCATATATACTGGTTTAACCCTTTCAGCGCTGACATATCTTTATAAAGCCAATTTGAAATCCTCATGAATATCTTAGTTTGCTCGTTCCGCTTCAATTGAATACCTATGTTATGAGTCTACGGCCATTATATATTTTTTTAATTCTTTCAGTGCGGGGACCTAATTTAGACGTCAGAATCTGACGTCTATTGACGTCAGATTCTGACGTCTAAAGTCGTTCCCCTCACTGAAAGAATTATTAATAATGTTCTGCTACTATCTGCGACAATTGCCTAGCATCAAACCGCAATGACGAAATCACATCACACCAGGAAGGAGGGTCAGCAAACACATGACGGTAACCCAATGTTGGACTAATGTTGGTCAACTGTCTGTGACGCTGGCCCAACATTAGGTCAACCCTGGTTCAACGTGTTTGCTGGCACTGCTTCCTAGTCTGATAAGATCTCCCCGGGGTCCTGGGATCACAGTTCATCGGCGCGGATCCAGGGGAGGGGGGGGGGGGGGCAGGGTGCGCACGCCCACCCCTTTTTGTGCCAAATTCTTTAAAAAGTCTTCTAAATTGGCCAGAAACATAGGCTAGCCTCAGACCCCCTGCGCCCACGACTTTTCCACCCCTGGTTCACACATCCGCCTGACAGACAGACATACAGAGCACACATATCCGGCATAATGGTATAAGCCTATACACACATAGTATATCTACACAGTGTATCATTGGTGTGTTTCTGCTTCACGATGATCACTGATGAAGGCATTAGGCTGTGAGCAGGCCTATATAATAACGTTACACAGACAATGAAGCTTATAGCAAATTCTGCGCATTCACCCGACATTTGACACATCTACATCTCCTCTGTGTGGAAATGACGTCATAAATATCATATTGGTAACTGCAAGAAATTCATATTCAGGTATGTGCTAATTATAGGGCTACTATATATTAGATAATGGGTGAAGCAGTAAACATTATGTCTTTATTTGTCATAATCATATTTCTCATAATTTTCATGTTATTTGTCATAATCCTCTTGTAGATATCTTCAATAAAATCCTACAGTCCGGAATATTTCCGCCATCATAGAAATCTGCTCACGTATACCCAGTAAGGGTTGGGAGACCAAACACCTGATAAATATAGACCAATTTTTATTTTATCAAATTTGTCTAAAGTACTGGGGAGGATAGTATGTAAAAAATTGTTTAAAT
This sequence comes from Flabesymbios commensalis, assembly GCA_964017125.1. Classification (NCBI taxonomy): domain Eukaryota; kingdom Metazoa; phylum Annelida; class Polychaeta; order Terebellida; family Flabelligeridae; genus Flabesymbios; species Flabesymbios commensalis. The sequence continues at coordinate 3,342,298 of OZ024916.1, forward strand.
ATTGTACTGAAAATAACTTCGTGAACAGTAGAAATTCTGGTTGTAAACATAAAGTAAATCCCCTGGTTGAACTAGTGCACAATATAGAGAGCGGTCTAAACGAAAAAGAAGAAATAGGTATACTATTCCTAGATATATCCAAAGCATTTGATACAATTTGGCATGAGAGACATTTATTTAAATTGAAACAAATCGGAATAGATTTGTCGCTTCTTAAATGGTTTCAGGCATACTTTTCTGATCGAACATATTACGTTGTTTTAAATGGCAGTGCATCATCGTCTGAACCGGTCAAGCAGGCGTCCCCCAAGGTTCGATACTTGGGCCAATTCTTTTCCTGAAATATATTATTATATAACGGAAAATATTGAATCAAACATGACTCTTTTTGCTGACGATGCATTTGTCCTAAAGAAATCTAACGACAGGATCACAATAACATCAACATTAAATAATGACGTGATAAAAATTGGCACATGGTCAAATCAATGGCTGGTAATTTTTTCCGAAATTAAATGTAAATTTATGCTGGTCACAAATAAGAAACGTTCACAAGCAAATATACAAATTACATTTAACAATATATTATTAGATAAAGTGTCTGAACACACTAGCCTTGGTTTAACTATTAGTAACCAAATGTCCTGGGCAAGCCACATCTCTAAACTTTACTTTCGCAAAAGCAAATAGGAAGCTAGGTATACTGAAAGCTATTGGGAACCAAATACCCAGACGTACAAAAGAGCAGTTATATAAAACTTTTATTCTAAAATACAGCGAAATGCGGCTCTACTTTGTACTGGGGCATACAAAACTAATGAAAATGCCAAATTACTACGAGAATTGGGATGGGAAACCTTCGAAATTAGAACAAATATTCATAAAATGTCCTTATTTTACAAAATTGTAGACATGAACATTTCTCCATACTTGGTCGATCTACTACCTCCTATGCGAAACTGTTATCTGGCCACTCGTCAAACTGGGCACTTTGTTCCCTACATATGTAAAATAAACTCGTCTAAAAATCCTTTTTTCCCAGTATGGTCAGCAAATGGAATAAATTGGAAGCAGGTATAACAAACAGTGAAAGCCTTCGTATATTTAAACATCAACAGAGTAAAAAAAATAAATTAGACCTGCTCCATGAACTGTCATGGTCATGGCTCTATTCATCACTGCAGACTGCACCTGGGATTAAGTGCGCTTAAATTCCTGAAGATTCCAGTTATTATTTCTTGATATGTCCCACTTATTCTGCTCTGTGAAATGAGCTCCTTCGGAATCTGGCCATCATTTTACCAGTGGATTTTATCACAAATAAAGAAAAACTTTTACATACAATATTATTCGCTTGCAATAGCAATGCTGATGTTTGCCCGATGATTCATAAAATATATCTCGCAAACACGTCGTTTCGAGCTAATATCTGCATAAAATCCTCTGGTGGAGTATTACTACTCCTTATCATAACATCGTCAATGCTCTGCGAAGCCAAAGGGGGGCATCTGCTTGCTTGTTAAGTAACCATATGTTGTCGTTGGATTTGCAAAGCAAAAACTTTCTTCATCAGCATTATCGTTCATGGACCATCATGGTTACATGTTTTCTTTTTGTGTGAATATAGATGTAACTGTTTGTTGAGATTTATTGTGAAATTGACAATTGTACATGTATTTTTGTTAGGAGTTGACTAGTGGCTCTTAACGGCTGTCCAGTTTCCATGATAAATGTATTGTAAATCATTTATCATAATGTCGAACTGCTGAACTCATTATTCACTCATTATCGGATATAGTCACTCTACCGACAGTTCAAAGAAACCCCCTCTGCCAACACCCCATTCAAATTTACAATGTTTTCAACTATTCTGCAATACTAAATACTATTGCAAAACTTTACATGCTGAAAGACGTATCCAACAGTTTAAGAGTTCATGTTGTTCATGTAACAAAGAAAACAAGTTTCCTCATTCAGTGGGCGATTTTAACTATTTCAGCGCAGGAGTCGATTTTAGACTTCAGTATATGACATCTGTAGACATACGTCTGTAGACGTCAGATTGTGATGTGTGAAGTAGATCACCGCAGTGAAAGAGTAAACATATAATTACATAATGTCCGTAGACCCATAACATAGGTATTAAAATGATGCAGAAATAGCTCACTAAACATTTGTTGTGATTTCAAATTGCAAACAAACTTTTGGTCTCCACAGTTTATAAAACAATATTTGAACACTTTAAGGTTTCATGTATGTTGTTATGTTACAGATTAGATGCAGACATGGCCAGTGAGGTTCTAGTTGAGCCATCAGAGCTGAGCTGCAGCATGTCTAGACATTTTCACGGATCCACGTGTGCTGCCGTGCATCCATAGTTTCTGTTATGGTTGTCTGGAAGAATGGGTGGACAAATCTGGATCAAAGCAAACTATATGCTGCCCTTTATGTAAAGATGTATCTCTCATCCCAGCAGGGAGACTAAATAGAATAAAGAACAACTACTTTATTGCGGATTTAGTAGAACGACTGAGTGAGAAAAACTTAAAACCAAGCCATAGAGAAGTTAAATGTACAAAGGAAGATATAAAATTGGTTGAAGTATATCTCATTTACTGCAATATTCACGCACGAAATGTTGTTGACCAGTATTGTGTTGATTACGATCTCGCTGCATGTGGCACTTGCCTCTTACGAAACCACAGGCAACACAATCTGGTGGATTTAGACGAACAAGCTCCAATCAGCAAACAACAACTACAAGCTGTCTTGAAACAAACTGATGTATTGACTAAACTCATAGACGACAAAATAAATGATAACGAGAGACATGAGAAACAATTAAACAGTGACATAAACAGCACCAAGTGTCAAATTAACAAAGTCATTGATGCAAGGATTTCCAAATTGAACAATCAACGACAACAACTTTTCAACACTTTGGACAAAATTCAGGAACAGAAGGATAAGGTATTGATGACAGTACACGATGGGCAAGAGTTTTCCAAAGCTGCCGTGACCAGCTTGAAATGTACACAGATAACATGCTGCGTCACGACAGAGATTATGACCTTGTGCAGCAGACGAGAGACATTTAATCACGGCTTGTATCAGTGAATAATACCAGGATGCCCTCGTTTGCCTGGAGTTGTTGTGACAGAAAGGCAAGGTCATTACGTGACGACATGACGGTGGCCAAAGTATCCATGACGACAGACAGCATGGATACAGAAGCTGTGTATTGCTGTATTAGTGCACCAGTGACTGATACCGTCAGTGATGCTGTAGTTAGTAAGATCCCACTTAAAGAGAAAGACATAGTGACAGGCATGGTAATGATGGAGCAGAGTGTCTGGGCTGTTCACCATGAAAAGTCATCTGTACAGGCTTACCCCGTGACGTTACCACACCAGCCACAGACACTACCTATAAGCTGTGTATTGCTGTATTAGTGCACCAGTGACTGAGACCGTCAGTGATGCTGTAGTTAGTAAGATCCCACTTAAAGAGAAAGACATAGTGACAGGCATGGTAATGATGAAGCAGAGTGTCTGGGCTGTTCACCATGAAAAGTCATCTGTACAGGCTTACCCCGTGACGTTACCACACCAGCCACAGACACTACCTATAAAAGGGCTGACTAAGCCTGTAGACACAGTGAGGTTCCCTCTGGAACAGACACAACTTGTGATCAGCGACCTCAACAAGTATTTAATCTGGATGAAGCTAAAACAGCATAAAGGTGTGTGGAAGGTCGCGACACGAAGCATCGTTACGGTGAGCTATACAGCACTGGGCCTAGGCGTCTGTGACAACCAGCTGCTGGTGTGTGATAATAATGTGGTACATGTATTGTCTACAACAGGTGAAGAAACACATATTGTGAACATGCCAAAGGGTGTGTGGCCATGAAAAGCTGTGCCTCAGCTCACGTCACCTGGATTTGTCATCATGGACAGTGACAACAATCAGGTTGTACTGGTGACAGAGAAGGGGGAGATACATCACACATACCGGGGTCAAGATGGGATAGACCTTGGAGCCATGGTATGTCAAGGTCATTTTATTTATGTCACAGATCGTGGAAATCACCGTGTGGATGAGCTGGGTGTTGATGGACGTCACGTCAGACAGCTGATCAGTCAACAAGATGTGCCTTGGCCTGGTAGTGTGTGTGTAGATGACACAGGTCGTCTGTATGTGACGCACGGTGAATATGAGGGGAAGCAGGAAATGTGGGTGATAGAAAGTAACGTCACCCCTACTGACACACAAGCGTCACCTGGTGACAGAATACTTCTACAACAGACCAACATGAAGCTCAGCGTCACCTGGTGTATTTACCCATCTATACACCTAACGATTCATCACCCCCTCAAATTTGCATGATAAATCTAAGACTAATAGTTTCTGTACTAAGCAGATTCGAAGACAGTGTGTACATTTTTCAAGAATGATGTATATATAGATAGAAAATACAATCATCTAAAAATAAATGGTAATTAACCGTTGCAGCACGGGGATCGACTTTAGACGTCAAAATCTGACGTCTGTAGACATCAGATTCTGACGTCTACAGTCAATCCCCGCACTGAAAGAGTAAACATATTTATAATAGCTGTAGACTCATAGGTATTCAAATTGATCAGAAACAGCTACCTAAGACATTTATGATGATTTAAAATTGAACAAAAACCCTTTTGATCTTCATGCTTATACTCAAGTATTTCAGCGCTTTAAGGGGTAATATCAACTGACTATGTCAACTGACGGTGCTTTCCTGCCACCATAAGGGGTGGGGTGCACTGAACCCAGGCCAGAGATTAGTGGCATCCACCTGTCGCCGCCGGTCAGATAGCCCCACCATCCTCATAGACTGTGGTCAAAGGCAGGGCCTCGAACATCTATGCAAAACCATACATACAGAGGCTGAGAGTTAGATACTGTCTGTATGTTAACAAACCTTGCCGTTAAACTTTCTCTCCTGCTGTCGTCACTTGGCAGACATATGTGGATTGATATTTGTTTATACTTACATTGTGGGGCTCAACCATAGACGCCAAATTCTGACTGCTAAACTCGATCCCAGCACTAAAATAGTAACGTATTTCTAATGGCCATAGACCCATAAAATAGGTATTCAAATGAAGCGGAAAGAGATAACTAAGACATTTGGTTTACACAATGATATTTCAGGGCCTTAAGGGTTACGTATTACTGTCTTGAGACTGGTTATTTCCCTGTGGCTCTGCAGAGGAAAAACCTGTAATCAGACGAAGTTAGAAAAAAATAGTAAAAACAAAAATGATAAAAAAACATCAGCCCCCGTAATGGTCAAGAAACAACTGATCAAGAATATAAAATAATGGTTATGGTTGCATTGTTTTAAAACCCTTACAGCAGTAATGTTTCTCACTATTTTTACTTTTACAATTTATATTTTTCATGCTTTTATTTTACAATTTTCATTTTGTAAGTTTTTATTTTTGTATTTTTTTTTACAAATATTTTTTGGTAAGTTTTTATTTTTGTAATTTTCAACCCTTTCACAGCTGAATTATAACGTCATAAAATGCCTGAGCGCTGAATTGATAATTTTTTTAATTAAAAACAGTAATTACTGATGTCGACAAAAGGCGACATCAGTGGTCTGCCCGGTGGTCGCCTTTCGCCGCCACCCATGGTGAAAGGGTTAATTTAGTATTTTTATTTTTGTAATTTTCAGTTTTGTAGTTTTTTATTTTACAATTTTTATTGTAGTTTTTTTTGTAAGCTTTGTTTTTATAATTTTTATTTTAACATTTTTTTTTAGTTTAGTAATTTTTTATTTTACAATTTATATATTGTAAGCTTTCTTTTTGTAAACTCATTATTGACCTTGTGTACTGACGTGTTCAAACTTATTTTGTGAAGTGTCATCAACATTATGTTTGATGTTGTCCAGAAATGTTATGTTTGGTTTCATCAGATAAAAGAAGAGGCGAATACATTGTTAGATACATGTGTTGCATAATAGTTGAGTGTATGCTAAATGTGTTGCATAATTACTTTAAGTTGTTAGAATACAACACAATACATGTATTGCTTAGACATTTTGTGTTGTTATATGTGTGCAAGTGTGTTTAAAATTTTAGGATTTGGTTAATACACAGGTAGATACGTACACGTGGGGTATAATTGTTGAATGTATGCTAAAGGTATTGCATAGCTACTTTTAAGATATGAATATACAAGACACTGCATGTATTACATGTGAGAAAGTGCGTTTAATATAATAATAATTGCAAAACTAAGTGGTGTGTGCAATGATAGATACATGTATGTAGTGTATAATAGATGTATGTATGGTAAAAGTAATGTATAAATACATATAATTCACTTGAAGATGTGAAAATGTGTGTTTTGTGTGTGTGTGTGTGTGGGGGGGGGGGGGGGGGTGGGTGTGGGTGTGTGTGTGTGTGTGTGTGTGGTGTATTTTGTGTGGTGTGCTGAGTGTAATGTGATGTGTTTTATTTTTGTTAGTTTAAGAGTTTGCTACTCTCATCGATATATGAACCAGCCAATAGTAAGAGCGAAGATCACAATAGCCAGTTAGGAGTATTGCTATGCCAAGTCTGTAACCCATCCAACCATCTGATATATGTGTAAAATCTAATCTATACACACTGATTTGATTATATTGTACCCTTGATTATAATATTCATATGACAATACATCATGTCCAATTTTTTCATTTGTAATATAAATATTGGTGACGCTTGGCGATTAAAAGATAACCAGATAACTTGTTAGAATGATAGATATTTCATTAACATATAGTAATATATGTACATATATACAATATGGTTAGTTTGGTAACAGCACATGAAAATATACATGTTATCACATACTAAATTAAAATCGTTAGTGGTACTGCCATATTAAAACACTGGATATTAGGAAAATGTAAATGATGATTACTCAAAATAAAATTAATTGGCTTTTCCATTGTTACAAGAGGGCGATGTTCTAGAAACCTGATAATAAGCGGTAGTTATGAAATATGTGTACAATTTGTGACACTTAGTCAAAAGTCTGAGTTGTAGTGACCACACATACTTAACTGAGATGATAATTGAAAAGGATTTGGTAAAATCTGCACCACACAGATGAAGGTATGACATTTTTTACATGTACAGTACACTCAGACTGTCATACAATGTTTTAACAAATGTTATTTTGGTAGAGCTTCTGACTGCCTCGCCAGTCATTCATGTGTCCGGGATTCGAACATGCTGGTCCTGTGTAGGGTTATCAGAGAAATATCTTTGTTTCTCCCTTTTCAATGTGATTAGGCAATCACGTTATTGATGACCTCGTCGAGACTAGTGTATAAACGTTAGTTTCGAGCAGGCCATGCACTGTGCGCTCTCCCAACAACCTGTGGACTACAAAACAATAATTATGATGACGGGGACCAGTGATGGTGAATTAGTGTAGATTGTAGGTTCTGCACGCAACACATAGCACGTTTAGTAGCAGTGCCCCTGTCATTGCAAACTTTTATAGAGATGGGGAGGGCTTTTTGTTGCTGCTGAGGACTTTCATTGAGTTGTGGGCAGATACATGTACTTTCATGTAGTCATAACCTTACTTGAAGGGTACTTGATCAGGGGAGCGTGACTTGACCATTCACAGAAAAGGGTGGGGGATTATGCCATGAACCACAATACCGAAGCTATTAGGCCTACTATTGTAGGCTAATACACTAATTTCTGGGTAAACACCACAATTACAACCATGTTTTCATATGTTCTCAGTCTACGGATAAATAATTATTACGTATTTAACAATCACCGAATGTGTCTGGGGTATCCTAAAAATCCCAAAATCAATGTTTCTAATTTCAATGTTAGGCATGAAATAAAATACAATATTGGAAAAATGATACAATTCAAACTTCACAGTTAATGAAAATTACTGTATCATCTCTCTCAGTCGAAAAAATCTTAAGGTAGGATATGGCGCTGCATAAATGTAAATTACTAATATTATTATCATATAATTAGAAAAATATCAATTACAAAGACTATATGGTTGATTGCAGGATTGATTGCTAATTTATTGAATGGGGACTTTGACATTTCGTTCTGTAACTTCTTAACAATAATAATATTTAAAAACACTTATGATAATTATGATCCGCAGTCACATTGGATATTAACCTTAAAATCTGGAAATAGAGGCCCCTATCATATAGTGAAAAAAATGAGATATAATTATTTTCACCATCTGACTAAAACTAAAACCGGTTTTGTTTGGATTGAATTGGCAATTTCCATCGAGATATATATCTTGATGAACTAATTAAAAAAAACACATTTACTGACACATTTACTGAACTATAGGCCTGGTTACTTACATAATACAATTTATATACAATATCATTTGCCTGGTTAATTAATGCTTGGGTGATGTCTGCTCACTATAATGTGTGTCTTTTGTGAAACTCGTTTTGCAAGTAGTAAGTTACTTTTAACATATGAACATTTCGGCTGCCTGCATGGTCCCTGTATGGCAGCCATTTCCGTATTGGGAATTTAATGTATAGGCCTATAACGATGGTGTCTACTGAATCAATGATAATCTGATATTTTTTTAACACTCTAACTGCCTGTCCCGATTATATTCGTTTTTTTCATTTTGTTATTATTTCATTAAAATACCAGCTTTTAAACATGCTAAAGAGAAAACGTGACAACAGGCAGTTATATAGCAAAATCGTTGACCTCCTAGATCAGAGCATCTCCTCCGAAACAATGTAGGTCCAGTATTGTCATTGAGGGCAGGTGAGTGTGTGACCACAAGGCCTCCAGCCATGGGTTCAACACCGTGACTATCTAACTAGGCTAATGGGGTCTGTTGTATATTAAGCCAGCGACATATGTGATCAACCAACCTTGCTTAACACTTTCTAACTTATGGTCAATTAACTGGATACTTTTTTGCTTAAACATATTCCTGATGATAAATTTGCTAAATATGCATAATAATTGAATTGCTCGTAGAATTGGTATGTATCCGCCTCTTTAAACATATTATGTTGAATATATTGTATCTTGGCTTTCTAATCAATCGCCGTCCGTGCAGCACTTGTTTGATCAGGCTGTCTAGATACAGATACATTGGCAAGTGTGCGGCTTATATAAGTGTAGAATGGCTTATGTCAAATATATAATTGAACACCAATTACATCCATTGTCATCGTTCTGAGAGTGTGAAATGGTGATGGAATGGTAACATTTCTTATGCAATAAAAACAACAACTTGTGTTACATATATATATCCATATATACATCTATTATCAATTTCATCATCAATTCAATCATTAATTATTATTGAGAAAGAATAATTTTTATATGTATAGATATTACAATTTCTATATCTCATTGCTCCTTCTTGGTTTTGATGGTCATCTTCCAAATAACATGGTCTCTCACGAGCGATTTCTGATACTTTTTTTGAATTTTATCAAGTCACTCGAAAAGCCGATTCCACTGTGTGTAGTGTGAATAAATATAATCCTACCCTTACTTCCTGGCTTCATCTCTTCTCTACCACTGACGTATGTGTATGAATGGTTTGTTGAGAGGTATTGAAACAGATATTCATCTACCAATATCCAGCTTTATTTCTTCATTTCTAGTTGTACTTGGTAATAAGTCATGCATAGCACCTGATGTTTGTGTCAAACGTGATAGCTTCTGCATATTGAGTCAAACGACTCCCATTTATGTCTATCTATGAAAATAGAAAAGCTATGACTTATTTTTACCACTCTGGATAGCTGTATAATGAACTTTGGATTTCTTCTGGGTTGTCGTGTTGCTGATCTACTATACATAGGGATACATTAGCTATTGATCATTGTTCAGCCAATGACAATGAAGCCCTTGGTGTCATCAAATCAGCTATGATGCCGCAGCATTTCATAGAGTCATATGATGACGTTGCAATCCTACAGATGCCTATTCAACGCTCATAGCAATAGATGAGTCATACAACGGACTATTGTTCAGAAAACCACAATGAAGTTTGTCACATGATGACGTCACATTTCTATTGCGATAAACAGACACTCACTCATCATTCACAGCAATTGATAGCTTGAACAATGGACTTGATGAGTCACTCAATGGCTCATTGTACAACCAGCCAGTGCCCTGTTGGTGGTTATTGTAACTTATCTCGTACCAAGGTTTGTATAGTAACAGATACAAGCCTTTTTTAACACGGCTGATACAGCTATGAAGATGTAGAGAAACCAAATTGTGTGGACTTTATAAGGGTAGGTATATGTTAGTTATTCCCCGCGGGGATGTTTGGGCATTGCCTGTTATCCACCCCCCGACTCCCAGATTGCATTTTAATTGGTTCAGAATCAGGCTACGTTCATCACACCACCTGAGTGTGCATAAATAATACTCAGTAATACTCAGCCTTACCAAATATTGGCTCATTGTTAGGCCATCGTCTAGGACGTCTGCCCAACACTACGCCCGCATCTACTTGACATGACTGTGAGCACCACGATGGAAAACAATTCACTCTAACGCTTAGGATTGGGCGTGAGGCGATGGTCGCGTCCATTGATTTGTCGAACACCCGACAACATCGATGGTAACCCTTGCCCCAGAGCTCAATAATGGTAACCCACGACGTTTGATTTGACACGCAATCTTCTACACAATTAAATAGATCAGATCTACATTTTGTGTCTCCAACATTCTTCTGATCGAGTCTAGATCGACAGATCAACATTTTCACGTTTTTGTGTTTCACAGCATTTTCAAAGTGCGGAGATTTTTTATATGTAAGGGACATAGAATAAATCTACATTCTATGAAGGTACGTAAGGGTTTGGGTCAAAATGTACACTAAATGCCATTAGGCCAGTCAGAAAAAATGTACAAACAGAGGTTTTCGCGTTAAAACAGCGAAAAATTCGATAGATTTTTCCATAAACCCACGTGGTTTAGACATTTTCAAAATGGTGGATCTCGCAAACATCCAGTCTAGCCCTAGACAAATTCATATTAGACGGAATAGTCTACTTTCATAAATTATAACAGATTTCAATGTTATTTTCTCAATTACGCCACTGTCGACGACTTAGAGGATGATATTTTGAAATATTACTATTTTAAACCGTTTTTGACACCCCATTCGGGGACACCCGCCATATTTTTTGAGATATACGCAAAATATATTTTACGGAACGAAATTATATCTCGACTTGTGCAGTTTGTATTAGGCAATAGAGCCTTTTTTTACACAATTGCATCCACATTGAATGAATAAAAGGTCTTAATTGGTTTGACCTTTAGGACAATAGGTCAAAATTCATTGCATTTTATTCGCTATTTTATTTCAGTGGAATGAGAAAATATGTTATGCTATGTGATGGTAAGTTAGCCGCCACTAGGTGGTTATAGCGATCCCTAGATTTAGCTGATCTCAGACCGGCGCGGTCTACACGTGGTCCTCCAAACCGACGACTCGAAGGAAGTGTGCATCATACGATGTCTGGGCTCATTGATATTCACATAAATTAGGACGACACAATTTTCCGCGGCGATATTGGAAACTTCCATACACGTGGTGCGGCATCCATATTGGATACGGCAGGCGTGTAGTCTATATACTATCATTCTAATCGACAAAACTTAACAAAATATTTTTTTTCTCCAAGACTAATAGAATTTTATTTTTATTAGCTTTCGGACTTTTCAATTATACACGATCGCCATTCGGTTTACGAAATTCCTGACAAACTTTTCAACGTTTTTTAGACCATGTTACGCGTGGTTTGGATTTCATATTCATATATTTAGACAGCTTGTTAGTAACAAGTCCCGACCTTCAGACTCATGTGAAACATTTGAAAATTCTATTCAAACGGTTAACCGAATACGGGATAATAATAGGACCGGATAAATGTCAATTCGGAATGACTGAACTGAGTTTTTAAAGACATTATGTCTGCTCTGAAGGCATTTCACCCCTTCCCACAGCAGTGGATGCGATAGTAAATTTCGTGAAGCCTGAGAAACAGAGAGCATTACGTAGATATATAGGAATGGTAAATTATTACCATCGTTTTATTCCTCATTGTGCGGAGAAATTGACAACATTGAATAGTTTGTTGACTGAAGCCAACGAAGGTCAGAATAGACTTTCGCCTCAGTCTAATTTCGAATTACATTGGACAGAGAATGCGAACGTAGCATTTACCGAATCGAAGCAAATGCTAGTGAATGCAACGTTATTAGTACACCCGTAACCGTCGGCACCTTCGAACATTACGTGTGACGCTAGTGGTTTTGTGGTAGGCGGATTTTTACAACAGTGTATTGATAATGTATGACAAACTTTGTCATTTTTTCGTAAAAAGCTATCACCAGCAGAGACACGTGACAGCGCTTTTGAACGAAAACTTTTGGCAGTCTATACTATCATTAGACATTTTAGACATAACTTGGAGGGTAGAGAGTTTTATGTCAACACTGACCATAAACCTTTGACTTATGTCATGAACTCTACGACAGAACGACCATCTTTACGTCAGACAAGGCATTTAGCTTTCATAGCAGAGTTCACAACTGATATTCGATACGTGAAGGGCGAAAGTAATTTCGTAGGGGACGCCTTATCGCGACCAACGGTATCAGCTATTGAATATGACGCAGCGATAAATGATAAAAACCTGAGCACGGACCAGGCTTCAGACAAAGAATTCATAAGTTTGAGACACTCAACGACGTCAAATATGGAATTTCGCTTGCTAAAGACATTTGATAATGTATTGGTCTGGTGCGACATTTCGACAGGATGTAGAAGACCATACGTACCTGAAAAATTTGGAAGAAAAGTTTTTAATTTACTTCACGGTTTACGGCACCCTTTTCATAGAGCCACGAAACCTCTCATTAATTCTCGTTTCGTATGGCATCAGATGAACTCTGACATAGCAAATTGGTGCAGATACTGCACAGGCTGCCAAACAGCTAAAGTTTCACGTCATAATAGACCAGTTTTCGGAAAGTTTGAGGAACTGACCGAGAGATTCGATCATGTACACGTCGATCTTGTTGAACCCTCACCTTATTCCAACAGTTTTAAATATTTGTTGACATGTGTCGACCGATTTACACGTTGGCCAGAGGCCATACCGATAAAAGATATTAGAGCGGAGACAGTTGCGGACACATTTTCGGTGGATGGGTTGCTCATATCGGGACTCCTTCCACGATTACTACAGATAGAGGAGCTCAGTTCGAATCCAGACTATGGGATACCTTGTGTAACCAATTCGGTATGACTAGAAACCGAACGACGAGTTATCACCCTCAATAAAACGGTATGGTTGAGCGCTTTCATAGGCAACTTAAGGCCGCCATTATGGCGCACGAAACACCGAGCCCGTGGACAACTACGCTCCCGGCTGTTTTACTCGGCATCCGATCGGCTGTCTAGGAAACGTTAGGCAGATCGGCCGCCGAGATGACATACGGAAAGACATTACACCTACCAGGTGACTTTACGGAGAATTATACTGTGGACGCCAATACTGATTTAAAAAATTATTCATATGGGTTATGCGTGGCCATGTCGCGTCTCCGGTTAAGAACCCCACGAGATACAAATCAAAAAGATACGTTCTAAAACATGTATTTTTGCAAAGAATCGCAATTGCACCACCGCTGACTGCCCCTTACGACGGATCGTATAAGGTCGTCGCTAGGAGCGGTCGAGTATTTAAAGTGTTAATCAAAGGCAAGGTTGAGACGGTGACTGCAGACCGTGTCAAACCTGCGCATATTGAGGGCACGCCTGAGAATGAACAAACTAGACAACGACCGCGATGTCAAAAACTATGGCTAAACGGCATACGCAGAAAATTCACGAACCTCAGATGGCCGTGGTAGGAAAAAGAGGTACTACTACGTCGGCGCCTTTTGAGGCCGGAGTTTGCACGAAGCAAAATTTGAACGGACAGTCTACGGCAAAGACAAAGGCAACAGTTTCAGAGGTTAACCAACGAGGTGAAAAACCTGTGGAACAGTCAAATCCGATGACGGCACTTCACAAGGCTCCGCATGTCAGGAACGCCACCACTTCTCGCGCTAACGGGAGGTACGATGGTATTAGAAACATATTCACGAATTCCTTTACATTTTAGAAGAGACGTGCCGTTTCAAACACAACAGAGTAAACGCATCGAAAATCGCACCGAAAGTAATATCGGTAACAGCCATAGAGTGACAATAAATCCGCCGCCGATTCAAACACGTGTGGGAGGACAGATCCATACACCCACGCAATTCGTGCAGCTGTTTCACGCGGTTATATCTCCTGATGATTTATACTGCGGACCCAGCGCACATACCATTCAACTTTATTGTGTATAAAAATCGTGCCGGGCCTGGCACAAATAAATCATTGTTAAGTAAATAATGAAAGTTTTCACTATTATCATATGTATTAAATAACTAAGTCAGTTGTTGGATGAGAATTAAGAGTTTTGGGCATGGGTAGTTAAAAGGACATTTACTGAGAGGATCGGAAATAAATAAAAGATTTGGTCATAGCAGCACTCACTATAGCTCACCAACAACCCACGCTGTATCACGACCTTGGCTGTTTACATTTTTATAGTTATATTGTTGATGTTTTGGTACAAATTGGTGCTACTTAGTCGGCGCGTAGTTAACCGTAATTTTGCGATATCTGCCGTTGAGGTAACCACAAGCATAGTTTTGTAGATATACGCTGTCATTTAGCCCGGGGGTAATGTGGCGACCTCACTTGCAGATTATCGCGACCGAGTTCGAGCTGGACGGAATCACTGATAGACGGATTAGCGCTTACGCCCGGCTCACGCCACGTGCGGCCCGGTCGCACTCTTCCACCGACCTTCATGGAAGCCAGACATGTAACCAGGTCATCTGCATTCAGCCGCGTGGCTGTATAGCCGCCTCTGTCGCACGAGACTAAGTAGCACACACATATCTGACAATGTCTACACGAATCATCTTCCTCTGCAAGGCTGGCTATTCCTGAGGTCGTAGACCGACCTTGCTGAAACAGGGTTGAATCCGCCTATTGGAGTGGGGACTTTCTAAAAATATTTTTTTCTGTTTGACCCAAGTTTGACCTCTGGCATGAGTGTTGTTTTAATGTGGGGCCACTGTCTACGACACCGGCACTACATTAAACAACACATGTCTGCTGGCCGAGTAGCTCACCGGAAACGTCTGAGACACAGATCACCACATCTCACCGAAACGTGCGTGAGGGTTGAATTAATGGTGAGCCAACGTCGCAGACAGCGGGCCAACATTAAAAAGACATTTTTTGAAAAACTAATTAATATTCAATATCTAAATCTTCCTCCCTACCCCAATAGGTGGATGGTATGGCTAATTCAGCAAGGCTTGGCCTGATGGCCTCGCTGTGTCAAGACTTGCTGCCAGGAAGATGACACGAATATGGAATGAATAAAGAACGAATTAAAGGAATCGTCTATTTTGACTGAGTTTCTACAGCGAACCCTCACTTGCTGACCGGGCAAGACTCTAACGATTAAGATTGGGCCTGAGGCGATGGTCGCGTCCATTGATTTGTCGAACACCCGACAACGTCGATGGTCACCCTCGCCCCAGAGCTCAATAAGAACACTGATCCTGAAGATCGGCATCAAACCTCTTTCCCTGCCATCAGGCTGTAGTTGTATATCAACCCTCTTTCACTGCCATCAGGCTCTAGCTGTGAATCAACCCTCTTTCACTGCCATCAGGCTCTAGTTGTATATCAACCCTCTTTCACTGCCACCCGGCTCTAGTTGTATATCAAACCTCTTTCACTGCCATCAGGCTGTAGTTGCATAACAACCCTCTTTTACTGCCATCAGGCTCTAGTTGTATATCAGCCCTCTTTCCCTGCCATCAGGCTCTAGTTGTGTATCAACCCTCTTTTATTGCCATCAGGCTCTAGTTGTGTATCAACCCTCTTTTATTGCCATCAGGCTCTAGTTGTATATCAAACCTCTTTCACTGTCATCAGGCTCTAGTTGTATATCAGCCCTCTTTCCCTGCCATCAGGCTCTAGTTGTGTATCAAACCTCTTTTATTGCCATCAGGCACTAGTTGTATATCGACCCTCTTTCACTGCCATCCGGCTCTAGTTGTGTATCAACCCTCTTTTATTGCCATCAGGCTCTAGTTGTGTATCAACCCTCTTTTATTGCTATCAGGCTCTAGTTTTATATCAACCCCATTTCACTGCCATCAGGCTCTAGTTGTGTATCAACCCTCTTTTATTGCCATCAGGCTCTAGTTGTATATCGACCCTCTTTCACTGCCATCCGGCTCTAGTTGTGTATCAACCCTCTTTTATTGCCATCAGGCTCTAGTTGTGTATCAACCCTCTTTTATTGCCATCAGGCTCTAGATGTGTATCAACCCTCTGTCGGTGCCGTCAGGCTCTAGTTGTATATCAACCCTCTTTCACTGCAATCAGGCTCTAGTTTTTTATTGATAAAAAATACAATACAAAATAACAAAGCATGTAATATAAGTAAAATCTGTAAAATAATTTAAATAAAATGTTTGAGTACATAAATACTATAATACGGTTCGGGTATGCATGCCCCTTTTTCTCAAAGACAGATCTAGCATATGCATAGTAGATACTTACTTTTAGACCAGGTTTTGTGATATCTCAATGTTATGTATGCGATCACAAACATAAAAGGGCACCAGAACACAACATATTGCTACTCACATGCATGAACATAAAAACATAGCCATAATAAAGTATATCACAGCATGCATGTGTGTAGGAATATTTTATAGCTGTATTACAGACCCATCACTTATCACAACTTCGTACCTTCGTACTTTTTAAAAGATAATTTCACAACAACAGTATTTAAATAGGAATTGAAAGTGGAAGATTAGTTAAATGAGGTATCTGAAAACTGGATGGAATCTGTAATTAATACAATACTAAGAATATTTTGACATATCTTCAAAAATATTTTCGAATGTTTTTTTTTGTACATTTTCAATAAACCAATGCATATGTATGAATAGAATAGTTTTAGTTTATTTTAATAAATGTATGCATGAAATAAATCAAATGTAGTAGTTATCATGGGCTATTGCACATATAGTTGTCATAATCTGCGATTAAATATACAGCAATAAAATGTGAAAAATAGAAGACGAAAAAAATTACTTCCACTCCCACAGAAAACAGCACAAAACCATGTGCGACAATTTTGCTCCAAACCGACATATATTTACAGAGATACATGATTATATTTACAACTGGGTTAGATTTGTGAACATGGTTTAATTAGATACTATATAGCTGATCGTGATACTAAATCGATGTGTTCAATGTATAACAGCTATAATTATCAAAACTCTTTAATTAGAAGTGTTGAATAAAGCAATTGGTTCTACGTAACTATCGTCTTCTGCGACGTACAGCACATCCTGTTGTCCTGTCTACTACTTGAGGTTGGAGAAAGACAACCATCAAATGGAAATACGATTCACTTGCAGATGTAATACCAAGAAGATCAAGTCTGTGTATAATGAAAGCCGGCTGGTGATACATCCTAAAACATGCATTTATATATTCAAATAAAATCTAGGGGGAACAGACCATGTAATGCAAACCTTTTCATGGTAATGAAATATTGGACATTAACAATTCAACTAATGCTCAGATGCATGACACAAATACTGGTATCTTGGAGTCACAAATTGTTATCAAATATCGCAAATTGTGTAATTGTTAGCGTGTTATAACATTGTTAGTGTCACACATTGTTAACATCACATTACGTTATTGCTGATGTCAATCATTGCTCATTATTGTTTCATACATGGTCATTGTTCGCGTCGTATTTCGTGTCACATTACATTTTCAATAACAAATGACTTGATGTAAAGATCACATGGCGTTATTCTTAGTGTCACAAGTGGTGATAGTGTTAAGCGTCATTTCAATTTCATACAATGTCATACATTGTTAATCTCAATGATGGCGTCAATCATACTGTCATATATTGCCAGTCTGTCATGGTATCATTATCAGTGTCACATATGGTTTGAGTTCAGTAAGCAACGTCAATGAGACATTGGTCCAGCGTTGCAATAGTTTAATGCAGGACCACATCATTGTTGTCTCCATTAGAAATATATGTCAACCCTTTACCAGCAAATTTATCTAGTTTAAGTTTTTAACCACTAAAGGTGTGTCTCGCAGACGCCAACTTCGCCAAAATTTTACATCCAACCCAAAAAATGTGTAATATGTTCAAATAGTTAATTATTGTTTATTCCAAACAGGCTAATTTTAAGTCAACAATAGTTCTAGGACATGTTTGAATCAAAACTAAATATTTATTATACACAAAATCAGTTGGGAGAAAATACTTTTTACTTTTTACTGAAAAAGTATGTAAAAAAGGTAACATTTATGGTTAAAGTACCAACTTAAAGCTCTCCTGTGCATTTGTCAATGATTAGACACAAACTAGTTTACATCCGTGGCCTGTGCCAGTAGCTTTCTATTGATATCAAATACATTGACTTGGCTAAAAATTTGACTACTCATTGGACAAAACTGTGAGATACATACAATTGTCCTGATCACAAAGAAAAGCGCGCACATTTTACATCTAAACAAAAAAACATGTAATAAGTTCATATAACTCATTATTTTGATTCCAAATGGGTTTATTTTGGGTCAACAATAGTTTTAGAACATTTTTAAATAAAAACCAAGCATGTATTGCATACAAAAATAAGCTGATAGAAAAGTATTTTGACTATTTACAGAAGGAGTATGAAAAAGGTCACATTAAGGGTTGAAATACCAACTTATAGGTCTCTTGTGCATTTTTCAATGACACAACATATTTTACATCCATGTGAAGGCCTGTGCCAGTATCTATTGATATAAAATATATTGATATAGCTAAAAAAATTACTACTGAGTGGGCAATAATATGAGATACGGTCAATTTTCCCGAGCCTGAAGAAAAGCGAGCAAATTTTACAACTAACTAAAAAACAAGTAATATGTTTAAATAACTAATTATTTTTTGTTCCAAATGGATTCATTTTAAATCCACAATAGTTCTAGAACATGTTTGAATTAAAACTAAACATTTATACCATACACAACTCGGATGAGAGAAAAGTATTTTGACCATTTACTGAAAAAGTATGAAAAATAGTTAAGAGTAAGGGTTAAAATATCAACTTAAAGCTCTATTGTGCATTTGTCAATGATCAGACACAAAATTCATCTATGTGAAACCCTGTGTCAATAGCTTTCTATTGATACCAAGTATATTGATATAGCTCAATATTTGACTACTCAGTGGGTGAAAATATGTAATGCGCTCAAATTCTCAAAATCGGGCCAAATTCGCACATAGGTTATGTACATTTTTGGCCATATTTCAGTAAAGCAGCGGCAGTTACATGATCAACAGGTTGTTTCTGGCCCCTGAATTCCCCTTCCGAGTGACACCTCACCCCCAGCCACGTCTGGTCTAAACAGCCCTGCTCATTCAAGGAGGCACAAATAAGGGTGGACATGGACAATTGTACACAACGCTATTAAACTCAGCTTTCAATCAATCAATCAATCAATCAATCAATCAATCAATCAATCAATCAATCAATCAATCAATCAATCAATCAATCAATCAATCAATCAATCAATCGATCGATCGATCGATCGATCGATCGATCGATCAATCAATCAATCAATCGATCAATCAATCAATCAATCAATCAATCAATCAATCAATCAATCAATCAATCAATCAATCAATCAATCAATCAATCAATCAATCAATCAATCAATCAATTAATCAATCAATCAATCAATCAATCAATCAATCAATCAATCAATCAATCGATCGATCGATCGATCGATCGATCGATCGATCGATCGATCAATCAATCAATCAATCAATCAATCAAACTTCTATAGCACTAAATCCTCAGCGGACCGAGCTCAGAGACGCACATATCCTTAACATGATCATGTGTCATAACTCAAAGCAGGCTCGTCATCAGGGAGCCGGGCCACCAAGGAGCTAGGGCGGGAAAGCCAGATCAAACAGGTGAGATTTTTAGTAATTCCCGACAAGTTAAAATTGTTTGGGCATTACATATGGGCACATGCAGAGTATTCCCCAAGGCGGGGCCGGCTATGGCAAAAGCTGTAGACCCATTCTTAGTTTTTTAAACTGGAAGAAATAAATTATTTAAATTTGTGGAACATAGATATTATGAACATTTTGGTAGAACAAGTACATCAGCGAGAAATGCAGGTTGGTTGTCTTTTAGGGTTCGGAAAGTTATAATGCATAGTTTAATTATTTTTTTAGAATAGGAACACAACGACTAAAGCGTGGGACTTAGGTTACCACTCTAGCAAGGCAGGTCTTTTTCTGGAATATTGTGAAAGAGGGAGCTACTATAATTTAATTTGCTACTGACCAGTGTAACTGCAACCTGTTTGGCAAGAGCTATTAAAATCAAATTAAATGAAAATCAAAGCAAATCAAATGTATTTGCACAATTACCACTGTATCGGCAAAATCACATTCTTTTACATTTACTATAAAGACATACTTTTTCGCATTCGTTACTATCGCTGATATGATAGTCATGACCTACATGTTTGGGATATGTGTGTTCCGAAATTCAGCCTACTGTCAAATACTACACCAAGGTTTTTAGCTGATACAGATGGATTTATGTCTTGACCTAGAATTAAGCATGGGAAATTATTTAACAAACTCACCTTTTACACTTTTTCCAAATGTCGGATCAACACACGCTGTCGGCCTTATAATCCCAATATATATTATCATCAATTGCTGGGAAATGATAAATATGATCGTCTGCAAACTATCTAACTTTGTACTCTTAATTCACTGTGACGCTTATATCAATTTTGGCGACATGATGGCGGTGTTATGACCTGCAAACGTGACATATTTAGCTCTAATTGGCACCTCGTTCGTATTACATCGTGATCAATGTGGTAGCCGCTTGCCTGAACAATTTGGATAACCATATCCTTGATGGACCAGATTACACCATATCATGGTACGTAGTTGTTATTATTAAATGCAGTAATGGGTCTATTTAATGGATTGCATCGTAAAAGCACAATTTCATTTACATGTGAATTCACTTGGCACCGATAACTACACGTATTTTCACCATCTCTTAAACAGCCTTAAGTTTGACCAAGCTAATGACAACAATTTATAACCTTGACCAGGTTGTATTACAAACGAGGAGCCAATTGGGGCTAAAAATGTCAAGTTTGCAGGCCATCATTACCCCGCCAAAGCATATATATCATCATCATAGTGAATTAAAAATACAAAGTTTGATAGTTTGCAGACGATCATGTTTCGGTGGTCTAAAACAACAGTGGGTCAAGCCGACTTGACAGCGAAATTGTGTTTATCGTTTTGCTTAGAACTACAGTCTGCTAAATCCACTTATCAGCATGTAGACTTGGACTTACACTGATGAAACACACAGCGATTTGAATTTGACAGTAGATCAAGTGAAGTTAGCAGAGTGTTTTTTACCTTCCAAAACAACAATTACAGAAGCAAAATTGGGATCAACAAGACACCAAGTTGACTTAGCTCATTGTTACTCTAAGAAAAGAGACTATACAGAGATTGTTTCTAGATCGACAATGAACTAAGTCAAGGCATTTCCCCTGTGTTGTTTCCGCAATTCTCAGAATAACAATGCGCTAAGTGCACTTGTATCTTCTCTGTCCCAGAAACAGAGCCCATAAGCATGTAATAACAGAACAACAATGTGTCAAGTCGACTTGGTCCTGTGTTGGACAGATATTATGCTGACATGTGCTCCTTTTCACGAGAATAACAATGTGCTAAGTCGACTTGGTCTTCTTGTAAATCTGAATTTGGAATAAATTCAAACTTTATACATATTAAAGATGACTTAGCTAGTTGTTCTTCTAAAGGCCAAAAAAATCACTTAGCACACTATTGTTTTAACCCATCGGTTTAATCATTTTCTAAAAATTAATAAATAAGGTCGACAGCGTGTGTTAATCCGACATTGCGAAATGGTGTAAAAGGTGAGTTTAATAAAGTTGGTGAGAATTGTCTGCAATTGTATAGCCATCCATGTCTACCCTTCATGCCTCCTTGAATGGCTGTCCCATTGCAACAGGGTGTATCATGCCCTATTCTTCAAATGCGTGGAAATTACTCATACCTGTTTAATTTGAGATCAAACATTTAAAAATATTGATGTTTAAACACAAAGTTATATTTCCAATAACATATTTTATTCCCAATAACTGTGATATAGTCGCCTCGGAGCTATAGGATCCTATGTGACACTACTATATGGTCGCCTCGAAGCTAAAGGATCCTTTCTGACACTCGTTAGCTCCGAGGCGACGAATTGTAGTCGTGATTGACAATGAAATGATTGATTACCTGTTCTCAAACCCTCCATTCCAGCAGATTGTATTGTCTTTCACAGTAAGGAGCACTTTAATGTCAAAGGCCTTCTTCAGCAGTTTGACTGCTTCATGTCCCTCAGGTGTTCCAGCTGTGCTCATATACAGACTTCTACCTTGATAAGCCTGGCCAGGCCGCGGATGACCTGCCTAGATAAACAACAATAATACAGGGTTATGCAATGGGGAGAAATATAATCCTGAAAATGTTCAAATTTAAAGCGCTCAAAATTATAATTTGCGACATTTTGACAGCACATGAAATACACAATTTAGAGACTATAAAGAAATGTGTGCTTGAAATTAAATCAACATAAACATTACTTCTTTTAATGATATGATTGAGCATAGTTCTATAAATTAACACATTATTATTTATTATCAATAATAAATATATTTGTCACAGAAATATGTGTGTGTTAAGCATGCCTGCTGACGTTTGATGGAACATACACACATAAATATGGATACACATATATTTACCTTTTGTATTCCATCCGGAAATGTGCACTTTATTTCTATACAGCCATTCCCGCCAATACTGGTTGACCACATTCCATCAGAAGGCTGGGGAATATTTTGTTTAAAATACAAATTCTATAACCATTTATGCAAATTTACCGTAATCATTACTTACATTTCTGATGTTGTGTACTATTTGTTGTTGAATAATTAATTATGAGAATATATCATTAATTATAATTATGTTCCTGATAATTATATGGAGAAACAGAGGTAAGGGAACACTGCTAGCCATGAAAGATATATTATGTAGAACTAAACCTTTTTATAATGATGGTTTCTAACATATACATATTGATGTGTCAAGTACTTTAAGGCCCTTGGTCTTTAGATCTAGGCTTGCACAGAAACTGACATCAATGAGTGGCACACAGCCAGACAGAGCCGCGTATCCTATTGGCATTGTAGATAGCGAACTATTGTGATGCCCCTCACCACCTGTGGCATCCATTAACTGACAGACATAACTTCTTGTCAGCGTTGTAATACACAAAGCCATGTGTATTGGTAATGAAACAAGTCCTTTAAGCTGCCACTTAATATTTAAACAAGCTTTGTACCTATTTAATTTGTGGACTTGGCATTCACTTTCCTCGGAAATGAGAGGTGTGGCCTTTAATATGTCCAGAATACACCGCGTTTCTGTCATAAAAGTTATTTTGATATTTGCATTAACATACCCCAGAGAGTTTGCATGTACAACAATGGTCGCTCGCGTGAATCGTCATACAATTCCATCGTTCCTTTGTAAATGACATGAATAATAAGAAGTACAATGGTGGGAACTACGAACGAATGAACAAATAATTATCATCAGTTCGAAGATATGGAATGCGTACTTTGTAGCCAAAACTAAAGAAACTCAGCACGCCATTAATAGGGGTAGTGTGACGGTGGTTCACACTACCCCTAATCAGGCCTTTTAGAACTATTTGGGACCCTCTTCCACGCTACCATATGGCCTCGTCTACGTTGTCTGCACCCCCGAATATTTTACATCAACATGCTGGCAATCACACAAGCATCTTGCCCATGAGAAAATGTGATGTGAAAATATGAAGTTCAAAACTATGCGGTAACGTGTCCAGCGCCGTTTAAATGTTTTAACAGCGTTAATGATAATGGCCAAACGTTGAGACTAAACGGGTTCCTTGTCATCTACAAGATTGTATACCATCCTCACCCACAATAGTGTTCGTAGGCCTACAACTGTAATATGCTGTCTAATATTGACACCATCATTAAACATTAAGTAATTAGAGCCGACAAACAGGGGATTATTTCAACTAATTCAATGAAGACAGTTTAAGCAGTGTCTAAACTCTTGTGATTTTGTTTCGATATAATCCCACTAATTATCTACTGATGAGTGAAAATGCACGGAAAATATGCAGTTACATTTCGAAAAATATCATTTAATTTTTGAATATGCTCATATCAAGTTTTAAAAAACTTTCAGAACGTTATTTGTGTCCAGATTTATGTTATGGTAAATATGTATGCTGTGATTTACTGCGATAGAAACTATATTTGTTCTATAAGTAGCAGTTTGAAATTTAGGGGAGGGGTTGACAGGGCTGACCATGTGGAGGAGGGTCCTGAATAATTCTAAAACATTTATAGCTAATAGCTAAATATAGCTGCATGCTTTGCATTTGAGAAAGGGGAAGGTGTACATCAATGTACACGCCAGAAACATGAAGGGCGGGCTAGAACAACGTCATATCAATGCCAAATATGTTTGCTTTACCAGCAGTGTAACGTGTATCCAAATAGTGTCAGAGGATGTCGAAAATCACGTGTAATTTATATACAATATCCTGCATATGTATACTGAGCTCCATGGAATCCGATCAATGTGAATGAATTTTGTTTGTGGCATATTGCACTGTCAATGTGGTGACGTGTGTTGTATCATACAATGATACAGAACAAATACTATGAACACACTTGGCCACTTGACTTATTACAGATATAGATACAAAATTACAAGTGATTCAGACTGCCGGTTTCAAGATAACACATTCAAAGAAGAAACTGATGATTCCTGGGAGCGGGTCTAGTAGGAACTGGGAACCTCGGGTGTCAGGGACATCTGGCTCATAATTTTCAGGTGTATCAAGTATACTAGCAGGTGTATCTTCTTTATATTGGAACACTGAACACCTGCAGCTCATAACGAACACAAGATCAATATGTTAGCCATACATATTTTATACCCTAGTCACACATACACGACGCACATTTTGCATTTTGCAAACGTGCTGCACATTAGCAGAGCGATGAAGCTAATGAATGCACAGCATGTCGCTCGTGTGCCGCATGAATAAATCAGGGAGTCATTTAGCATGCCAATGTATGCTATGTATTGCTGGACATTCATTAGCGACATGTTAGATGGGCGCTATATGTGCGCACAGTGTCGTCATTTTGGAGGTATTTTCTGTGCGCAGTGCTAGCGCCACAAGAAGTTGTGCATGTTCGAAATATAGAAAGCATGAGAACGCATCAATTTACACGCCAGAAATATGTAGGGCAGGCTAGAACAACGTCATATCAATGCCAGATATGTTTGCTTTGTGTCATATGGCTACACGTTGAGTGCGCCGGGCAGTCACTGGCAACGTGGCAATGGGCATGGCCGCGGTGAAGCAATAGGCTGTTATTTCTGCAGCATAGCCATTAGAGCTCTGAAGAACGACATTTAATTTTTAGTCATTTGAGGTGGTGTTTCAGATGATGTACAGCTTCAAGTGCTGAAAATTATGTTTCTTTGTGGAAATTAGGTCAAAACATATTAATGGCTCCATACAAGAACCTGTTAAGAGCATGTTTGATGGTTTTGAGAAAAAACGACTTCAAAGTTTAAGTTATATATTTTTTTTTAAGAGTTTCCACGTAAAATAAGTTTGTTTATCAATAATATTGGTAAAGTAAGTTTAGTAATTATATCTAATACTCCCAGCATGCCTTGCGCACATTTTCAAAGTTTGTTAACTGGTATTTGCCAATAGTCTTCAAGTTCAATATCACAATATTTCATAGAAATGACATTACCATTTTATTGCTTTATGCACATTTTTCCAGATATCATGGATATCGATTAGATATCTGTAAAACAATGACTTCACAACCATTTATCTGAATACTTTTGCACATTTAAAATTAATAGTGTTGATATATGTAAAATCATGTTAACGGTACAGACCATTTCTGATTTGTGATTTTATTATCTGCAAGAGCATGTTAAGTGAGTTTGCCGATAGGATTTGCTACATGCTATTTAATAATATTTACTGGTAAACGCACTCGACATTTTTTTATAGTGAAATTTGTCTCACTAACAGCCATAATCATGTACTTGTTTCTGAGAAAAGTGCTTTATAATGGTTGTGTAAAAACATATTTTTAAACGATAATCTTCCCTACCTCAGCACCTCAAATCTGTCGTTATCAGCAATAACCTGTTATTGGCGCTTAACACGTTATTGCATGGAACCATTCATATAATGTTATCTTAAATTTAGGACACATTTCTCTTTTAAAAATGGTTACATAGGTACCAAACAAACTGATAAAAGTTACTATTATAATCGAAATCAGTGTTAGGGTTTAATATGAACTGTATGCGTCCAATGCATTAGCAACACGCTGTATATTTGCCCTTTGCGTTGACAGCATGCTGTGCTTTCGCTGTCAACTGGCTACGTTTTCACAATCCGGACTTTTGTTATTTATTTGCGTTGACTGAACGTTATGAATATGTGACTGGGACAAACCTCAGCCAACGAAAATAAAACGAATACTGTGTGTGTACTCCACCTGTCACATTTTTGGACATGTAGTAAATGTGCGCAGATGTTGACACACGTAAAAAGTGGATAACTTTCATTTGCCGTTCTCGTCAAATCATCAACGAATTCTGATGCACACCCAGCGAATCACAATGCACAGACCATAATTGTCCATTTTTTAGTGCGCTGGACTTGCGTGATTGTATGTGTGACTAGGCCTTTACGCTGGCCATAGGCTGGATATATTATGCTGGCCATACGCTGGTCGTAGGCCGATATTTGCTAACATTTGCAGGTCATATGCCAGCCATATACTGAAAATATGCTACTCATACATTAAATTCTGTATTTTGAAGGTTTTTTTGTGCGGATGAAATTTATTTTATTAATTTTGAAACGCAGTTCATACGTTTCTCTCATACAATAGTGTGTCATCACCTTAAGATCAGAAACTTCCTTTTCACCTTCTATAACTGTAAAAAAAACTATTTAATGTTGAGTAATAATTTGAATCTATTTGTTTGATTTATGTTTATCGCACTGCAATTATAATGTGATGTAATTTGATGTAACTAGGCCTATGGGATATTTATGGTGAATTCCCATTAGATTGATATTGAGACTGACTACTGACTACTATGGAAAATTATATTGACCAGCTAAGGTGTGGCTTTAACCTTGCTATGTGGTCAGTCCAAAATGCATTAATTCTGCCTCATTTGCCTGGTGTTCGCCTGAGAGGCAACAACCTTTTGAGACAAGACATGCAACTGGTGGGTTAAATTCTTATTTCATTGGAAAAATTGGTGGTTTATTTTGACAAATAATAAAAAGTGACATTTATTCATTTCAAGTTTGATTTGCTGACAGGTTCAGTAAATTATTCAATTATACCAGGGAATTCTGACATGTGATTCAAATTACTAATCAATGCATATTAACTGATTAATAATAATAATGTCAGCATTGCCTGCTAAAACAGTAAAAATTGGTTTGTGGAAATTGCCAGGATTGACCAGTTTTAACAAATCTTCGAGTAATTTAGTTGTATGGCCAGTAAATCTAGACCTTCTGCCACTGCCCTGAACCATTAATCTAGAACTCATTTTTAGCCGAATTGAAATACAGTTGTATACATAAAACATACCTACTAGTGCCTACATAATTAGTAAAGGCGTACATTAAGTGTCAAAATCTGTCATTCTAAACAAGTTTGATAATGATTTTCACGCATATGTTGTCTATCTTCTGTCAAAGGTGTTATTATAAGAAGGATTTCTATTGATTGATATTAAATCGATAGAATATTAATTAATCGCCAGGTGGCGATCATTTCGTTTAATAAAATTATTCAGTCACCAGGTGGTGATTAAGTCATTGAATTTGGTTAAATCTAAATGAATATCATTTGTACATTTTCAGTGTGATTAAAAGTTAAAAATCTTTCGTTTGTTAATTGGGGAAATTTTATTTACGTCTCTAGTCATTGTATTTTTTATATTTCAGATATTTTATCTCTAGGTGAATAAAAACAGCTGCAGTAAAAAAGACGTTACTGCGACGTTGAATCAACGTCATTGACGTTGATTCAACATCGCAATAACGTCGTGTGCCCAGTGGGACAACGCTAGTTAACAAAAACGTTTTAATGAAAGTAATGTTATTTTATTGATAATTTATGTTTCGTTTTCAATCTCAATTCTTGTATTTGCATTTTTTATTCAATTGATGAATATATATAGGGATATATGTATGTATGTATCTGTGTATGTAGGCCAATGCATATAACTCATCAACTGGGATGAAATATAAATTAATTGTATGTCTGTCTGTCTCTTTGTCTCTTTGTGTGTCTACAAAATTATGAGCGATTCAAATTGAGGTGTTCTCAAGATATCACTTTCACAAATCCCTGCGAGCAGCGGGGGCAGCAGTGCAACTCCCTTCTGAATTCCCGAGGGATGCATAATGCAAAGTGGAACCTGAGGTTATTTTAAATCTCAAAAGAACAAGTAGTTTGTTACTGTTGTTTTATAAATCTGAGGTTCATATGGCGTTGGAATATGAAATCAAAATATATATAACAATGAGCTGCCCTCTAGATTCCCAGGTCATTTTAGTCCACTAATTATCTACTAAATAGAGACTGAACAGGTACACTTTCTCTGGGCTGGGTGGATCTCAAATATCATGACTTTGCACACAAACGTCGCCCGTTATTGAATCTAGACTAACATTGAAACACAACCGGGTCAGTATTTCATGTTGCTTGTGCTTGTATTTGAAATGACTTATATATCTATGACCCGCTTCGACAGGATGAACAAAGGCGAGTCAATGCCAGACGCTGGTCAGAAACGGTCGCGATGATGGTCAGCATTCAAGGGACATGCCCAGGCTAAAATCTTGAGAAAATCGGTGATTTTATTTTGGCTGATTAATATGACCATATGATGTAAACATCTCCATTAAAAAATCTTAATGTATTCACTCAAATAACAGCATGAAGAATTTGAATACACCTTCTGTTTGTTCTATTTTCTTCAATGAATCAGGTAGTTTTTTTTTCTATTTTATAAGTTAAACAAAACAAGTGTGTTACTTTTACTTCTTGCTTTGTGGAAATTTCTCACCTGTTGGATAGTTCGATCTTCCTGAAAGTACAACATAGAAGTAGCTATTTTAACATGAAATACATTAAAACGTTTTGTCTTTTACCTTCCCAAAACAGCTGTTCTTGTTTTAAAATAAAACTGAAAATACATAAAAGTATGACATATACCAGTGTGTGTGTGTGTGTGTGTGTGCGTGTGCGTGTGCGTGTGCGTGTGCGTGTGCGTGTGCTTGCGTGGATCTGTGTCATATTGTGCAGATTGTGCACCTAGCCATTGATGGATCAACTTCCGATTTTTCACAAGCTTAGTCCTTGACCCAGAATGTTGCCAATAGGTTTTCACATTTTAATTATCTCAGTGGAATACGTTAAACCAATGGTGTTTTAATGCTGGCCTGGAGGCGCAATTCAAAAATGCCAAAGTATTGTTTATTGAATTTACAAATAAAGTACAATGTTTTTATGAATCTATTAGTAATTTCATAGCAAAAAGGTCGTTTCCGCTATTGTATTATAGTTACTTGATGTCATAGAGTTATGACATCATGAATTAAACAAATGTATTCAATGCATTATGCACAGAATAACCGGTTCATGGGTAACTATGACAAAACTTATTTACTCATGAGAGGGTCGTGACGCAATGTTTAGAGCATAGCGCTTTGCAATTGCCGCTACATGAGACAGGTTTTCAGAGAAATATCATGTTTCTCCCCTCTAAACGTTGGGACATTGTTTCGATATTTTTGTCCTCTGGCACTTTATCGTCACTTGTGTCACTTGACTCTAGTGTAAAGAGTACCTGGCAGGGAATAGATGGCAATTTGTATAATAAGTTCAATGTGCCGAAATGGCTGATGACTGTATGCTCCCCGGGGAATTGAAATGGCACACAAATAAACAGGTCAAGTAACCAGTGGGTAAATTTGTAAAGTCGGCTGATAAGTCGTCAGAATTGATGTCAGCAGAGATATTAGTACACTAAAATCTCTTATGTCAGGCTATAAGCCCAAGCCTTTTATCTTTTACCCACGACCCCTTGATATTTGATGATTTAAATATATTTCTCTTCCATGACACGATCCTTAGAACGTTTTAAATGAGTGAGTCAGATTGTTTTACCTCGCTTTTAATGTTATGGTGGAAACTTTAAGTGACAGAATGTGTAGAATGGGATGTAAAGCATATTACACCAAAGTGGACAGGGTGGGCGGGGGGCCCTAGGGTAGTGGTTAGCACCGTTGCCTTTCACGCAGAGTCCGGGGTTCGGTTCCCGGTCTCGGCGGTTTGTAAGAAACAAAATTGTTTCTTCCCCATCCACGTGTGAAAGTTAGTATTGTGGGGAGCCTCTGTGACCGGAGGTAGCGTGCTCGGCCTCAGACCGCCAGGGCTCGAATTTCGAATCCTGTGTCTGGAGGACAGTGTCATCTCAATCATCTCACCATCCTCAGGAGGTTCTCCTGGCCCAGTTTAGCCTATATGTGCACAAAGGTGGCCTAAAGCCCGATTCATTTCATTTTCATTACACAAAGTATAATATGATGACTGGCTGGAAATTGTTTTTTGTTCATTTTCTTTTTGGACCTATTTTTCTTAGATAATTGATAATTAGATCCGCAGTAATATTATTATTATATATTGTCATAAAAGCTGATGAAATGTGGAGTGATTAAAATTATGTCTCCTGGCATAACTCCTATTAAAAATAGACATCCTTACCACATATCCTATCAAGTACATAATATTGGCCATAATAATAAATGTCAGTGCCTTCCAATCCCACCAATCGTTAAAAAAGTCCTGCAAAATAAACACATGCTTTAAATATCACCCCAACAAAACATGATGAAAGGCTGTAATATTGTAAACGTGATATATATATATATATATATATATAAATTGCACTTTTATATATAATACCTCACAATTATTGTGAAGATTGTTCCATCCTGGATGCACTTCAAGTAGTTTCCAACTCGAAACGTCCTGCAATAATTACACACTAAAATATATATGCAATGTTAAAAAGAATAGACTATAATTACAACTGAAACATACATATTTACAAAACACATATATAATAGTATATATAGAAAATAGTATATTATCAGGTTATGAGGAGGTTATGCTACCTCTTATTTGTATTCATTTTAATTGTCAGTAATGAGAGTATATAGAAGGCAATATATATATTTTTTTTTAATTTATTATCTGGTATACAATGTATATTATGTCTAACATGCCTAGCTAGCAGCCAAGAGATAATGTAGTAAGCTATAATGTTATAGTTATACTTACACGAATGATTGAGTTTAGATATGATATTATTAAAAAAATTAACCCAAAGATAACGTATTGCCCTGTAGACAATTTTCAATTGTTGAATGGTTATACATGTTTGCATATGTTCGTGTATGTATGGTTTAATGGACGAAGTATAAATATAGGACAATACTACTTCTAGAAGAGATTGCCAATACATTCGAAGGGTTACCCATAATGTGTCGAGTAAGAACTCGAACAAATTATATATTGATGCCACAAAAATACACAGACAACTAACTTGTAATAAAATGCATGTGTAGTCGTTTTATTAGACTTGTATATGCATTCGTATGGTTACTTGAATCCACTTGAAATTATTGTTGTCAGCAGCATTATTGTGTGGGTATGCTCAATTATTATTTCACTTTAGCGAATAAAATGTAACAAGAACATGTTATGTGATAGATATAGCGTGTATTATTTTACATGTGTGTAATATTTATTTATTCAGAGGCGATAACACCAATTGCATTCGTTGACAAAAAAGTGGTGTCTATTTGTCAGGTACATGTAAACGCTTTAGATCGTGTAATATAGACTAAATCAATAATATAAAGATATTTCTTAATAAGGGCTAAATTCATCAAAAAGTATCAACCATATACATGCAAATAATGACACGTATATATATCGCAGTATTACCTACCATCATGGGGATGAAGAAACGTAGACATAAAACAAGGACTAATAGTGACATCCACGCGAATAGGCTCTGTAATAACAGCAGAATGACATACAAAACATTGTGAATGGCATACTTTTACATGAGTGCTATACATCACAACGTCATATATTCACTACAGATATAACCAAGTGTTATTAGTGATTGGATATTTCATGAACTTGTCTTTGTAAACGTTAAATCTAGTAAAAAATCAGATAACGTCAGTAATAGCTTGGAAATTGCATCTAAACAAAGCTTTTCTGTATACTATCGATACAAAATGTCATAGGGACACAGGTGTTACGCAGTAGCAAAAGTCAAAGCTAGTCTAAAAATTATATGTATTCTCACCTTTTTTAGTGATTCCTTAATTATTTTCATATTTTTCTCGTAAATTCTCCACCTCCTGGAAATAAAAAATAATCTGGAAAATACCTGATATTCACTCACTTTATAGTCTAGTCTAACGTTATATATTATAAATTCTATAAAAAATACTTGTAAACTCTACGATACGCTGGATGTTGACATGTAATTGATCAATGGCCATCAATTGATAGGTTATCTAAGATATTTATTGATTACTCTTAGGCCTACATGTAAGCTTGTATGCTCCTATACCTAAGTAGGCCTACTAACATAAATCTATTTTCATTAGTCTACTCTACATAGTCTACAATCATGTAGTCTACCTAGACTACATAACCTGTGTGATTCTAGGTCCATACAGACCATCTATAGACTAGGGATGGGTGGTACAGTGGTTAAAGCTGCCTGCTTGGAAAGTCGGAGATTGCGGTTCCGTGCCATCTGGCATTCAAGTTTCAGAGAAACAATATATTTCTTCTCCGTTCACCCACAAAGATGCAGTATTGTGGGGGAGCCTCCGTGAGGTAGCATACTCGTCCTAAAACGGTTAGGGCTCGAATTTCGAGAGCAGTGTCATCTCATTGATCTCACAATCCTTGGGAGGTTCTCCTGGCTCAGTTTAGCCTATATATGCACAAATGTGGCCTAAAATCCCATTCATTCATTTGTATAGACAAGATGTGGACATCAATTGGGCTTATTCATTGATTGCTGCACATCCCTCTGGGAGTAATACCTGTGGGTGTAGCACGTCCCTTATGTACACCTGTGTTGATCAGTGCATACACACGTGTTAATCAGTGCACACGGGTGAGCTAATGGCATCATCTGCCCTGGACCAAGAAGGGAGGGGGAGGGAACAACACAAATCAATATTAATGAGGTCAACGCCTCAACACTGTGGCCACTACCTGAGATGACATGTTTGTAATGACCAGAGGCAAGGCTGCTATGTAGATTTAACGTACAAGTAAAGTCCTACTAATGACCTAGGAAACGACCTCTGAGGAGATGATACTAGCCTGTATGAAGTATTTGATTTTCTCAACTTTATAAGGAGGGAGAGGGTCTTGAAGATTTGGCATGACATGGTCCGTAATTTTATTCTCACAGACTATCATATTATTTGACTCACAGTCGATCATGAGCATATCAGAATAAATGGGGTACTGGGATGGTTGCTACTAGTACTTTTTGTCCCCCCCCCCCCACCCCACCCCACCTGGGCAGGTTGCTGTACGGCATGGTACGGAAGCACTAGTCTACAGCGATCATCCAAGGGAAGCCAATGCCTCTAAGTGTCTGGCAAACATCTTCGGGCGGATTGTCAGTAGTGTACCTTGGTTCCTTTGCTCAACAGCGGTGCCAATGCAGCCCCCGCATCAGTGTACAGGTGCAAGCATTGATATGGCCGTGGCAAGGCCTTGAACTATTGGCAATAGAGTGTTTGGCATTAGGTGTCTCATTTGTGACAAAATGGAGTTACCCTTAGCTATTGTTACTCTGGGGACTATCTGACCTGAGGGAAGCGGAGCTGTGCGAAAGGCCACAGTGTTTCAGCATTAAATTGCCCAGCGAAACCCAAGTCTCCAACAGTCCGGCCATTTCTGGGGGTGAATCCCCTAGACATGCCCAGAGCCCCTTCTCAGGCGAGTAAGGGGAACCTTTAAATAATACACTTTGCCCTAACACCCCACCATCACATCACCATCCTGTACATCATTCATCTCATTAATGGACTGCACTGTTTTACAATGTCAGTTAAATGCTTACATTATGATCACATTATTTTACTATACTACTACTACTACTACTACTACTACTCCTACTACTACTACTACTACTACTGTTATCAGAATAAATAAATGAATAAGTCTTTAGGCCACATTTCTGCCCTTAAAGGCTAAACTGGGCCAGGGGAACCTCTGTGCTTGGTCTGTCAGCACAACATCACTGGTGGCTGTAATTGTTTTGTGAAATGCTCACCTAGCACCAGAGT